>OY482673.1:80225316-80557816 GCA_960531455.1 Urophora cardui
GGTTATTATTATTATTATTATTATTATTATTATTATTATTATTATTATTATTATTATTATTATTATTATTATTATTATTATTATTATTATTATTATTATTATTATTATTATTATTATTATTATTATTATTATTATTATTATTATTATTATTATTATTATTATTATTATTATTATTATTATTATTATTATTATTATAAGTACCTCAATAACTATTCTGAATGTTTCCGATTATAAAATTATGTTAACATAAGTGTATTTTTTTTTAAATATGGAGATAAAAATGTAATAAAAAAAATTTTAGTTTTTTCTTGCGTTTTTTTTTACTAAACTTGACTATTGTCGCAATCGTTTTTTTACACGGAAATAAAAATGTAAATAGAGAAAATTAAGTTTTTTTGGCGTTTTTTTCCTAAATTTTACTACATATTGTATCAATCGTTTGTATTTGTTTTTATATGGATATAAAAATTTAAATAGAAAAAAATGAAGTTTTTTCTGCTGTTTTGTTTACTAAATTTGACTATTGTGGATATTTTTGACTGTTGCATTTAATATATTTGACATGGACAACAGCTGACGAGCTTAATTAAAATAAAAAAATTATATGTATATATGTGTGTTGGTTTATACACTAAATGTTAAGTGTAATATTGATATTGTTTTGTAAAAGGAGGTATGATTGGTGTAATAAGGTTGTTATATGTATTTTACTTAATGTATTTTTGTTTTCTTGTATAAATAAAGAACTCCCTGAGGAAGGCGCCAAAGGTGTCGAAACGCGTCGGAGGAAAGAAGACAAGCGAAAGCTTTTAATTAAGTCCAGCCGTTCTGGAGTTCTAGCGTCAGAGAGGAAAACGCGACTTATTTTTATATAATAGATAGTATGTACTTAACTATATCTAAAAAAAATTAGATATCACATTCAATATCTGTCATTATGTCGTCATCACTAATAGAGTCTTTCTCTTCATAAATAAATTCTTTCTTTATTAATTTAATGAGATCTTTTGTCATTTCAAATTCATTGCAACATTGTTTTACATCCTTTAAGCCATATCTTATAGTTAAAATTGCATTCAACATTGTATAATTCATTTTGTTTCGATTTTTGGTTTTGAAAATATTCATTACGGAAAAGGTTCTTTCCACTTCGGCGTTGCTAAGTGGTAGAAGTAGCAAACAATATACAAAGTCAGTTAGATCCTTATACGGGCTTTCATCGACAGCCTACAATTCCACTAGCAAGTATCAACAGGCATTTATCGATAGTTGCGTTACTTGTTTTGTTTTTTAATACTTAAATAAATTTGTGATAATCGCTTAATTGAATTAGCGTTACCACATCCTTCCTATGTGCAAAATTATGATTCATTACAAGCGGTGGCTAAAAACGTGGCTAGTGGCAAATCCGAAATTTTGGTGGCTAAAAAAACACGGCGGTGGCTAAATCTAGCCACTAAATGGCTAAAACGGCAACGCTGTCATTCACTCATAACTTGAAAGGCAGTTGAGTTAAATGACAAATGATTCGAAATGCAATAGATTCGAAATGCAATAGATTCGGAAGGCTTGGAGCATGCAACTGAGCTATGTATGTATGTCAGGCATTTTCACAGCCTATGCACGTGGTACAAGCTTTTTAGAGCTTTCACACCGACAGCCTCACACCGACACTACAGAACTCTTCGTGCACGAAAAGAAATTTTGCAAATTTCTGTTTAGTCAGCATCACTGTAGAACTGTAAGCAAGCTTTGAGATGGGATTTTGGAAAATGCACCTCCCAAATGAACAGCGACAGAAGAGGGCTGCCAGCACAGCGAAAATATGTGAGATAAATATTTTAAGGTCGTTGTAGAATGGTGGTATATTTTAATAATATAGAAAAAAACATATGTGTATTCATTTGCATAATTAGAAAATGCTCCTTGACCTCACTACTTTATTACAAATACGACAGTTTTCTTGTTTTTTTTTGTTTTCAAGTTCTAAAGTTTTTTAGAGCAACTGATATGCAACTCTGATGTGTGGTGTGCTGTAATGTCCGCTATATTCACCTCCAGAAAGGACAATCATTTTTTCTTTTTCACCTAACCTACAGGTCTACAGTGGTCAGCATTGAGCTGTTGAGCTAACAGGCAGTGTTGCCACGACAGAAAATTTTTTTTTAACAAAATCCAACAAAAAGTGCAACATTTCTCGAAAAAATTTAACATAATTTTTTTACAAATGAGGATATATATTGCACCTGAAATCATAAAATGACACAACTAAAAATTTTGTAAAATCGGGGTTTTTTCAACTAGAGATGACAACTTTGTATTTCGCTTCAAATACATACATATATACTAGTCATGGGTGACAAAGCTGAACTCAACAAACGCTAAAACTCCATGTAAAAAACGCTCAAGAAATAGTCAAGAAATTTTCTTGTGTCATATTTTCTTTAGGCAGTATCCACTTTACAAGAAAATCTATAAATCTATTACAATTTTTGACGAAAAAGGGGGTTGGCAACGCTGGTTTTTCCAAGATATCTATACGATCGTATATATTTCTTAAAGAAAAAATTAAACGTCTAAATTATTAAGAAATAAATGCGACGTCGTCAACGACAAAATTAAGTTTTCGTCAACCTAGAGCGATTTCTAATTTGGTGACCAAAAAAGCAGAAGTATTTATACACAACCAAGTGTAATAAGAGTTTAAAGCACTAAATTAATAAATTTAACCATTTAATTTTATTATTTTACATTAAAAAATTACGAACTGAACCAAATATTTTTTAATTGTGAATGAAAAATTGTAGTGGCAGCAACGATAATGCAAGCAGTCATGAGTTTGGCAAAAATCGAGCTTTCTGTAGGGGCGGTCGTTGCCGCTATTAAAATGTTTCAGTCGCTGGCTTTGAAGCGATATGTTTACGTCAAGAGAATTTAGTTGTCGTAATGTCATGTCGTCACGCTTTGATTCTGTTTTCACCCTCGAACTGTGTTAACTCACAATGCATAGCTGCGAATGAGTGTCAACAGGAATTTATCGATAACTTGGGTATGCAATTAGACAGTGCTTTTTCTATTGATCGAATTAGGAACTGAATGAGCTTTTGAAGCAAACACATTTTCATCCTTGAATGAAAAAGTTTAACAAAACGATAAAAAGTTTAACATTTTAACAGGCACGAAAAAATTTAGCAATTTTGCTTAATTTTAAGCAAAACGGCAACGCTGCTAACAGGTAGTGCTGTTCGAGCAGTCTCTGAATGCTTGTAAATGATTGTGTGTTGGGGGTGGTTTTTTTGTTTGGATTTTTTTACGTAGGCTGTGTGCCAATCGGTAACATTTTTCTCTATGGGAAAATGAGGTAGAAAATTTTACCATGTTGAGAAAGAAAAACACAATTTTGCTGTGCCAAATGGAATAGAAAATTTTGACAGTTGCAAAGATAAACTTTTGGGCGAAAACGGAGAACGATACAATTTTAAAACGTAAAATGAATATAATTGTTGATGGCTATATTGATGGAAACAGGAGATATGTATCCATGTAATAATCTGATGTTATTTTGTTTTTAAATATTTTTGTTACTTGTATGTGTATGTAAATACAAAATGTCAAAATTTTACCTAGCCCATTGAGCTAGGTAAAATTATGACACTAGAATTCACCACGAATACTGCCAAAATTTTACTCCCTTACGTCAAAATTTCATTTTTTCTACCGATTGGCACACAGCCGTAATATTAGAAATCATGATTTTGCATTTCGTCTCATATTTTTTTATTTTAATTTTTTTTGTTTGTGGTTTTTTGATAAGTAATTATGCTTTTACATATATAAATATGCGCAAACAAGCGACATTCACCCACGATGTTGCTACACCACTTGCTGAGCGACGACTAAATCGTTTACAAAAGAAAGAGCATAACGTGTCTGTGTGATTTGAGCGCGATCAATTGATCTATGAAACGCCTATCACTGATGTACATACGTAACCAGTGTTGCCACTGAAAAAAATTTTACCGACCAAATTACCGCCCAATTCCACCAAAAAAGGCCCAAAAATCAGAAGTCAACTTAAAATGGAATTACATATTTATTTTTAAATACATATGTACATACTAAGTAATCTTGACTCCCACTCATTTAATTCAGAACTAACACTAGACTGTCGCCGATCTCTAAAGGAGATGGCCAAACAGACCTGTCTGCACCTCGTGTAGGTCCCGGGACATAGGGATATCAATGGCAATTGTAAGGCGGATGAACTTGCGAGGCAGGGCACTACCGAGCAGGTTCTTCCATAAAGCATAGGTATGCCTTAGCCACAAACAAGCTAATTCTTAAACAGTATGTCTATAAACTAGCAAGCGATAGATGGCAACAGAAGCCAGTATGTCGAACATCAAGGCAAATCTGGCAGAAATGGGTTCACAAGCGATCCCATCAAATAAGTACTCTAAGGAGAGATGACATCTCGAACCTTGTGGTGGTACTCACAGGACACTGCCTCATCGGGAAACACGCAGAGAGGCTAGGTGACCCTACCGCAGATGCTGCATAAGCTTGAAAGATGATGAGGCGAGGAGACAATCGAACACCTCATCTGCCACTGCTTTGCTCGGCTCTTAACAGCGACAGACAACACTTTCTTGGGACTTCCTTCCTGGATAGCCTATGCAAAGTCACTAAAGTGAACTAGTTCACTGAAGAGACCCCTCACCAATTGAGCGCTCAACAAAGTGAACTAAATTTCCCAACTCTAATAGACATGCGCATAGTGTGCTTCACTAACAATAAAAGAACTTTACACGGGAAAGATGAAACGTTTAGCGTCCGAGAAATTGTCTCCACTAAAATATTCATATTACAAATCGGACCAAAATTGATTTTAGCCGCCCAAAAGCCCAAAGTAAATTTATCGGACCAGATTTGGTCCGAAAGGCCCAATTTCGGCATCACTGTACGTAACGAATGCAATTAAAAAAAGCAATTACCCTGTAAAAATTCCGAGTACTCCATTCGCTAATCCATGGAGTGCTCGCTATGGACCAACCGATTACTCCATAACTTGCCACATTTCATACAAAAAATATGGTCCATTTAACATTGCATGTCATTGCAATGGAGTATATACTCCAGTCCCGCATAACAATCAAATTAATCCATGGAGCACCTACATGTGGAGTACCTAACAGTTAGCCGAACATAACAAAAAAAAACCAAATGTTTATCGCGACGACGACGAATGACGTGTATTAATTCAAACATATGTATGTATGTAGTTACCCTGCAGGCAAAATTAAACTAGTATGAAAATAAACTAGTTGATCAACTGGTACGTAAAGGAAAAAAATCAACTAGTTGGGTTTCTACTAGGTCAGCGTTGGGCAAAGTAGCTCCTGGTAGCATTTTGCACTTAGGAGCCGACTTTGCACATTTGGGTGATGGTGAGGGACGCAACCAAGTGCAGCATAAGGGGAGAAGAACTGAGGAAGAACTCACTAACACATAAGCAAGATTGAGAACGAGAGAGTATGTCGCTCCCTGTATTCGTGTCAGTGATGGAAAATGAAAGTTTCCAATTGTGTCAAATTTGTACAAAAAGTGGTGAATTTTTGAATTTCATTGTGCAATCAATTTGAAAATCGTCAGTTGGTACCATTACCTTGATAAAATAAGTTTACAGCACATATTGTATAATAAGGATCTCATACAAAACCTTTCTTACGCATATTTGTGCGTCCTACTTTTATGAAGATTACATTATAATAAAGTTTATATGCCTTCATAATAAAAAAAAAAACCGTCTGTTTACTATGAAGCAAACAAAAATGGCATTGTAATCGGAAAATATTTATAACCTGAATTGAGTTTTGCAGAATAGTGCGAAAATCAATTGATTATACATAAGTGCCTTGCTACTTCCCAAATAACCGAAAACTACATAGGCACGAGTCATTTTCCATCACTGGTTCATGCCTGAGAGGCAGTGTGCAGCAGTGTTGCCGCAGCGTCAAACATTTTGGTATCACAAATTGGTACTTTCATGGGTTTTTCCTCGTATCACCTAAAAATTATTGAAAAAATATTAATTAAATCGAAGGCCAGCTTAGCACCTTTCATTTGGTACCAATATTGCTCAAAGTCTATCTGGGTCACTCTGGGTCCACATTTAGGCCCGTATCCCGAGAAGTTCCCACTTATTGAAATTCTATATACCCTATCATGTGCGTTAATACCACATGGATCTACTGCAAAAATTTCATAAAGATCGGTTGATTAGTTTGGGAGTCTACCAAGGACAGACACACATTCTTTTTTGTATAACAGATTTTATTTAATATAAGAGAATTTATAAATGTAAGTTCTTGAATTTTGACATTGCTAAAATAATATAAAAATAAATTATCTATCTTCTATGAATCGAATGTGAGTGAGTTTCATAAACCAAATATTATTTCCACTAAAATAATATATGTATTGTAGGAGCGGCAACTCTGGGGGAAGAGCGCCGTTGTCAACAGGGAGGGTGTCATTGTTTAAGGATTGTATAATAAATGTGTTTTAGTACTCTTTTCTACAACAAATACTACTACAACTACTACTCTTAAAAACTAATACTTATGCTTTGCTACTATCAATACTAAAAATATGTATATAGTTTGTAAATAAATCGATTTGCATGTAGAAATGAAATACGCACAAACTAAATGTATATTATAAAGTCGTTGCTACCTAAAAGTCGAAAAATTCAGTATTAATTACTTTTTCCGTAATTCTTGGCAAAAATTGTATTATTTTGTTTCCGTACTACGGCAACACAGTTTAAGAATTGTTGATCGTGGCTGAGAGTTCGTGGTTTTGGTTTTTGATTTTTAGTGTTTCCGCAGGCTTCTTGCGATGAACATGACGAGCGAGGGAATATACGCTGATTTTAATTGTTTTACATTCCCCTTATCACCGAAAAACAAATCAGCCCCTCTCCATCCTCTTGCTGGCTCCGAGGCTGCTGCAAGAGCCAAATTTTCGCCCATCACTGTACTAGGTGATCAACTGGTATGAAACGGACAAAGTTATACTAGTTGGTTTTCTACTACTTGATCAACTGGTATGAAACGGACAAAATTATACTAGTTAGCTATCTCCTAGTAGATCAACCGCTTTTAAAAAGACAAAATCATACTAGTTGGTATTCTACTAGTAATATACCAATTTATTTATTAACTGAATATAGCAGTTTGTGCAATTCTATCACAAACTAAGCTTTATTGGCGATTTTGAAGTAAATTTACGCTATTTTTTAACAAAAGGGTCAGAATAGTTATTACCAATTTGCCAAAAAGAAACAACCATTTCTCAGAAAATAAATATTTTTAAGTCTTTTCATTTATTTTAACACGCTTTTATTAGCTTCACCTGTATGTATGTATGTGTGTATGTATGTATGTATGTATGTATGTATGTAACTTCATCCCATCCTAAAAGTTGTAACATTTAACTAAATTATTATATCTTTCAAACATTCACATTTATTGTGTTCTCTCTATTATTTCTATTCTCCTCCGGATTCGAAACATGGCATCAACAGCCCAACGGCATCATATAGTAGGACATTCAACATTATACTTCATGCTTCATTGCGGCTTTTAAGTTACCTTTCCTCAAAATAGCCTCTATGAATTTCAATTCACTCCCGTATATAAGCCAATAAGTAACAAGCTTTCAGGGTACGGAAAAACTCACTCACGAACGCTCAAAAATACATTCTTCTCAAATCACAAACAAATGTTCAAAGAAAAACGTATAACCACTCAAATAGCGAGCGAACTAACGCACAACAGCCAGCGATCGCTCATAGCGATGGCGATAAACTCAATGCATAAATTCACTCAAAAATGAAGCTTGAAGCTTTCTGTTTTGGGTTTGTTGTATTTGCAGTGAAATCAGCCGCATGTACATACATACGTATGCAAAGCAAGAACTGGTTTTGTTTGTAATTCATTTAATAGTAAGTAAGTGCTGAATCAACGAAAAGGAACCCTAATTCTATAATTGCATTTCACGTTTGGAAAGCAATTTTTATACAATGTTTTGTAAACGTGAGGTGAAAAAAATTTCTCTAAAAAAAAAAAAATTAAAATAAAAAAAAAAAAAAAATGCTCCACTCAGGACTCGAACCTGAGCTGCTTGGTCCGTAGGCAGCATACCTCACCATTACGCTACAAACGTCTTCAGAACTTTGTTGTCTAAATTCGAATTTATTCAATCAGGTTTCTTTTTTTTTGTTCTTTTCAAATGCTTCACCTCAACTTCTCTTCACTTCCTGATTGTAAAATATAACAAAACGTTTGGGAAATTTTGTATTTCCAAACTAGTGCATAATAAGCTAGTTTACTTCACTGCATATTGGGATTTTTGGTAGAAGTTATAAATACATATGTATGTAGATCTATTTCGGAGAACACCACATCCCATCAGACTTCTTTTTACTTTTATTCTTGCGTCCGCATAAAACATCCTTCAATGAAAAATTTCACTAAAAAGTTAAAAATAAATAATAGCTTAAAAGAACTAAAAAACACGCTTTAATCTTAAAAATCGTACTAAAAATTGAGAAATAATTTAATTAGAAACAAAATGATGAACGAAAATATAAGTATTTAAGGAAATGCGTGGGGTGCTCAATAATATTTGAACATGAAAATATTCGATTCGTACAACTAGTACAAAAATATACCTAGTTCCGAAATTAAAGAGTACGATATCTTCTTCTTGATTGGCGCTTAACCGTCTAGACGATTCTGGCCGAGTCCAACAGAGCGCGCCAATTGCTTCTGTTTCGTGCAGCATGGCGCCACTTGGGAACACCTAGGGAGGCAGCATCGCTGTCCACCTGATTTTCCCAACGCAGTGGAGGTCTCCCTTTTCTTTTGCGTTCAGCGGGTTTCGATAGAAATGCTTTCTTGGCCGGAGCGCCTTCGTCCATTCTCACGACATGACCTGCCCAACGCAGCCGCTGGATCCTTATTCGCTGAACAATGTCGATGTCTGTGTAAAGCTCGTACAGCTCTTCGTTAAATCTCCGTCGATACTCGCCCACGCCAACGCGCAAAGGTCCATAAATCTTACGAATAACTTTTCTCTCGAATACTCCAAGTGCCATCTCATCTGATTTTGAAATTGTCCATGCTTCTGCGCCGTACATGAGGACTGGAACGATGAGCGTCCTGTAGAGTGTGATTTTTGTTTGTCGAGAGAGGACTTTACTTTTCAGTTGCCTACTTAGTCCGAAGTAGCATTTATTGGCAAGCGTGATTCTTCGTTGGATCTCCGTGCTGACATCATTCTTGGTGTTAATGCTGGTTCCCAGATAGACGAAGTCCTTAACAGTTTCGAATTTGTAGCTATCAACATTAACGTGGCTGCCAAGGCGTGCTGTTTCTTTGTGTGATGACAGGAGGTACTTCGTCTTGTCCTCGTTGACCGCCAAACCCATTTTCTTAGCCTCTTTATCCAGCTTGGAGAAGGCAGAACATACGGCGCGCGTGTTAGTGCCAATGATGTCGATGTCATCGGCGTACGCCAGCAGTTGCACACTCTTGTGATATAAGATGCTTCCTGTATGGTTAAGTTCTGCAGCTCGTATTATCTTTTCCAGCATCAAATTGAAGAAGTCGCACGAAAGAGAGTCACCTTGTCTGAAACCTCGTTTGGTCTCGAACGGCTCGGAGAGGTCCTTCCCAATTCTGACGGAGCTGGTGCTGTTAGTCAACGTCATTTGGCATAGCCGTATAAGTTTAGCAGGGAAACCAAATTCAGATATTGCGGCATACAGGCAATTCCTATTCATGCTATCAAAAGCGGCTTTAAAATCGACAAAGAGATGGTGTGTGTCGGATCCTTTTTCATGGGTTTTTTCCAGTATTTGTCGTATTGTGAAGATCTGGTCGATGGTAGATTTACCAGGTCTGAAGCCACACTGATAAGGTCCAATCAGATTGTTGACGATAGGCTTCAGTCTTTCGCACAATACACTTGCTAAGACCTTATATGCGATATTCAGGAGGCTTATCCCACGATAATTGGCGCGTACTGTGGAGTCGCCTTGTGGATTGGGCAGAGCACACTTAAGTTCCAATCGTCGGGCATGCGCTCGTCCGACCATATTCTGCATAGGAGTTGATGCATGCTCCTTATCAACTCTTCGCCACCATGTTTGAATAGCTCGGCTGGCAAGCCGTCAGCGCCCGGGGCCTTGTTATTCTTAAGCCTAGATACTGCTATTCGCACCTCGTCATGATCAGGTGGTGGAACATGCCTACCATCATCTGCTATTGGGGATTCGGGTCGTACATCTTCTCCTTCCGCACTTTCACTGTTGCCATTATCTAGCAAGGATGAGAAGTGATCCCTCCACAACTTAAGTATGCTCTGGACATCAGTTACCAGATCACCGTTATCATTCCGGCAGGAATTTGCCCCGGTCTTGAAACCTTCAGTCATCCGCCTGATTTTTTGATAGAATTTTCGAGCATGGTTCCTACCCGCCAGCATCTCAAGCTCTTCACACTCGCGCCTTTCAGCCTCCCTTTTCTTCTTTCGAAAAAGGCGCCTCTCTTCCTTCTTCGCCGTTCGATAACGCTCCCATACGCTTCGCGTTGCGCCCGCACACAATGTAGCCCTGTAGGCGGCGTTCTTTCTTTCCGAGGCATCGCGACATTCCTTGTCGTACCAGGTGTTTTGGTGGGCTCGCTTGTATCCTATACATTCCTCAGCGGCGATACGAAGTGAACGAGCGACGTGTTCCCATTCCTCAGATACATCGTTTGGTGAAGGGTTGCTCTCAGAGAGCAGAGTGAGAGCCGAGTGGTGTATTCATTGGCTGTCTGCGTCATGTGCAGCCTTTCGACTTCAAACTTTCCTTGCTGTCCTGTTGGCACATTCTTTGCTGCACAGAGGCGGGTGCGTACCTTGGCTGCTACAAGATAGTGGTCGGAGTCGACATTGGGACCACGGATTGTGCGCACATCTAGGATGCTGGAGCTGTGTCTGCCGTCGATCATGACGTGATCAATTTGATTTCGCGTTTTTCGATCAGGAGACAGCCATGTGGCTTGGTGTATTTTTTTGTGCTGGAATCTGGTACTGCTAATGACCATGTTTCGTGACCCGGCGAAGTCGATCAGCCTCGTCCCATTGGGACTGGTTACGTCGTGGAGACTGAATTTTCCGACTGTGCTGCCAAAGATACCTTCCTTACCCACCCTGGCATTAAAATCGCCAAGCACAATCTCAATGTCGTGACGGGGGCAGCGGTCGTAGGCATGCTCTAACTGCTCATAGAAAGTGTCTTTGATCGCATCGTCCTTCTCTTCCGTCGGGGCGTGGGCGCAGATGAGAGATATGTTGAAAAATCTCGCTTTGATGCGGATGGTGGCTAGACGCTCGTTCACTGGCGTGAACGACAGTACTCGGCGGCTGAGTCTCTTTCCCACCACAAAACCAACACCAAATATACGCTCCTCTGCATGGCCACTGTAATATATATCGCAAGGCCCACATTTCTTCTTGCCTTGCCCCTTCCACCGCATCTCTTGTATGGCGGTGATGTCAGCTTTCACTCTTTCGAGGACATAAACCAGCTGGGCAGAGGCACCTTCCCAATTAAGGGTCCGGACGTTCCAGGTGCTTACCCTCAAATCATAGTCCTTTAAAGGTTTGCCATGGTTGTCATCAGAAAGGGGTGGTCTCATCCGAGGCTTTGTTGTTGTTTTCATTGGATAGGATTTTTACGTGCTGGGTCCCAAGCCCGACGCACAACCCGCCCTGCGGGAGTTGTATATTGTTACACGTTTATATAGCGAGCCGCTTGCTCCAAGACAGACGCCCGCTCGCAGCCGCACCTTCTGGTGAACAGACGCTGCAGTTATTCCTCTCAACAAGCCCTTAAACCGAATATGTCGGAGTGGCCTTGTCGAGTTGTCGCCTTCTCACTTTAGTTCACCACCAAACGGGTGTTCGGTGGCTATCCAGAGGTCACTGCGCGGAAGTCGTGAGGTGCTTGCTCCGCATGCAAAAGAATCGCTCTGGCCACCCCCAGGTGGATGGCAGTCAGAAGCTTTCCCCACTTACGTGGACTTTTACACACGATATATGAAATTTCAAAAAAGTCAAAATAAAATTATTAGTAAAAAAAACACCGATTTTAAATATTTTTTGACATACTGAGCACCCCACGCTTTTCCTTAAATACTTATATTTTCGTTCATCATTTTGTTTCTAATTAAATGATTTCTCAATTGGGAGAGAAGCTCGGCCATAAAACTCGTCAGAGTTATAATAGCGCCATTGTATTATTATATTATTAAGGGTACACAAGAACAATTACATACATACATATATCTTTGCAGCAGGTGGCAAGAAGAGTTTAAGAGAGTTTAGTTAATTGATTTGGTTTCATCCAAATAGGAGATTCTATCAGCCAACTGCCGCAGTAGCACGAAGCCATTATTCTACCATCTTTGCGTGTACTGTATATAATATGTAGTAAATGTAACTTTAAAAAGTTCTGAGCTAATTAAAGTGAGTTTTATTAAATGAACTAAAATGCTATTTTTTCACCTAGATGAACTGGCATTTTTCTAGTATTATTCTGACTGGTATTCTTCTAGTATACCCTTAACTGGTATTTTTCTAGTATGAAGCTGATGTGTTGTCTACTGGTATGAAACTGAGTGGTATTTTTCTAGTATGATATCGGATCTCTAAGATCTTTATATCGGTGAAAAGGTCTCGGTCAGCACTATATTTGGCCCATATAAAGTTTCGACTTTTGTTTCGTTGTTTTGAGTTTTACCTTTTAAAATTTTGAAGTTACTATCCCTAGATTTTTTCTTTTTAACCACTAATACAAAGCTCTCAAAAAACCATGAGGAATCCCCCAAAAAAAAATCTAGCCTTTATTCACAAACAAAAAAGTTATAACATTGTAAAATGAAACACTTTTTTTTTTTATAAAAAATTACACACTAGGGAAACAAAAATACCACAGAGAAACGGCGAAACACGTCAGCTTAATATTTGGCTCCAGATTACGATGGCGTTTTTAGAAAATCCGGACTAGCTCCCATTTTCGAGATATTTAAGAAAGAATTTTCAGTTTTCACATACAAAGTAATTTTTTTTTTTTTTGAGTGTGAGCAAAGTAATATAGGTTACACTGCTCTACAGCCAAAAAATACTCTGAACGCGACCATCCTATCTATATGTAAAATTGGTCGCTGATTCCGAAAATCGGGCTAATTTTTAATAGAATATACCCGTCCAGAGGCATTGCGCGACTTGCCTGTATTTACTTGATCGCCTATAACTTTTCCATTTTAACATGGATTTTCTTCGTTGATAGCTTATCTTTTTCCCAATAGAATGGAGCTTCACGTAAAGGAGTAAAACCGAAGGTGAAGAATTGGTTTTAAAGATATTGCCTGACAAAGTCAATTTTTTCTTCAAAAAATCGTAAAAAATCGAAAAAATTCAAATTTAATCGTCAATATTTCAGAAACTATAAGAGTTAGAGAAAAATGTTATAGGAGCCATGAAAAGGAAATTTAATTTTCTTTCGTTTGGTTTTACTTCAAGGAAGATAGCTCACTGCGTTAAAGAGACATTAAGGATTAAGTGGAGCCATTGGCCAAATAACGGTAAATTGCCGATATCTCAAAAACCTTGCCATAGAATTAAAAATGAACCCGATTTCGGAATCAGCGACCGATTTTACATATATATAGGGTAGTCACGTCCAAAGTACAGACAACAAATTTCATTTTGTGATCCAGTGTTATCAGACAAGAAGATGTTTTCGGGATTAAAGGCAGAATAATTAACTTCATTTCTAGGGGCAGACGCTGAATCCAGCGCAAGTATTGATAATACATTTAGACTTCCGTTGTCTCTTTAGCCGCGTATAATTTTACAACGAACTCTAGCAGTTTTTCTAAATAAGTTGGATGATTTTACGATACGCACGCATGCAGAAATCGTGAAGCCGTTGTACCCGCGCACTGTGCTTGGTGGTCCCACTTGAATACTTAATCTTCACTACAGCCATTCAATATAAATAACGTTGATCAGCACGAATAGTCCAATCATCAATAATTTTTTGCATATCATGTATCCAGTATTGGTAGCTGTTCCATCGCGGTACAACATTCTCAAGTCAAGCGAGGACTTAGAATACTTTTTAATCAAAAACTCATACTATATGGCGTTACTGCCTCATATAAATAAGAACTTGGGATAATTTTTCAAAAAACAGGTTCTCTGATTTTAAAACAGTATAACTTTTTTGTTTGTGAATAAAGGCTAGATTTTTTCCTCATGGTTTTTTGAGAGCTTTGTATTAGTGATAAAAATAAAAAAATCTAGGGATAGTAACTCCAAAATTTTTAAAGGTAAATCTCAGAACAACCTTTGAGGTCGAAACTTTATATAGGCCAAATATAGTGCAGAGCGAGACCTTTTCTGCGACATTAAGATCATAGAGATCCGACATCAAATAAGGAAGTTATTACAAAAAACGCGATTTAGCTGTTTTTAACGCGGGCCTAAAAAATGTTTACACCATAAATATTTTTTCGACATAAGTGTTCAAATAAAACTGACACACGCAAACTTTATTTTCGTGATACGGCTTAATGTACATACATACATATATACCAATGTATAAATAAATACATAAAGCGCTTTACTAAAAAATGCGAAATAAGAAATAGTAAAATTGTAGCATTGTATACTACCTTAGGTATACCTAAATGCAGAGTTGTAATTATTATAAGAGAAAAAATAAAAATCAAAAAATAATTATTATTGAAAGAAACATATTTTAAAAGTCTTTCCATAATAGTTATTTCTGAGATATTTTTTTTAAGTCGTTTTGTAATTATTATAAATGAGAAATTTTGTTTTATATCTTCAAAGACTTTTATATTGAGACAAATTTAAAAAAAGTCTTTGAGTAATTATTATCCTTGTTTTTTATATCTTCAAAGACTTTTTCATTGAAATTTGCCCCCCCCCCACCCCCCCCAAAAGATTCGTTTTGACCATAAAACCATCTTTGACTTTATTAGCATACATTTCTTTTTCAGGAAAAAATCAATGAGAATAGTAATTTTTCGAAATTGGTAATTCGAAATTTAGCGCTTTTTCACGAAGTATTACTTATAATTCTAGCGTTTATTGAGCCGTAGGAAAGTGCAAGAACCGCAGGAATTTTACCGCAACTTACATTCTTTGTACTTATATTCGCTCTTTTGTGGTAAAATTCCTACGGTTCCTGCACTTCCCTACGGCTCAACAAACGCTACAATTATTATACGGTATTACTGTTATTAACATGCTAATAACAGAAAAGTAACGCCAATTATTTAAATTTCAAGTTTTCTTTCAATTCTTATCATCTTAATCAAATAATATTAGTATAAACTACAATGGGAATAAATATGCAATGTATAAGAGTATCTGAACTTGAGATTTTACTTAATGTCTGTCAAAATGGTATATTAAAAAACTAAATTATATAAGAAAATTATTATTTATAACCGTCGCTCATACATAGGTAGAAATATTTTATTGTGTACATCTATTCCAAATTGCTTGTTTAATGCAAAATTTTAATAATTTGTGTTAAAAGTAGAGCTCTCGATTTTTTTTGAACATTTTCGAGTAGCCCGAACAGTTGTTGTTCAAATGCTCGAAGAGTTGTTTGTTTGTTTATTACCCGTATGTTTGTACGGGCATTTGAACAATTCGGGTATTTTGAAGTTCGTTTTCTTCTTTTGTTTATTATTATTTTTTTTTTTCGTTATACATATGTAGTTTTTTTTATTTTTGTTTTTCCGATACACATTTTTTTGTTTGTAAGCTCGAATGCTCGAATGTTTGTACGGGCATTTGAACAACAAACGGGCTTAAAACAAAAACGATCAGATTGAATTGCTCGATACCCGGGTATCTAGGGCTCTATGTAGTTAAAAGTCGATTTTATTGAAAAATATATACAGTGATTTAAAAAAAAAAATCATACGCCAGAGTTTTTAAATTTATTTCAAACAGTTCTGTCGAAAATTTGACTCTCTTATTTTCGTTTAAAAATGTAAACAATTTTTCAATAAAAATCGCCTTAAGCAGGATTTCTAAGCTTATGGAAAAATCCGAAAAATTCGTAGAAATTTCTAAAAGTCAACCAATTTTAGTGTAAAAAGTGCTATTCTCAATGCTGTAAAAATTTCCGTCGATTTTAGTAATTTCTTTCTGTAGGGTGTTTGCGTTATATGTACGTGAGACCGTTCCAATTAAAATTTCCGAAAAGCCAATGAAATTTTTAAAAAAGTTGAATGTTGCATATTATTATATTAAAAAATGTAGCTTTATAATCCTTAGCCCCTTTTTATGATAAGTACTTTCTTAACTTTTAAAAATTGGAAATACTAAAAATACTGCCTAAAAAGTTAACAATAATCGCTGCTAAATATCTGGGTTACTTTCGAGCATCACCTACATTAACCAAGATATGCGTTAGAAATATAAACATTAAAATTAAATATAAAGCACAAAAAGAAAATTATTGTAGGTACATATGAAAAACCCTGTATCTACTAGTGCGGCTTTGTGCGACGTAATTTTTTGTCGGCTAACTACTAGTTGTACTAGATATCATGTCCGAGGGTTAATTTGACTGAGTCTGACAGAGCAACGTAACAAAACCAATTTTTGACACGAAAAAGAGTGATAATTTTTTTTTAAATACCCCAACTTTAAAAGCTTACAACTATAAACTTAGAATTATTGGAAACTTAGGATATTATTGAAAAGTGTTAATAATTACTTGAACCTTTAGGATTCATCACGATTACTTAAATGAAATGCTTTAAATAATAAATATTCAAGTTGAAACTAGCACTTAAAAATATGTAAGAAAAAAACAAAAAAATTAACCTCAGATATGCTAAGTTACGACCATCTGGGGCAAGTGCAGAGTATGGGGTCGGGAAAAAAGCGATGAATTATTGTTCCCCATTCTATTTCCAATATGTGGGTATGTTTTTTTTTCTGTAATTGTAACAATTGTACAAAATTCAATTTTGGGCGCATAAAACTTGAAAATCTACCTATGCGCGTAGATTTCCAGAAGAGAATAATAGCGTTTGTTGAGGGTAGGAAAGTGAATGATTTGCAGGAATTTTACCACAAAAGAGCGAGAGGATCAGAGGATGTGAGCGAGACAAAAGTCTAGCTATTTGTAGGAATCCGCACACAGAATTTGTCTGGGTAATTTCCTAGAATGTGTCAAAATCTCTGAAGAAGAGGAAGAAATTGTAAACAGTATTGCCACAGCCTCAAAAAATTTCGTATCACAAATTGATACATTCATCGTTTTTTCGTATCACCGAAAAATGTTTGCAAAAAAAATAAAAATTAATAAAATATGCTGCTTTTTTGGGTTCTAACCCGTTTCACAATTTGATACCTACATGTTTTTTTTTCGTATCACCGAAAAATTTTTGAGAAAATAATTAAAATTAATAAAGTAAGCTACTTTCGCGGTTTTAACGATATCGTTTTTTTTTTTAATAATATAAAAAATATAAAGATCATGCTTAAATTTTACGTGAAAATAAATATGAATACTTGGGTACTGTACCGAGTAATATAAAAGTTCTATAAAATGCAATGGGTCAAACGAGCTGGGTGATCTAGTTGCTAGAGCTGATTCTGGAATTGAATTGGAGTCATAGAATCAGTTCTTAAATATTTGTCGCGCTGCTCTCCTTTAAGACAAAATGCCTGCTATGGGCAGTGGTCCTACCAAAAGTTTGATAAAAATAAAATTTTTTCTAATGCCTCAGACACACATGTGGTATGAATATTATAATATCAATACTATGATTTGCATTTACTATGAAAATTTTCAATTAAACTACAATATGAGAGTGACACATATGTGGTATAGATCGCAATATTTCTACTATACTACGATGTGTGTCTCTAGCATAAGCCAAAATAAAATTTATCTACTTATCATTCATATATAATTGTGCTTAGGTGTTTTTTTGATAAATTTAAGTACTCCCTGATGAAGACAATGAAGGAGTTCCACGCAGGATTACTGTGGATGGGTACGTAGATTTTGCCCCAGAAAGAGGATTATGTGGTCTTTTCAACCAGTTATGCACCAAAATAAAGGTGTTTTAAAAATACAAATATTTATATTTCGAAAACAATCGGCCTCCGGACTATTTCGACTTCAGATATAGGATCGGAGGACGGTGCAGCGCCCCTTTTATAAACGGTTTTAGGCCCCCCTGGATCGGTAAAGGAAAGCGTGACCACGAGAAAAAAACCATAAAGGCATCAATTTGTGATACCAAAATTTTTGAGGTTGTGGCAATACTGTTCCTAAGTGTCATTTTTGACACTAAATAGCATTTCGCACAAATGCGTTTGTTGAACTTTTCCTATTATCTTCAGTTTGACATAAAATAGCATTCTACCCAAAATCTCACCATACAGACCTAATATGAGACTTACTTTTGAAGTATAGTTAAAGGCCCTTGGCAACTGACAATCTGGCATGTCAAGCAGTGTGTATGTGTGAGTTTTTTTGTGTGTGTTAGTGCAATCGGCAGTCGTCGTGCTACACGTTCATGTTCGGGCTCGCGTTGATGAGAATCAAATCTTTTAGATATTTGCGTCAATCACCCGACACTCACACATATGTATACACTTAACATTCCAGATTTTAAGTGGCCAAGGGCCTTAAGAGTTTAATATATGTATTATAAGCGATATTTGTGTACTAAAATGTTAAATTATAGTCTGAAAAAATTACATTTCGCTAGCTTAGAGTGCAAACTGTGTAAGTCCACTTTTATGAAAAAGTGTATTTTTATGTAGAACGCTAGAAAAATCAAATACGCCCCCCGCTAAACAAGTCTGAGATACTTGTCATATTTCTACTCGTTGTTATTCAGTGATACGCAAATTGTGTAAGTCCAAAAAGCGAAAAAAATTGTGTAAGTCCAAAATATTTATATGAACAGAAATTTTTTTTCATTTCGAATTTTTTTTTTCTTTTTTGTTTTTTGTCTCTCCTACAAAGTTTTAAAAAAGGACTTACACAATTTGCATTCTAAGCTAGCGATTTTTATCATTTGTAAAAAAAAATTGTAGTTTTTTTGGTAATTTTAATTGTGGTAAATTTTTTACATTGGCTGTGACCCCCTCCCCCCCCCGAAAAATTCTCTAGCTACGCCACTGCACTCTACCAATTACAATAGGCGCATTTCTGTCGTACCCAAGCATGAAAAGAATACTCGCTTATGCATCAAATTACCTTCAAAGCAACAACACCAACTCGACTATTTTAAAAATAAAAATAATAATAATAACAAATTACATTCAAAATTTCTGAATTCACTTATGCGCCTACCTTCCTAGATCTGCCTTGGGTTCTTCTTTTTCTTCCCTTTCATTCACAATAAACATTTTTCACCAGGGATGTCATTACAAAATGCTCTAATCCGCTAAAATTTTGAGGACTAACTCAAGAGATATTCCGTATTACCTCCACTTAATTCTCAAGTTAAGTCCGAATTAGCTAGATATTCCGGATTATCGCTGCCGTCTGTCAATGCTATTACCCCAATAAACACAAAAGCGAGGATGATATCGTGGCGAATTCGAGATGAATTCGCGAAGGTGAATGCCATTTTTCGGACTCGTATCGAGTTCGAGATGGACTCGAGAAAAATCAATTATCGCAATACCATTTATTAATATTGTTAATTGTTGCTTGTCTCGAAGAAATTCCCAGAGGGGCTTTAAAACTCTATTCAAGAAACTCAAAAGCTCGGATGATATCGTGGCGAATTCGAGGCGGATTCGCAGGAGAAGATTTGCTAGAATGTATTCGCCAATGAGCTTAAATCTCGAATCGCCAACGATCCCAGAATAGAAAAATGCGCGAATTGTTAATGAGAGGTGACTTGCCTGGGAATTCGAATTCGCCGATCTATCGTCGCGAAGTATCGCCGCGATAATATAATCAGAGAAGCGAACTCGTCTCGAATTCGAAGCAAGTCCGTTGTGTTTATTGGGACGTTGTATGTTTATACATATGTATGTTTATATATATATATAGATACATAAATTCAGTCTTGAACATTTCATAATTTGCAAAGGTTAATCCTTATTCAACGATTCATTAGCGCACACAATGAAATATTTTTTCATATTCTCAAAAAGAAAACTTTGCCGATTCGGTCGAAAAAAGCTCTTATACATAGAAAACGAAGGTTCTACATCCACAGAGGTAATAGGAGCATGTTTGAAAACGGCTCTTTGTCGACAGGAATGCACCGTATCGAAAATACTAATAATAGCCGTGTTCACACGAAACTCTATTCGTCGTCAGATGGCTGTTACGCAGGAATTTCGTTTGTATAAAACTGTCAACTAGCAAATTACAAAAATAGGCAATATAATGCGAAATATGTAATAAAAAAATGCAATCAACGCAAAATATGTAAAAATATGCATATATGACCAAAATATGCAAAATATGCAAAAACATTTGAATGCCATTTTTAAGATAATTTCACGATTCGCAAAGATTGTTTATTTATTTTGCTCTACCTAAATCTAAGAAAAACATGTATTTGCATAGATTTCCATGCCCTAATAATTAGTATATCAGCCAAATACTATTAGATAGATAGATTTCGTTGAGGATTGTACTGCGACCACTAGATCTATTGTGCCCTCTTCTTGATTACCTTACTTCATCTAACCTGAGCTCCTCCAGAAATCGAAGGATATCGCTCGGCTTTAGAGACTGAATGTGTCTCTGACCTGGCCAAGGCGTGCCCAGGAATCTTTCACGCTTCCTTGTCAAATACTATTACTACAGCTATATTAGTAAATATTAATTTTTGTTGGGTTATGTTTACTTTTTATGGAGCTTTTAGGTCGCTATTTTTCATATATATGTAAGTAAAAGCTTTCGCTTTTCTTTTTACTCCGACGCGTTTCGACATCTTTGGCGCCTTCCTCAGGGAGTTCTTTATTAAACACAAGAAAACATAAATAACTGCCCAGTACATTGCCTTCCAAAAAAAAAAAATATATACGCAGAAAATCGTCTTTATTACTGACATTTTGTGTTTGCTTCCGTATCGTTAACTGTCAATCATGTTTCTATGACTTTTAACGTTCGCGTTGCTTCCTCCTTTCTAATTGTTTCATGGTTAGGGAGACGATATCGAATCAAAAGCATCTATATGGTACTCATTTAAAATATCGGTTAAAAAGAATCGCGAACCCGATAATATCGAATCTAAACTACTCGATACTCAAAGTATCGGTATCGAAAGCGGTAATTTTCTAGAAGGGATGACAAGGGATGACGGAAAATCGTTCCACAATACATCATATTCCTACCCTGTCGGAAAAACAAGCAACCAAAAAGTTATTATTATTATTATTATTATTATTATTATTATTATTATTATTATTATTATTATTATTATTATTATTATTATTATTATTATTATTATTATTATTATTATTATTATTATTATTATTATTATTATTATTATTATTATTATTATTATTATTATTATTATTATTATTATTATTATTATTATTATTATTATTATTATTATTATTATTATTATTATTATTATTATTATTATTATTATTATTATTATTATTATTATTATTATTATTATTATTATTATTATTATTATTATTATTATTATTATTATTATTATTATTATTATTATTATTATTATTATTATTATTATTATTATTATTATTATTATTATTATTATTATTATTATTATTATTATTATTATTATTATTATTATTATTATTATTATTATTATTATTATTATTATTATTATTATTATTATTATTATTATTATTATTATTATTATTATTATTATTATTATTATTATTATTATTATTATTATTATTATTATTATTATTATTATTATTATTATTATTATTATTATTATTATTATTATTATTATTATTATTATTATTATTATTATTATTATTATTATTATTATTATTATTATTATTATTATTATTATTATTATTATTATTATTATTATTATTATTATTATTATTATTATTATTATTATTATTATTATTATTATTATTATTATTATTATTATTATTATTATTATTATTATTATTATTATTATTATTATTATTATTATTATTATTATTATTATTATTATTATTATTATTATTATTATTATTATTATTATTATTATTATTATTATTATTATTATTATTATTATTATTATTATTATTATTATTATTATTATTATTATTATTATTATTATTATTATTATTATTATTATTATTATTATTATTATTATTATTATTATTATTATTATTATTATTATTATTATTATTATTATTATTATTATTATTATTATTATTATTATTATTATTATTATTATTATTATTATTATTATTATTATTATTATTATTATTATTATTATTATTATTATTATTATTATTATTATTATTATTATTATTATTATTATTATTATTATTATTATTATTATTATTATTATTATTATTATTATTATTATTATTATTATTATTATTATTATTATTATTATTATTATTATTATTATTATTATTATTATTATTATTATTATTATTATTATTATTATTATTATTATTATTATTATTATTATTATTATTATTATTATTATTATTATTATTATTATTATTATTATTATTATTATTATTATTATTATTATTATTATTATTATTATTATTATTATTATTATTATTATTATTATTATTATTATTATTATTATTATTATTATTATTATTATTATTATTATTATTATTATTATTATTATTATTATTATTATTATTATTATTATTATTATTATTATTATTATTATTATTATTATTATTATTATTATTATTATTATTATTATTATTATTATTATTATTATTATTATTATTATTATTATTATTATTATTATTATTATTATTATTATTATTATTATTATTATTATTATTATTATTATTATTATTATTATTATTATTATTATTATTATTATTATTATTATTATTATTATTATTATTATTATTATTATTATTATTATTATTATTATTATTATTATTATTATTATTATTATTATTATTATTATTATTATTATTATTATTATTATTATTATTATTATTATTATTATTATTATTATTATTATTATTATTATTATTATTATTATTATTATTATTATTATTATTATTATTATTATTATTATTATTATTATTATTATTATTATTATTATTATTATTATTATTATTATTATTATTATTATTATTATTATTATTATTATTATTATTATTATTATTATTATTATTATTATTATTATTATTATTATTATTATTATTATTATTATTATTATTATTATTATTATTATTATTATTATTATTATTATTATTATTATTATTATTATTATTATTATTATTATTATTATTATTATTATTATTATTATTATTATTATTATTATTATTATTATTATTATTATTATTATTATTATTATTATTATCTATATATTAATAGGCTAACATTTTTCCCATACAAATAATTGCAAGGCTGTTTAGCACATTTAACATACTCATATCCACATAAAATTGATATGGATGTGTTCGTATGAGTCAGGAGCAGTGCATAGGCATATAATTTTTTCTATAAATTATTTAATTTCTTTATAATTAATAAATAAAGTTTTTAGTTTTGTACCATTTTTGATTTACTTCGTTTTTGCTTCGTTGGGAAATGTGCCAACTATCTATATATTAATAGGCTAACATTTTTCCCATACAAATAATTGCCAGGCTGTTTACCACATTTAACATACTCATATCCACATAAAATTGATATGGATGTGTTCGTATGAGTCAGGAGCAGTGCATAGGCATATAATTTTTTCTATAAATTATTTAATTTCTTTATAATTAATAAATAAAGTTTTTAGTTTTGTACCATTTTTGATTTACTTCGTTTTTGCTTCGTTGGCAAATGTGCCCACTATCTATATATTAATAGGCTAACATTTTTCCCATACAAATAATTGCCAGGCTGTTTAGCACATTTAACATACTCATATCCACATAAAATTGATATGGATGTGTTCGTATGAGTCAGGAGCAGTGCATAGGCATATAATTTTTTCTATAAATTATTTAATTTCTTTATAATTAATAAATAAAGTTTTTAGTTTTGTACCATTTTTGATTTACTTCGTTTTTGCTTCGTTGGCAAATGTGCCCACTATCTATATATTAATAGGCTAACATTTTTCCCATACAAATAATTGCCAGGCTGTTTAGCACATTTAACATACTCATATCCACATAAAATTGATATGGATGTGTTCGTATGAGTCAGGAGCAGTGCATAGGCATATAATTTTTTCTATAAATTATTTAATTTCTTTATAATTAATTAATAAAGTTTTTAGTTTGTACCATTTTTGATTTACTTCGTTTTTGCTTCGTTGGCAAATGGGCCCACTATCTATATATTAATAGGCTAACATTTTTCCCATACAAACAATTGCCAGGCTGTTTAGCACATTTAACATACTCATATCCACATAAAATTGATATGGATGTGTTCGTATGGGTCAGGAGCAGTGCATAGGCATATAATTTTTTCTATTAATTATTTAATTTCTTTATAATTAATAAATAAAGTTTTTAGTTTTGTACCATTTTTGATTTACTTCGTTTTGGCTTCGTTGGCAAATGTGCCCACTATCTATATATTAATAGGCTAACATTTTTCCCATACAAACAATTGCCAGGCTGTTTTGCACATTTAACATACTCATATCCACATAAAATTGATATGGATGTGTTCGTATGAGTCAGGAGCAGTGCATAGGCATATAATTTTTTCTATAAATTATTTAATTTCTTTATAATTAATAAATAAAATTTTTAGTTAAGATAAATAGATATCGTAAACGTGTTTACAAATATCGTAAACACAGTTGAAGAGTCGCTTTAATTTAAAAGCGCTCACCACCGGGCCTACCTTCCTAGATCTGCCTTGATTTTGACCATGATTTCGCGTCGGACCGTGATCAAAAGGGCAAATCAGTGTTGCGGTACAACTGGAATTTGGAAAGTGTTGCTTATCTCCGCGAAAAGGAATAATTTTTGTACCAATACAAAGTTGAAAAAATAAATTGCATGGTCGAATTTCGACCACCGGCGATACTAGTTATTATTATTATTATTATTATTATTATTATTATTATTATTATTATTATTATTATTATTATTATTATTATTATTATTATTATTATTATTATTATTATTATTATTATTATTATTATTATTATTATTATTATTATTATTATTATTATTATTATTATTATTATTATTATTATTATTATTATTATTATTATTATTATTATTATTATTATTATTATTATTATTATTATTATTATTATTATTATTATTATTATTATTATTATTATTATTATTATTATTATTATTATTATTATTATTATTATTATTATTATTATTATTATTATTATTATTATTATTATTATTATTATTATTATTATTATTATTATTATTATTATTATTATTATTATTATTATTATTATTATTATTATTATTATTATTATTATTATTATTATTATTATTATTATTATTATTATTATTATTATTATTATTATTATTATTATTATTATTATTATTATTATTATTATTATTATTATTATTATTATTATTATTATTATTATTATTATTATTATTATTATTATTATTATTATTATTATTATTATTATTATTATTATTATTATTATTATTATTATTATTATTATTATTATTATTATTATTATTATTATTATTATTATTATTATTATTATTATTATTATTATTATTATTATTATTATTATTATTATTATTATTATTATTATTATTATTATTATTATTATTATTATTATTATTATTATTATTATTATTATTATTATTATTATTATTATTATTATTATTATTATTATTATTATTATTATTATTATTATTATTATTATTATTATTATTATTATTATTATTATTATTATTATTATTATTATTATTATTATTATTATTATTATTATTATTATTATTATTATTATTATTATTATTATTATTATTATTATTATTATTATTATTATTATTATTATTATTATTATTATTATTATTATTATTATTATTATTATTATTATTATTATTATTATTATTATTATTATTATTATTATTATTATTATTATTATTATTATTATTATTATTATTATTATTATTATTATTATTATTATTATTATTATTATTATTATTATTATTATTATTATTATTATTATTATTATTATTATTATTATTATTATTATTATTATTATTATTATTATTATTATTATTATTATTATTATTATTATTATTATTATTATTATTATTATTATTATTATTATTATTATTATTATTATTATTATTATTATTATTATTATTATTATTATTATTATTATTATTATTATTATTATTATTATTATTATTATTATTATTATTATTATTATTATTATTATTATTATTATTATTATTATTATTATTATTATTATTATTATTATTATTATTATTATTATTATTATTATTATTATTATTATTATTATTATTATTATTATTATTATTATTATTATTATTATTATTATTATTATTATTATTATTATTATTATTATTATTATTATTATTATTATTATTATTATTATTATTATTATTATTATTATTATTATTATTATTATTATTATTATTATTATTATTATTATTATTATTATTATTATTATTATTATTATTATTATTATTATTATTATTATTATTATTATTATTATTATTATTATTATTATTATTATTATTATTATTATTATTATTATTATTATTATTATTATTATTATTATTATTATTATTATTATTATTATTATTATTATTATTATTATTATTATTATTATTATTATTATTATTATTATTATTATTATTATTATTATTATTATTATTATTATTATTATTATTATTATTATTATTATTATTATTATTATTATTATTATTATTATTATTATTATTATTATTATTATTATTATTATTATTATTATTATTATTATTATTATTATTATTATTATTATTATTATTATTATTATTATTATTATTATTATTATTATTATTATTATTATTATTATTATTATTATTATTATTATTATTATTATTATTATTATTATTATTATTATTATTATTATTATTATTATTATTATTATTATTATTATTATTATTATTATTATTATTATTATTATTATTATTATTATTATTATTATTATTATTATTATTATTATTATTATTATTATTATTATTATTATTATTATTATTATTATTATTATTATTATTATTATTATTATTATTATTATTATTATTATTATTATTATTATTATTATTATTATTATTATTATTATTATTATTATTATTATTATTATTATTATTATTATTATTATTATTATTATTATTATTATTATTATTATTATTATTATTATTATTATTATTATTATTATTATTATTATTATTATTATTATTATTATTATTATTATTATTATTATTATTATTATTATTATTATTATTATTATTATTATTATTATATTATTATTATTATTATTATTATTATTATTATTATTATTATTATTATTATTATTATTATTATTATTATTATTATTATTATTATTATTATTATTATTATTATTATTATTATTATTATTATTATTATTATTATTATTATTATTATTATTATTATTATTATTATTATTATTATTATTATTATTATTATTATTATTATTATTATTATTATTATTATTATTATTATTATTATTATTATTATTATTATTATTATTATTATTATTATTATTATTATTATTATTATTATTATTATTATTATTATTATTATTATTATTATTATTATTATTATTATTATTATTATTATTATTATTATTATTATTATTATTATTATTATTATTATTATTATTATTATTATTATTATTATTATTATTATTATTATTATTATTATTATTATTATTATTATTATTATTATTATTATTATTATTATTGTTTATTAAGGGCACTTACGTGTTATCAGCCTTATTTTGGAATAAATGAAAACACTATGAATTCTATTTTCTATCTAACAATTGAATCACTTTATTCAATAAATATTTTAACAAGTATAAACTTTAGCGCGATGTTATAGCGATAGCGGCAGCAGTCGAGATCGAATTCACTCTTGTGTCGGCACATAGACAAAAAAAGCTGAGTACCGTGGTGGGTGGCAGTTCGCCGCAATTGCTGTGGTGAATTCTACCGACCGGGGTTACCCTCAGTCGGAGAATTCAATCATATCCTCAACATCCTCCGCCACCGGTTGATGCGTTGGGTGTTGCAACTCGGCCTCCACCTTATTGAGAGCTTCCTTTGCGTCCGCTACTAGCCGTCGAAGCTTTTGGCGCTGCTGTTGCGACCGACTCTGGAGCGGCCGCTTTGGGGGTTGACTTCGGCGCTTGACACGGCCGCGATGGAGTAGGGTATGGTGGCCTAATCCGCATCGACGGCAACTGGATGGGGAATCACACGCCCCAGTAGTGTGCGACGTTGCTAAGCAATTGATACAATAGCGGTGTGCCCGCGCACACTCATATCGCTCTTCCGGCTTCATAGCCAGAAATGCCCGGCACTGCCTCAGAACGTGGCGGAGACCACACAGGCGGCATTTTGGCTGCTCCTTTGTCCTGCGGGATCTGGAAATATACGGATTTTGAAAAAGATGTTAGGTTAGGAGTATGCGTACAAGACGTCGGTGCTAACGGGATTATACGGCAGATAAGAAACTATGGCAGGACATATATTGGGGTTTGGCAAATATTTAGGCAGGTGGCAGAACACAAAGTTTTGTTATATTGCGTGTAACAAGTCCCGCTTGGGTCTTGAGTTCCACAACACGAACATTTTTATCTGAGCCTGCGTGGAGTTTAACTACACGGCCGAGGCGCCATTCATTTGGGGGTAGGAAGTCATCTTTTATTACTACCAGATCTCCTTCCTGGATATTGCGTTGGGGACATTTCCATTTATATCGCTTATGTAATTCCTTTAGATATTCGTTCTTCCATCTTACACTGAATTGGTGATGAATAACTTTAAGTTTTTGCCACTTGTTGACCAATGAGAGCTGATCAGAGTTTGGCTCGGGGAACGATAGGAGGGGTGCGCCGCGTAGGAAATGTCCGGGGGTTAAAACTAGTTGGTCTTCTGGGTCTTCTGTCATCGGAGAGAGTGGTCTTGAGTTGAGAACCGCTTCTATTCGTATTAGCAGGGTGGTTAGTTCTTCAAAAGAGAACTTATGATTTCCAGCCACCTTCGTAAAATGTAGCTTAAAACTTTTAACGGCGGCTTCCCATAAACCTCCCATGTGTGGAGCGTAGGGGGGTATGAATTCCCAGGTGAATCCATGTGTTGCATATTTTTCTGCTATGTCAGCGGCGGCATTCTTAAGGAATGTGGCGAATTCTCGGTTTAACGCGCGGTGTGCGCCTACAAAAGTTTTTCCATTATCCGACAGGATCTTGTGAGGCATCCCGCGTCGCCCACAGAATCTAGCAAACGCTGCATTGAAGGCATTGGTGCTGAGATCTGAACATAGCTCCAGATGTATAGCCTTAGTGGAGAAGCACACAAACACACAGACGTACGCTTTCGCATAGGATGATCGTCGCAGCGGACCCGTTTTTACGAGGAACGGTCCGGCGAAATCAACCCCTGTGGTATGGAAGGGAAGAGAGTACGTGGATCTTTCGGGTGGTAATGCAGCCATTATCTGCGACCTCATCTGTTGTTTATAGATAGTGCAAATCTTACAATGAAAGATACACTTTTTTATCTTTTGTTTTAGCCGTGGGATATAATACTCCTGCTGTACCATTCGAACCATTAGCTGCTTTTCAGCATGGAGTAGGATTGAGTGGAGGAAGTCTAACAGTAGCGAACAAAACTTCGAGTTCTCAGGAATTATAATTGGATGGCGCTCATTATAACTGAGGGCAGCATAGGAAAGTCGGCCATTCACTCTCATTATTCCTGATTTATCTAACATTGGGTTCAATGTCAGCAGAGAAGATTTTCGGTCAATGGGTTTTCCGGTAAGCATGCGATCTACTGTTTCTCCGTAATGATGTCGCTGCGTATTAATAATAAGGCGTATCTTTGCCTGAGTGATTTCATCTTGGGTTAAAGTTTCGGTAGCTGGGATTGATTCCCTTCTCGCTTTTCGGATGAAGCGCCATATATACGCGGTTACTCGAAGAGCGCGGGAAAATGAGGAAAAACGTTCGAGGAAATCCGGGTCTTCGGCGGCATGAAAAACTGCTATCTGTCGTTGCTCCGGGGGGGCTGGATGTTGCGACACAGATTTTGGCCAGGAGTTTGCCGGGCGGATGAGCCAACTAGGGCCTTGCCACCACAGTGTACAATCTATCAGATCGTGTGGTTTGCATCCGCGGGTACCCATATCTGCTGGGTTGTCACTACTGGAAACATGTCGCCACGTAGCATTGCTGACGTTGTCCAATATAATGGAGGTACGATTGGCTACGTACGTTTTCCAGCTATGGGGTGGTTTTTCTAACCAGGCTAGTACAGTGGCTGAATCGCACCACAGTATGAGTTCATGGGAGGGTAAATTGAGTTCAGCTCTAATTTGCTTTACCAGTTTAGATAAAAGCACAGCTCCGCAAAGTTCCAGTCGAGGGAGGCTTACAGTTTGTAGGGGTGCAACCTTGCTTTTTGCTGCAAGCAAATGGGAAGTGAATGAATCATCGTTGACTTGCACTCTCAGGTAAACGCAAGCGCAAAACGCCTTCTCTGAAGCGTCTGAAAATCCATGTATTTGGATAGCTTGATCTGGTGAATACTGTACCCATCGTGGTATTTGAATCTTTTGGATTTCGACCAAATTTTCATGAAAAGCGTTCCATTTTTGTAGGACTCCAGGCTTAACATTTTCATCCCAATCGGTTCCTTCTAGCCATAATTGTTGTAGGAGCATTTTTGCAAGGATCATTATTGGCGATAGCCATCCTGCGGGGTCAAACAGTTTCGCTACTGCTGATAATATCTGTCTTTTTGTGCGGGAATTTGCAGCTGACAGTGGGTCGTATGAGTACGAGAACGTGTCTGTTAGTGCGTTCCATTGAATTCCAAGCGTTTTTGTGGAGCTTGCGTCTTGGAATTTAAGAAAGTTTACATCTAGCAAATCTGAGTTGGGTATTGGTGCGAGGATTTGGTGGTTATTTGATGTGATTTTGCGCAACGGAAAACCTGCTGATTTGAGGGCTTCGATAACTTGCATCATTGAGTTCAGAGTGGACTGTATATCGTGACCACCAGATAAAATATCGTCTACATACGTCTCTCGTAATAGTATGTTTTTTGCGAGCGGATATTCATGATGGCAGTCTTCTGCGAGTTGAAGGAGGGTGCGTATTGCTAAATATGGTGCACAATTAACCCCAAATGTAACTGTTTTTAACTCGAAGTCTTCTATTGGACCATTAGCGGATTTTCGGAACAAGATTCGTTGGAAGGCTTGATCTTCCTTATGAATAAGGATTTGACGATACATTTTTTCGATGTCGCCATTGAAAACAAACCTGTATAACCGCCATTTTAATACGACCAGCATTAAATCGTTCTGAAGTATGGGGCCGGTATGGAGGACATCGTTCAACGAGATACCGGAGTGGGAAAGTTTGGAGGCATTGAATACGACTCTAACCTTTGTAGTTTTGCTGTCGGGTTTTACGACAGCATGATGGGGTAAATAGAACGAAAAATATTTTCCATTGTTTACGATTTCTTTGGGTTGCACTGATTGCATGTGGTCCATGGTTATGTATTCACTGAGCACTTCGAAATACTTGTCACGTAATTCCGGTTTTCGCTCGAGTGTTCGTTCTATACTTATATATTGTTGCTGTGCTGCTGGTCGTGTGTGTCCAAGTGCGATATTTTCGGGGAATTCTGCTTTAAATGGCAGCTTAACCCGGTATCGACCATTTTCTTCGCGGATCGTTGTTTGTCTATACAAAGTTTCGCAGTATTCGTCCTCTGCAGAACGTACTTGGGTGGGATGGACTTCTTCCTGTTCCCAAAACTTCTTCAGCAAGTTATTGAGTGTATCGTTGTTAACTTCGCTGACGTGGGTGTGGTATGTTGCAACTTGCTCGGATATTGGTCCACTAATTATCCATCCAAATATCGTGTTCTGGGCGAGTAAAGTGCCACTGATATTGTGTTGTATGCCTTCCGTCAGAATTTGTGGGGTAATATCACTGCCGATCAAAATGTCAATTTTCGCTGGGCTGAGGCAATTTGGATCAGCTAACGCTAGATCAGACAAATCTTGTAGATCGACGTTGTTTATTTTTGATGAGGGTAAGAAGTGGGTGAGCTTTGGTAACACAATTGCTCGAGCCTCAATTTGTTGGGTTAAGTCTGCTGAACATAGGGTTAGTTCGCAGATTTTATTGGAGTTTCTAACAACCATTCCACCCATTCCCGATATTTGATGGTGGAATTCCTTTGTGGGAAGATTAAGGAGCCTTTGTATTCGGGATGATACAAAGGTCTTTTGCGAACCTTGGTCTATAAGGGCGCGAATTGTGTGATATTCGCCAGCACTGTATACAGATACTATTGCTGTGGGTAGTAGGGTGGTTCCATGGTTACTCGAGAAATGAGTGGAGACATGGGGTATATCCTGCTGTGAGGAATTTGGAGGTGTTGGTGTCCTGGCTGCTGCTTGAGATGTAGTAGGCCGTTCATTGTCCGTTCTCCTTTGAGTGCCGACTTGGGCTCTTTGGGGTTTGGGGGATGGTTGCATTGTTGAACTTCGCGGTTCGGTATGGAGTAAGGAATGATGCTTTTTCTGACAGTACACGCAAGTGAAACTGCTTTTGCATTCATTCTTGTGGTGAGACGTAGAAAGACAATTTTCGCAATAATTGTGCTCTTTAACAAATTTAAGGCGATCTAACACCGCTAAATTTCTGAATCTTACGCATGATTTCATGGCATTATTCTGCTGACATAGCTTGCACGAAGGGGATCTGCTTGATTCCGTGTGATATGTCTGGGTTCTGTTTTTATTTGGTTGGGTTGAGTTTTGACTCCCCGATTTTGGCGTGAAATTCGGGTATTGGGATTTGGGTTTGCCTGGCCTATATGTACTAAGCCTTTCAACTACCTCATATCTACTTGTGAGGAATCTGTTCATATCTGCCCAAAGTGGTAGTTCTTTTCGCGAACTGAGAGATTGTTCCCAAAGTGAAAGGGTTTCACTTGGCAGCTTGGATGAACATAAGTAGACGAGGATTGGATCCCAGTCACCGGTTGGGATTCTTTGGGTTGTGAGAGTCGATATGCAGTTATTTATTGTTGTCTGCATTTTTTGTAATTGTTCTCCGCTTTCACTAAATATAGTAGGGAGATTAAATAATGTTTTTAGTTGGTTATCAACTAAAATTCTACGATTTTCATATCGTGATTTTAAGGCTTCCCAGGCAAGATCGAAATTATCGTCGCTTAATGGGTACTGTTTCACCATGAGTCCAGCTTGCCCTTTTGTTTTAAGGCGCAAATGGTAAAGCTTTTGAGCTGGGGTTAATTTTGGGTGGTTTTTATAGACTGCCGTGAACATATCTCTAAATGCTGGCCAGTCTTCGTAACCACCGTAAAATGTTTCTGTATCGCATGGTGGTACTTTGAGATAAGAACCATTATCACAGGGGGTGTTTGTTGGATGGGCGATTTGGACTTGTTGGGACGGGCCGGGTCTATTGAAAAGCTGTAGCGCTTCCAGCATTTCTGATTTGCAGCTTTGATAGCTTTCCATGCATTTGGAATACTTTTGCTCGACTGAGCCGCTGCTGTCCGTGTAGTTGTCGGAAAAATTTATGGCCCTATGTGATTCCAACAACCTTGTCCACGTTTTTTCAAGGTCTTCCAATTTAACCTTCAGTAAATATTCTGAGAGGTCAGTCGCTTGAGATGGAGACCATTTTGAGCAGTAAACCTCTAATTGGTTACTGTCATATATAAATTGCTGTAAGCATTGATCCGCAGGGGAGAGGGGCTCGGAATCTTCCTTAGTTTTTGGCATTTTATGGTTAATATTGTAAGTTTATTTAAAAATTTTTTTTTTTTTTTTTTTTTTTTTTTTTTTTTTTATACTCCGTTGATTTAAATTTATTTCTATATAATTTTCGTATTTATTGCTTAAAACTTTATGTTATAGTTTTTGTGGTTTGCCCCACTGTTTAAGATTTATCTATATTTTGATAACTCTTCCGTATATTTTGTCCCACTGTATATACAGCTGGGATATAACGCTTGTCTCAGAGCGTGTGAGTACAAGTAAATATGTATGTAATATGTTTGTATGTCTATGCGGGTGCGAATGTGAAAAATGCAAGTGGGAGAGGAAATTTGGAAAAACAAAAACAATTGTGTTTGCCAATATCTGCCTAGCAAATTTTTGATAATTTGCTGTACTAATGATTTCTGTATTTGTTTGTGTTGGATTTATGTTTTTTTTTGGGGTGGGTTAGTATATGCAAGTTGCTAAGTGCAACGAACTAATAGATGTTAATGTATATTAGTAGTTATGTTTTGCAGAGGTAATGCGCCTTTTTATATTGGGTACCGCAATTCTATATTAGGGAAATATATATGTATATATATCAATACATATGTATATAAGGGTACGGTAATCTCCTTTATTTTTCTTATATATATATATATATATTTTATTTTTTTTTTTTTTTTGAGTAATGGGTAACAGTGATGTCCCGGGGTAATGTCCTTTGTATCTAGAAGGACTGCCGTTGGCGTGTTTTTTGGGAGAGCCGTATCTTATGATAGGATTTGGTGGGGGTGTGTATGTGGAAAATTGTCTGTATGTACATATATACCGACTTACTCCGACATTGCTTCTGCTCCAAATGATTTCGTTGTTCTTGCTGACTTTCGTGTTGTTGTTGCTGATTACCTATGTAAATTTTTTTTTTTTTTTTTTTTATATTGTCGTTTAAAAACTATTTTTTGTATGTATAAGAATTAATTTTGTTTTTATTTATTATAATTTTTTCACCACTATGTACATAAGTAATTTTATACTCAGTCGCTTAGTTGGTTTTTTTTTTTTTTGTTTTATGCACAAGCACACTTTACTTAAGGGTGCAATATGGTTTTTTTTTTTCTCTATGTAGTAATATTTTGTAAGAATTTTTTACCACAAAATTTTTTTTTTTTTTTTTGTTTTTAATAAAATTTATAGATAGTTTTCCTGTTCTTTTTCACGTTTTCCACAATTTGTTATATAGTTTTATTTTTTTTTTTTTTTTTTTTGTGTGCAGCCTAATGTACATACATGTGTATATATGTATCTATGTATGTATAAGTTGCTTTTATGCACTGTTGCACTGCACCACTGTCACTTTTTTTGTTTGTAGGTATGTTTTTTTTTTTTTTTATGTATGTATATGCACTACAAAATTTTTTACTGTTACTATTTACTGTAAAAATTTCGCTTTTTTCCACAAATTTTTTGTATGTATTTCCACTTTTTATTGTTTAATATTTCTTGTTTTTTGGTTAATTCACTCTCTTTTTTTTTTTTCTTTTTCACCCGCGACCCGCGACTCGACTTTTTTGCTGCCGATAATCTTTTTCGAGAAAGGTTTTTTCTGTTTTGTTTTTTGGCTCACTTGAAAGGCGCCGATAGGACCATGTTTATTAAGGGCACTTACGTGTTATCAGCCTTATTTTGGAATAAATGAAAACACTATGAATTCTATTTTCTATCTAAAAATTGAATCACTTTATTCAATAAATATTTTAACAAGTATAAACTTTAGCGCGATGTTATAGCGATAGCGGCAGCAGTCGAGATCGAATTCACTCTTGTGTCGGCACATAGACAAAAAAAGCTGAGTACCGTGGTGGGTGGCAGTTCGCCGCAATTGCTGTGGTGAATTCTACCGACCGGGGTTACCCTCAGTCGGAGAATTCAATCATATCCTCAAAAATTATTATTATTATTATTATTATTATTATTATTATTATTATTATTATTATTATTATTATTATTATTATTATTATTATTATTATTATTATTATTATTATTATTATTATTATTATTATTATTATTATTATTATTATTATTATTATTATTATTATTATTATTATTATTATTATTATTATTATTATTATTATTATTATTATTATTATTATTATTATTATTATTATTATTATTATTATTATTATTATTATTATTATTATTATTATTATTATTATTATTATTATTATTATTATTATTATTATTATTATTATTATTATTATTATTATTATTATTATTATTATTATTATTATTATTATTATTATTATTATTATTATTATTATTATTATTATTATTATTATTATTATTATTATTATTATTATTATTATTATTATTATTATTATTATTATTATTATTATTATTATTATTATTATTATTATTATTATTATTATTATTATTATTATTATTATTATTATTATTATTATTATTATTATTATTATTATTATTATTATTATTATTATTATTATTATTATTATTATTATTATTATTATTATTATTATTATTATTATTATTATTATTATTATTATTATTATTATTATTATTATTATTATTATTATTATTATTATTATTATTATTATTATTATTATTATTATTATTATTATTATTATTATTATTATTATTATTATTATTATTATTATTATTATTATTATTATTATTATTATTATTATTATTATTATTATTATTATTATTATTATTATTATTATTATTATTATTATTATTATTATTATTATTATTATTATTATTATTATTATTATTATTATTATTATTATTATTATTATTATTATTATTATTATTATTATTATTATTATTATTATTATTATTATTATTATTATTATTATTATTATTATTATTATTATTATTATTATTATTATTATTATTATTATTATTATTATTATTATTATTATTATTATTATTATTATTATTATTATTATTATTATTATTATTATTATTATTATTATTATTATTATTATTATTATTATTATTATTATTATTATTATTATTATTATTATTATTATTATTATTATTATTATTATTATTATTATTATTATTATTATTATTATTATTATTATTATTATTATTATTATTATTATTATTATTATTATTATTATTATTATTATTATTATTATTATTATTATTATTATTATTATTATTATTATTATTATTATTATTATTATTATTATTATTATTATTATTATTATTATTATTATTATTATTATTATTATTATTATTATTATTATTATTATTATTATTATTATTATTATTATTATTATTATTATTATTATTATTATTATTATTATTATTATTATTATTATTATTATTATTATTATTATTATTATTATTATTATTATTATTATTATTATTATTATTATTATTATTATTATTATTATTATTATTATTATTATTATTATTATTATTATTATTATTATTATTATTATTATTATTATTATTATTATTATTATTATTATTATTATTATTATTATTATTATTATTATTATTATTATTATTATTATTATTATTATTATTATTATTATTATTATTATTATTATTATTATTATTATTATTATTATTATTATTATTATTATTATTATTATTATTATTATTATTATTATTATTATTATTATTATTATTATTATTATTATTATTATTATTATTATTATTATTATTATTATTATTATTATTATTATTATTATTATTATTATTATTATTATTATTATTATTATTATTATTATTATTATTATTATTATTATTATTATTATTATTATTATTATTATTATTATTATTATTATTATTATTATTATTATTATTATTATTATTATTATTATTATTATTATTATTATTATTATTATTATTATTATTATTATTATTATTATTATTATTATTATTATTATTATTATTATTATTATTATTATTATTATTATTATTATTATTATTATTATTATTATTATTATTATTATTATTATTATTATTATTATTATTATTATTATTATTATTATTATTATTATCATTATTATTATTATTATTATTATTATTATATTATTATTATTATTATTATTATTATTATTATTATTATTATTATTATTATTATTATTATTATTATTATCATTATTTTCATTATCATTATCATTATTATTATCATTATCATTATTATTTTCATTATCATTATCATTATTATTATCATTATCATTATTATTATTATTATTATTATTATTATTATTATTATTATTATTATTATTATTATTATTATTATTATTATTATTATTATTATTATTATTATTATTATTATTATTATTATTATTATTATTATTATTATTATTATTATTATTATTATTATTATTATTATTATTATTATTATTATCATTATTATTATTATTATTATTATTATTATCATTATTACTATTATTATTATTATTATTATTATTATTATTATTATTATTATTATTATTATTATTATTATTATTATTATTATTATTATTATTATTATTATTATTATTATTATTATTATTAGTATTATAGTTTTAATCACATAACGGTGGATTGTAACAGAATGAAATAATCGAGATAGATATAGACTTATATATATCAAAATGATCAGGGTGAAAAGAGAAATCGATTGAGCCATGTCCGTTCGTCCGTCCGTCTGTCCGTCCGTCCGTCCGTCTGTAAACGCAAAAATTTAGATATTTTGATGAAATTTGAAATGCAAGTTGGTATCGACACTTGGACGGTTGGTATTGAAAATGGGCGAAATCGGACCATTACCACGCCCACTTTTCCTATATAGAAAAAATCGGAAATTTGGTATCTCAGCCACTAATATAGCTAGAGTGATGAAATTTTACCCACGTGTTGAGCTCAGGCCCCTAAGAAGAACTTTTGATGGAATTTTGGAAAATATGCGGTGCCACGCCCACTTATTAAGGAGCAAACATTGAAAGCTTTATGAGTCATAACTCATAAACTGTTGAAGATATATCGATGAAATTTGGTACGCGTGATATACTACTTAGGCAAATGTTTGGACGAAAAATTGTCAAAATAGGTTGACGGCCACGCCCACTTTTATATATGGTATTATAAAGTGACCTAATAACAACATTTCAAGCGATATCACTGTCAAATATAAAGATATATCATTGAAATTTTATGCCAGGAGTCCACCTGCGGACATACAACGAAAAACACAAAAATTTTGGAAAATGGGCGTGGCACCGCCTCTTTTTAGAAGCTGGAATATACGAGATTTCTGAGCCCATAACTAGACAAATAATTGATATATAATGACGAAACTTGGTGTGTACACTTTTATTACTTGTGGTAATACATGTTGAAAATTTTAGCGAAATCGGTTGACGACCACGCCCACTTGTATATATGGGAACTATAAAGTGGCCTAATAAAAACATTTTAAGCGATATCTTTGTCAAATGTAAAGATAATTCATTGAAATTTTGTGGCAAGAGTTCCACAATAGACCGGAAACGAAAAATATACAAATTTTGGAAAATGGGCGTGGCACCGCCTCTCTTTAGACAAAGGAATATATGAGATTTCTTAGCCTATAACTCGACAAATAATTGAGATATTATGACGAAACTTGGTTTATGCACTTTTATAACTTGTGTTAATAGACACGCAAAAATTTATTGAAATCGGTTTATGACCACGCCTACTTTTTAACAAAGATATTTCTGGAACACCCTTTGGGAATTTGTAACGTGACATCTTTGTAACTAGAAGTCATAAAGGAATTAAATTTTGCACAAAGATTAATATTCATATGCTTAGTTGGATGACTGATAAAAATTTTGAAAATGAGCGCGGCTACGCCCACTTTATGCACTTGCTTTATATAAAGTACCTACACCGTGTTTCCATCAAACGCAAACAAACAATGAAAGCATACCGCTGAGTATCTAATGTTCGATTCCACTCGAACTTAGGCTTCCTTACTTGTTATTATTATTATTATTATTATTAATGCTCATTTGGATTCAACTACAAACAAAGCCATAAAAGCTTTCTTTGCTAGTTTCCGATTATTTGGGAAAACTTGGGGTTTGTCACCAAGATTGACCTATTGGTCTTTCAACACTTTGGTAAAACCAATAGTAACCTATGCATCTTTGGCCTGGTGGCCAAAGATTAAGCAAAGGGAAGCAGTGCTGAAACTTATAGCGTTTTCTTTTCTACACAAAAGGGTTGTCATGGCGAAGCGCAATAATAGCTCAGATTTGCACTACACCCTGTCGAATTGCCGTCCTCTTCGTATTCAGTGCAGCCCTTCACATATGTATATACAATAGAATACACTCTAAATGTCACAATTGTGTATACTTTAGCTTTTCTGGTATGACGCAATCTATATAATACATATTATGTGTGCTAGAAAGAGACATAAAAGGTATACTTTTTATTCGTTATTGTTATTGATCAGCTGTTTGACAGGGTCATTGTATTCCCCGTCGATAGCACAGAGGGCAAGAAATCTTGCCCTTTCGAATTTTTTTAGGATTGCCCTTTGAGAAAAGATAGCGATGTGGACTGCGATGATTGCACTCATTTAACAAAAGAACACAACTTTTTGAAGGCACTACATGAGTGCGACATTTTTGTGTAGAAAAGAAAACGCTATTAGCAAACTGCATCGTTTAGTATGCGCTGGCATAACAGGGGCAATGAAAATCTGCCCTTCTGATGCTCTCAGTGTTCTATTAGGTATACCACCCTTCCTATTTTGATAGAAAAGGAAGCTACCTTAAGTGCACTGAGATTACAAAACATTTCTGAAATCAAGGCAGGAAATATGAGAGGACATATGAATATAGCTGAGAAATTCATAGGAATTCCTTTATTGTTCATTAGAGATACAATAAGTCCAATGTTGAGGATCTCCAGAAACTTTTTTTTTTAATTTTTTTTCTCGGATATAGTTTTTATTGTATCATTCTTAAAGAATATGACAATTTTTATAAAATATTAACCTAGTATACAATGACGTTATTCGTTGCCACTGCTTCAAATAACATTTGTATGAAAAGCAATTTTATTTGACATAAAATAAATAATTATAAATACATTTAATATGTGTATCGGAATATTTTTGTTTTTTTTTTTAGAATATGTTCATATGTATGTATGTATGTAATTTTATTTCATATTCGTTCATTATGTTATTCATTCTCATTATTTACATATGTATTTTTGCCGTTGGAATGGAATGGAATTCCAAGCAGCTGATTGTATAGTATTAAAAGTTCGTACGGCCTGACAGGACAGGCTTATCGATGACACAATCGTGTGTTGCATTAGGAAGTGCTGTTGCAGTTTCGTATTGGAAGGAATTCTAATAAGCTGCGTGTATGAACTTAGGAATTTTTACGGCCTAATGGGATAGGCTCGTCCGGAACACAATCATATATATGTTATAGTACATGTGTATTAATAAATTCTGTTGTAGCTTTCTGAATGGAAGGAATTTCAGTAAGCTGCTTTTTATAATTTATTATTATTATTATTATTATTATTATTATTATTATTATTATTATTATTATTATTATTATTATTATTATTATTATTATTATTATTATTATTATTATTATTATTATTATTATTATTATTATTATTATTATTATTATTATTATTATTATTATTCAGCGACGTTCATCATTATCTAAAGTTACTCTCGAGATATTGGTCTAACAGAATATGACCTTATGCACAATTAAGTTTTACATCCTTTCTCTTTAACCGCCTAGGATAGCTTTGCTTTAGGAGACTTTTTGCTAATGAATTAGGATGGTTGGCTAATCTTTTCGCATAATTTACTTGCATTTTCTCTATCTCTTCGGCCACCGTATTTATCTTTAGGTTACTATGAATAATTGAATTTTTTACATACCAAGGCGCTTTGCATATTGTTCTTAATATCTTGGACTGTAGCCTTTGGATTCTTTCTACGCTAGATTTCGATGCTGAGCCCCATAGTTGAATTCCATACATCCAAATTGGTTTTAAAACCATATTAAATATTAGTATCTTATTATCTAAGCCCAGTCTAGAACTTGGACCAATTAACCATTGTAGCTGGCTTATTTTCAACTTGGATTGCATAATCTTTTTGTCAATGTGATTTTTCCAAGTCATTCTTCTATCCAGTGTGACTCCAAGGTACGTAACGAAGTCTTTCTGAGTTATTATTTTCCCATTTATTGAGACTGGTGGACATGCAGGGCCGTAGCCAGACTTAAATTTAAGGTAGGGCAGCGTTGGTTTAAGGTAGGGCGGAAGTCAGTCTTGGCACTACCACCATTGAGCGCAGTTTTATCCGTGCTTAGTGGTGAATTCGAACGCTAGGTCAGTTTTGGTAATTGACATGCATGTGAATAGAAATATAATTAATGGAAGATAGCGACCAACCGCCATACGCAAATAAGCGAGAGATAAAATTGAAGCCGAAAATATTATAATAAATTTAATGCAACAAAAAATTTAATTTTTTAATTTTTTAAATTTTTAATTTTAATTTAATTTCCTTCGATTATTCCATACCTAAGAGAGCTTCGATCTTTAAATTTGGTATGTGGGCCGCCTGTAGGCATGCACGCAAGTCAAGGTGAAAAAAACTCTCGAAAATGATTAAACGATAACCATAGAAAATTTAGACACCTCATTTTTCCAACGAGTAAAATGTTTTAGATTAGCACACAGCCTTAGAAATCAATTCCGCGATCTTGGTGTTGTTCGCTCACAGTCAGATTAGTTTTTGTCAGAAAACTGCCGGAATGAACCATTCCTTTAACCAAACTACAAAAATTCGATGGTCTTATTTAATTATATATGTGATGCAGGGTGGATTCTCCATATCGCTAGCTTAGAGTGCAAATTGTGTAAGTCCTTTTTTCAAACTTTGTAGGAGAGACAAAAAAATAAAAATGAAAAAAAAAATCAAAATGAAAAAAAAAATTTTTCTGTTCATGTAATTATTTTGGACTTACACAATTTTCTTCGTTTTTTGGACTTACACAATTTGCGTATCACTGAATAACAACGAGTAGAAATATGACAAGTATCACAGACTTGTTTAGCGTGGTGCGTATTTGGTTTTTCTAGCGTGCTACATAAAAATACGCCTTTTCATAAAATTGGATAGCGATAGCGATATCATACATTGCAACCGCAATAATTTTTTATCTCAAACAAAAAATTTAATTATAATAACACTGTAGGGAGGGCAAAATATCACAAATCTAAAGGAGTAATTTAAATACTAAGGCTTCAGAGATTATTTACTAATATTTATAGCTTTGAAGGCTATTAGTTTTATTAACTTAAAACCTTAAAATATTAGTAAATTTAAAAATTTAATGGATAAATTATACAATTTATGTCTGTAGAATACGATGGCGTTTTCAGAAAGTCAAAGTTAGCTCTCGTTTTCGAGAAATTTAGGAAAGAAGTTTCAGAGCTCCGAAGGTAATTATTTTCCCGTTTATAAACTTTACTTAGGTTTTGAACCCTTTTCTCGCTTAAGGATTTTGATGGTTGTTCTTACTTAATTGGGGCATTCTAAATTCAGTTCCATCATTAGTTTTTCCAAACTGCCTTCGGTTTATGAGATAACGGTATTTAAAAAGTACCATCAATTTGGACTTTTTTGTTAATAACTCAGTCAGTTTATGAGCTAAATTGCCCAAAATTTGCACATGGCCATATTTTACCATTACCTTAACTTTTCTAAAAATAATTGAAATCGGGTGACTATAACATATAGCTGCCATACAATCGATTGTTCAGATGTGGACATTTTGGGGTATAGCTTCGCTATTTAAACAGCTAAGGATATGAAACTTTAGAGAATTTCGACCTGTATTGATCTTAATCTATTCCCTGAAAATTGTCAAGATCGGGTCACTATAACATATAGCTCCAATACTACTGATTGTTCAGTGTAAGGTTACAATAGGTGTCCGATTTGTAAAAGAAAGACTCATATGAGTTATTGGGCTTGAAAAAAATGCCTATGGTGAAATTTCAACTTTGGCTGCGCAAAAGTGTAATAACTGATGCAGATATGTGGAAATCGTATATCAGAAAACTTTTCACCTATTCATTTTGAATGAAAGTCTTTATGTTGCTCTTTCACGCAGAATGACTATTTTCGGTTATAAAAAAATAAAAGTGCAATATGGTAGCTATATTTTATAGTGACCCGATCTCGACGATTTTCAGGGAATAGATTAAGGCCAATACGAGTACAAATTCTCCAAATTTGCATGTCCTTATCTGTTTAAATAGCGAAGCTATATCCCAAAATGTCCACATCTGAACAATCGGTTGTATGGCAGCTATATGTTATAGTCACCCGATTTCAATTATTTTCAGGAAAAGTTAAGGTAATGCTAAAATATGGTCATGTGCAAAGTTTGGGCAATTTAACTCGTAAACTGACTGAGTTATTAACAAAAAAGTCCAAATTGATGGTAATTTTTCAATACCGTTATCTCATAAACCGGAGCCAGTTTGGAAAAACTAATGATGGCATTGAATTTAGAATTCCCCAATTAATTAAGAACAATCGTCAAAATCCTTACGCGAGAAAAGGGTTCAAAACCTAAGTAAAGTTTATAAACGGGAAAAAAATTACCTTCGGAGCTCTGAAGTTTCTTTCCTAAATTTCTCGAAAACGAGAGCTAACTTTGACTTTCTGAAAACGCCATCGTATTCTACAGCCAAAAATTAAGTTGGAGTGTCTCGGCGTTTCTCTGTGATATTTCAAAAGTTGAAAATTTACCTACAGTGTAATTGATCTCACTTGTTGGCCTTTTTAAGGTAGGGCATTCTAGTTTTAAGGTAGGGCATTGCCCCACAATGCCCCCCCGTAGCTACGGGCCTGTGGACATGTGTCTTTCTTCAGGCTAAAAGTTACTTGTACACATTTAGATTCGTTGACCTTAATTCTCCACGTAGTAAGCCATTCCTCTAAAGTTTTTATATGTCTCTGCAATTGGATAGTAGCAGTTATGGGATTTGCGTGCACACTTAGTATAGCCGTATCATCTGCGAAGGTCGACGTGACAAGTCTCGCGTTCGTTGGCAGATCGCTTGTGTAAATTAAGTATAATATAGGCCCTAGAACACTACCTTGTGGAACTCCAGCAGAAATTGGATGACTTTCAGTTGTAAAACTTTTGTGCCTTACCCGAAATTTTCTACCTGTTAAAAAGCTTTCTAGGAACCCGCACAGATTGTATGGAAGTGTTTGTTTTATTTTATACAAGAGCCCTTCTAGCCATACTTTATCGAAGGCTTGTGCCACATCTAGGAATAGTGCGGTGCAATATCGTTTGGTTTCAAAAGTTGACCTTATTTCTGAAACAATTCTATGCACTTGTTCTATCGTACCGTGCCGCTCTCTAAATCCGAACTGGTGACTTGGTATGGTTTCGTGCAGTTCTAAGATGGGCTGAATTTTTCTCAGCAATAATTTTTCGAATAGTTTGGAAAAGATAGAGATTAAGCTTATTGGCCTGTAGGAGCTTACTATTGTCGGGTCTTTGCCTGGTTTTGGGATCATGATAATTTCAGATAGTTTCCATGGATTAGGAAAGTGACATAATCGGAGGATACTATTGAAGATGTATAGTAGTTGCTTAATAGCTGCTATGGGAAGCGCTCTTAACATTTCACCCGTTATTCTGTCATACCCTGGTGGTTTCTTATTCTCTATGTCTTTGGATATAGTTTTATTCAAGTCATCTAGTTTAAATACAAGTGGGATTGCTGGTAATTGTGGAGTATTTTCTTGGAGAAAATTTTGGCCTTCATTTGGAGTAAATACATTTGAAAGATGGGTTGCAAAAGCTATTCCTTTTTCGTGGTCACTTCGAGCAAATTCACCATTTTGCATTCGTATTGGAGGATCCTGCTGAACCGGCCGTTTTAGATATTTGAGAGAGCGCCACAAGGAATAATCTGTACCAGATGTGGCCGTGAGGGAATTAATTCTATTTTGAAATTTTGTTTCCCCTTTCTCCTCTAGTAGCATTTGGAGCTCTTTCGTGCATTTTTTTAGCTCGTTCTTCAGAGTTGGAGATCGCAACCTTTGCCAGTCTCTCCTAAGTTGCCTTTTATTGGAAACTAGCTCAATGATATCGTTTTCATTGAAAGAACTAAAGCTTTGCTGCTGGGTTGTATTAGGACGTAAGGGCGTTGAAACCTTTGCTGCCACTTGCAGTAAGTTTGTGAAGTCAATTATCGCATATTCCACTTCGGCGGCTGATTTAAGGTTCACATTTGGATTAATATGCGAACTTATAAATTTTCTGTACTTCAGCCAATTCGTAAATCTATTAGTTAAGCTTGGGTTCAGTTCGTTTAAAGTTGGAAAGGTTTTAATAGATATGACGCAAGGAGAGTGATCAGATGATAGGTCAAAAAGTGATTCTATCTGAAGTATTTCCCGATCGAGGCCGCGAGTTACCCCAAAATCTATGAGGTCGGGGGTTTTGCTCCTATCAGTGGGCCAATATGTTGGCTGTCCGGTTGATATAATGTCAAGACCATTGCTTTGGATTGCTTTGAACAAGTTTCTTCCTTTTGGTGTTATTAGTCTAGATCCCCAAAAAGTATGTTTAGCATTGTAATCACCTGCTGCTAGAAATCTCTTGCCTAACTTGGAGAAGTATTCAGTGAATTGGTATTCTGTTATATTAAAACGGGGAGGGCAGTATATTGCAGATACAGTTAATCCGCCAGAACTATCATCTACGTACACTGATGTTGAGTGTATATACTCTTTGCAATATTCTTCTAGAACGTGGTGCTTAATCCTCTTTCTTATAAGTATACCGGTTCCACCTCTAGCTTTTCCTTCAGGGTGCTTGGTATTATAGAACATATACCCATCAATATTAAAATTATTAAACACAGTGTTACGTACTGGCTTTTGGGATGGTGACCTACCACGGCTCTATCGCGCCACCCTAATGTGACATGCTCCCCTTCACCGCTCAGGTGTGCTTGCATAAGCGCGAGCCAGCTCGCCGGACTGTGGGGTGGTTCTTGCGGCTTCGAAGCATGTCGCCATACCATACACAAAAAAAACTCACACCTGCTCTTTACTCTATATTTCCCTCAGAATATCTACACTCCCTCTGTTCCTTCCCTTAACTGCTGTCCAATTCCCCATACCCCCATGTCTACCCCGGAACCCGCCCTCGGCCAATGGTGGAATACGGCCGGCCACTCTCAACCCTCCCATCCATGGTCGGCAGTGGCTATGAATTTATGCCGACTCCAACTTCAAACCCCCTTAATACCCTTACTCCCTTTTATATTCCCGCCCCATCGTATCCACGTCCCCCATGTCCGTCCGTCTACTCCACATCTGGAAATAAGTAGTCACTAAACTGAAAAAATTAATAATTCATAACAATATTTATTAACATATCAAATAATATCTTAAATACATACGCTTATCTTTATTGGTACCACTATGTACGCTAGTATAATAATTGTGGTTATCCCCTACGGGGTATAAATATTCGCACGAAAGTGCCTAAGTGTCATGCATGTGTGTATATATGCGTATATAATTAAAGTAAAACCCGCATACGGGTATATTAAATGGAAAATGAAATTCCAGAAATCCCAAACTTAACTTAGGGTCCCAAATTCAATAAGTCATCCGAATGACTATGCAAAAAAAATCTATATCTAAAGTTTTGCCCACCTTCGGGTATCAATTCCTATGCATAAATAGGTGTATATGAGGTTAGGGATTTATACCTATTGTATATTACTTATATCTATATGCCTAGGTAGTTGGCAATTCACTACCTCGATAGAATTGCTTGCGGCCTTACTTAAGACTAGATTTCGTACTCCCACGCAGGGATACCTTTCTCAAAAAAAAAATATGATTAATCAACGAAAATAATTATAGGTACATATCTAATCTTCTAAGATGACTACGTTTTCTTAGCATCATATAATTCATCGGCTAGTGTGCCTTCAAAATGTCTATCAAATTGTTACATACATAGGTACTATAATTCAATTTCATATACAACGATGGTTATTCAGCCAACCATGAGTGGCGAAACGTAAAAACAAAAAAAAATCGCTAATGTTAATGTTTGTGCTCAAGGCATATATTACACCGGTGGGGCGTTAACTCTTGAATCTTACAATTCACTGTAATTATAATTATGTATGTATCGAAATGCTTATCATCTATTCTTAGTCAATTAGCGGTTTGTTATTCAAACCCAACTTATGATTCCCGCATAGGGGTATATCTAATTCATTGTCGTCCGACGACAAAAAAAAATTCAAGTATGTGTCATTTACTTATACGGTACGTTTGTTATTACTAAGTATGTTGAATTAGCGGAACCGTCGCCACAAATAAAAATTATAACTCCAGTTCTAGCGCTATTTCACCCTTCGGGGTATCGAAGTTTATTAACGTCGTGTGACGAAAAAATTCAAAAAATAATTTAAATATGGTATGTATCTTAGACAAACGACAAATGAGGAGACCCCTATCCTACCATACATGACGTCTTGTTGGCCTGGAAAGGTACAGCAACGACTGTGAAATACTTGTATTCAACCCCATTAACCTTCGACTGGTGAAGCCACGGCCATTACCCGTTTTAACAATATTACGTTCCAGATTTACCATTATTATTATGCATACATATGTCTACTTGCAACCAGCCTGATGTATATATACACATCCATTATTTCTTCACCATTAAGTAGTTGCGGATATACCTGCGCCTTAACTCGTGAAATCACCGCGAACCAACGTACCTGAGTCGTTAAGATGACAAATCCACGGAAAGTTGCATTGTTCCCTAACCGCATATATCAACGTGAGTGTGAATGCTTGGTCAAATATACTTGTAGCTAGATACCTGTCAATGCCACATGCCGAACAGTATGCCATCACATTCACACACATTTACCTACTCTTACATATGTTTATAATTTCGATGTTTAATTTCACCACGTTTTAGGCCTGTGCTAAAGGATATGTGGTTTACAATTAATCGCCGCATAAGGCTATTAAGGCGCAGGTACTCCAGCGTCTTCGTGCTCGCCAACAGAATATGGATGAGTGTGTGTGTGTGGGTGTGTAATCATCTATGCTGAACGTTGTGCCACTGGCCATGTATTAAGAAAATGTGAGACTGCTCATGTTCCGGTCACATAATCACACACTCACACTCACTCATACGTCTACATCGATATTCACACTACGACTATACTTATATATACATACGCCAATGGTAAGGTGTCTGATGGACAATACTTAAGTGGTTAATCACTGCAATATATACATAATAAAATTAGACCGGAAAACCTGGATTCGCTCCGTTTGAGGCTCTGGTACGTCTGAGATTGTGATGACAATCTGGTGATGAATCACTTGAGCGTTCTGTTCTGCCACTGAGTTTGGTGACTGAGGTAATTATAATGTGAATTATGATGACCTTGGCCAGTCGTAGTCACACGTGCGCTGGATTATGAGATCGGTAATGTTGTTAGTGCTCGTAAGTGGACTTGCCGGTATGCATTTCGCCACCTGCACATTTACCACCACGTGTTTTAATGGTTTTGTGGATTTTTCACTTAGTTGCTCATTTCGTTTATACTAGCCTCATGGTAATGGACTGGCGGCAGTGGCGTATTCTCCGCTTGCCACGTTGCTGTACACACCGCCGCTCTGGATCCGGCGTGGTTGATCTTTTCTTACTAACAGCGTGACGGGGTGCTTCTCCAACTGTAGAGAATTTCAATATTAATTTTGTAACTTTGTGAATTCTCGGTTTATGGACAATTTTCTTGACCATGTGCTACTCACCTCGCTTATCGCTTCCACTGTCCGCCAATGTTTAAGGATATGATCCAGATCGCCTCTGGCCGGGCACACTTTGGACAATGCAGCAATGCTGCTACGAAAGATTAGGTGCGCCGGAGTCCCAATTACACTCGGCTTCTTCCCGAGTAAGTCCTTACCGCCGCCGTGTGGTGGCTATTTAGATATGATACCGAACAAATAAAATAATTAACCAGGTTGCTGTACTCCCGTTTTTCCTAGCTATTATTAGCAATTTTCTCGGTGTTTGCCTGCTCCTAGTGTCGATGCGTGTGGATCAAAAAATTTTTCCCGACTGTTCTGTTCGACGACTTGAAAGTAATACGAAGGCAGAAAACCATTTCGTTTGCCGCTAAGCCGACTGTCAAACGGCGTCGGTCGCCATGTTTGGTCGTGCAACATTACCATTGGTCAATGTGTTCATTTTGACACATCTGTCAACTCCCGCTGTGTTTAATTGCCACTAGCGGTCAGGGTTGATTTTTTTGTTTCGTCAGTACACGACACAGGGTTGATTTTTTTCATCGGTACACGACACAGGTTTGACCGCAACAACAGTTAGATGGGTTTCAGACACTAACATTATGTCAATTTGGTGATTTTCTAGGAAAACATGGAGTTCATTGCGAGGTTGGCCTATGCCGTTAGCATTCCAGAAACCTATATTGAAACAATTCATGGTCTTGACAAAATTGTTTGAAGTAGGAGATTTTGATTCCTAATCAATTCTTGCATCATGTTTTGCATTGACTTCATATGGTCCTGCATCATATGAACAAAGCTATTTAGAGTGTTTTCGAGTGATGTTGTTGGATTGGAATTGTCTTGGATTTCGGTCTGTTGTGTGCCTCTTAAGACTTGAGCGTATGAGTACGTTCCCAGATTTCTCTGCGGGGCTGTATTAATAGTTGGTTTTAGCACATTTTGAGGTTGTGGGACAGGTACAGTTTTAGGTTTTTTGCTACCTTTCTCTTTTAATGAAATGTATACTGGGCAACCCCTATAATTAGCAGTGTGATTTTGACCGTAGTTACTACACTTCTTATTTTCTGGGTTTGCTTTAGGTTTCTCGCACTCTTTGGAGCTGTGCAAATTTCCGCAAATTACACATACGCTAGGTAATGTGCAATATCGTTTCGTATGCCCGAACTCCTGACAATTATGGCATTGTACGGGGCCCACACGTTTATGCGGTTCTTCTACAGAGATTCTTCGGTGTACACTCAGAGAAAACCTGCATCGTAAAAATGACTATGAAAATATTCAGCTTTACTATTCGCTTTTTTACCATGAAAACACGGAAATATGACTATGAAACAACTTGATCTGAATATAAACGTATTATTTCAACCGTTCAAGTATGAAATATATTCAACTTGAATATGAAAAACTTTGAGTTGACTAGTAAATACTAATCCAACTGGACAAGTATTAACACCTGTCATTATAAAATTTGTAATAGTCATCTTCAAGCTGAAACATATTTATTTTAACTACTGTTGATGCTTCAACTTCAATATGGTTCAGAGTAAACTTAAATATTTAGCACCGTAAGCTTTGTTAAAGCAATTTTTGCTGCGTAGATTTTCGTTCCTTCATTTGAATGCGGCTTTTCAAATTTCCGTAATTCTTAAATGGTTTATACATTGTTCGAGCTATATAGCATGATTGAGCAACTGAAATATAACTCATTTTCCACAAGAGAAATGAGTTGGCTTATTTAAAGCCATTTTTCATACTCCAGAGGTTGGCACTCTCCACCCACGTGAATACATAAAAGGGCTTAAAAAAGCACATATGTATACATATGTATGTATGTGCATATGCACACACAAAGTTTAGACACAATATATTTAAAACAAATATGATGTCTCTTAGAGTTGAATAAAAACATATTGAACTTCAATATGAATCATAGTAAACTTAAGAATATGTCATAGTCAGCTTCAATATAAACATTTTTTAAAACAACTATGTTGTAACTTTAATCTGACTATAAAAATATTCAACTTGAATATGCGGCATTTTTCAACATATTTAGGACAACTATTTTTCATAGTTGTTTTTACTATGACAACACTTCAAGTCGAGTATGGTTAATTTTCATTTTAACTACTTAATATTTATTATGATGGTATGAAATGCAACGTAGTCAGAATCACTATTTTCATCCTAGGCGAAAAATCATTGGTAAAAATAGTCAAATCAAGGTGTAAATAGTCAGATTTACGTGCTTTTTTTGCTGAGTGTAGAAGATAACGCAATTTATAAATTGGATGTACTTCTCCCTTCTTTAAGAGCTGGAAGTCTGGCTCGATTTCAACCCTGAACATCGGTTGCGGTATGTTGGCTTTATTTTTGATATTGTAAACATATCTGACTTTAAAGCCTTCCTCGTTTAATGCAGTCTCTATTTCTGCCGGGCTTACGGAATTTTCTATTCCTTTTAGTACAACCGACAAGCCACGGCTTCTTTTTAGCTGATAGGTATAGAAATTTTTCTTCCTGTTTTCAAAGTCTTTAGTTATTTTGCGGAAATAATCCTCACTATAAGTTTGAATTTTAACTTCCTGTATATTGTCTTTTTTTATAGGTACGACATGGAAGTTTTTAGGACCTACTAGCTCAACCAGTTTGCTTACTAATGTATTAGAGCTTTGTTCTCGCAGGTAAATTGGAGGGGGCTTGGAACTCTTTTGTGGCTTTTCCACTTGAATATTTTGAGATTCAGCGAGCACACTGAATCTGTTGTCGCCCAATGTTATTTTCGGTGCCTCTTTTGTTGCCACTGCTGGCAGGTCACCTTTGATTAATTTGGAGGGATTCGATTTTCCATTCTTTTCTGGGGTTCGCTTTCTTTTTATATGGATATAGCGATCCAAGCCAGTTTGCACTTGTATTTTTTTGGCGTTTTTATCTGCCATTTTTATGGTATCGCCAGCTTTATTTTGAGCTCCAGCTGCGGATGTACTTGCTAGAGGCTCTGTGAATTGAGGGCAAGTAATTTGGACACTCGGGGAACAGGACCGTGCCCTTTGTTCAATCGCCGTGTTTCCTTTTCCGGCTTTTTCGTTTATATCAAACGATTTAAAGGTGAAATACGCATTGCGCACGCGATCATTTGAAGAAGAAGTGCCTGGGGCACTCATATGCATATGTACATATGTATTTTATTTTATTTATTAATTTTCTTATTTATTTCCTTTTATTTTAATTTTATATTTATTTTATTTTATTTTTTTTTTTTTTTAATTATATTATATTATATTATATTATATTATATTATATTATATTATATTTTATTTAATTTAATTTAATTTAATTTAATTTAATTTAATTTAATTTAATTTAATTTAATTTAATTTAATTTAATTTAATTTAATTTAATTTAATTTAATTTAATTTAATTTAATTTAATTTAATTTAATTTAATTTAATTTAATTTAATTTAATTTAATTTAATTTAATTTAATTTAATTTAATTTAATTTAATTTAATTTAATTTAATTTAATTTAATTTAATTTAATTTAATTTAATTTAATTTAATTTAATTTAATTTAATTTAATTTAATTTAATTTAATTCAATTCAATTTAATTTAATTTAATTTAATTTAATTTAATTTAATTTAATTTAATTTAACTTAATTTAATTTAACCCAATTTAATTCAATTCAATTTAATTTAATTTAATTTAATTTAATTTAATTTAATTTAATTTAATTTAATTTAATTTAATTTAATTTAATTTAATTTAATTTAATTTAATTTAATTTAATTTAATTTAATTTAATTTAATTTAATTTAATTTAATTTAATTTAATTTAATTTAATTTAATTTAATTTAATTTAATTTAATTTAATTTAATTTAATTTAATTTAATTTAATTTAATTTAATTTAATTTAATTTAATTTAATTTAATTTAATTTAATTTAATTTAATTTAATTTAATTTTATTTTATTTAATTTAATTTAATTTAATTTAATTTAATTTAATTTAATTTAATTTAATTTAATTTAATTTAATTTAATTTAATTTAATTTAATTTAATTTAATTTAATTTAATTTAATTTAATTCAATTTAATTTAACTTAAAAGAGTTTTTAGTGCTTAGCACGAAATTTTTATTTTAATTCAATTTTTAATTGTTGGGGTAAGTGGAAAAAAAATTCAACAACTATTTACAGCGAAGGTTGAGTGTATAGCTATTTCACGAAAAACCATTTTCGATCATCAGCACTCTTTTCGGAAGTGGATGCACCGGGGATTGAACCCGAGTCCATTCCAACTTCAGCCGCAATGACCCAACGGATAAACACACTCGGCCATTGAGACTCTGTGCAAGCTGTTGGATTTTCCCCACTTTTGCCTTTTTCATTTTCAACATTAACGTTAGTGTGTATATGCTTTTGCATATATTCTCCACAAACGTGCTGAATTTTTTGTTGTAGGCAGTTCGCAATGAACATTGTTGTTGGTATTTTATTTTATGTATATACCAAACAACGTTAACAATTTTACTTGAAAGAGTTTTTAGTGTTTAGCACGAAATTTTTATTTTAATTCAATTTTTAATTGTTGGGGTAAGTGGAAAAAAATTCAACAACTATTTACAGCGAAGGTTGAGTGTATAGCTATTTCACGAAAAACCATTTTCGATCATCAGCACTCTTTTCGGAAGTGGATGCACCGGGGATTGAACCCGAGTCCATTCCAACTTCAGCCGCAATGACCCAACGGATAAACACACTCGGCCATTAAGACTCTGTGCAAGCTGTTGGATTTTCCCCACTTTTGCCTTTTTCATTTTCAACATTAACGTTAGTGTGTATATGCTTTTGCATATATTCTCCACAAACGTGCTGAATTTTTTGTTGTAGGCAGTTCGCAATGAACATTGTTGTTGGTATTTTATTTTATGTATATACCAAACAAAGTTAACAATTTTACTTGAAAGAGTTTTTAGTGCTTAGCACGAAATTTTTATTTTAATTCAATTTTTAATTGTTGGGGTAAGTGGAAAAAAAATTCAACAACTATTTACAGCGAAGGTTGAGTGTATAGCGTTGAGCGTATAGCTATAGTTGTTGAATTTTTTTCCACTTACCCCAACAATTAATTTAACTTAATTCAATTTAACCTAATTTAATTTAATTTAATTTAATTTAATTTAATTTAGTCTAATTTAATTTAATTTAATTTAACTTAGTTTAATTTGATTTGATTTAATTTAACTTAATTTAATTTAATTTAATTTATTCAATTTAATTTTATTTTATTTTATATGCTTTTAATTTTATTTATATATCTTTATTTATATACGTGGTGCAGTACTCTGATTGTCGGCAATGCAGTCCGGAAATGGAATGGACCAGGTGACTGTCGATAGGAGTTGGCAGCGCCACCTGCCGGCACCTCGGATGCAACTCTTGTATTCAGCTTAAAAAAAGCTAACGAAATTGATGGCAAATGTTCAGCTAAACTATTTAATGTAAATACAGTGGTTACTTTATATTTGAATCGCTCTACTTGAGTTATATTTCTAATTGTTTCCACTCCAGATCATAACAGCTGAACAAAGCGAATTCACCGAAAAAATAATTCAAATCCAGAAACTTTGAGGTCTCAATCAATTACCGGGCATGTTGGAAAAACGGGAATCCATATTCTGTTACCAACTCGATTGTCTGGTACACGGATGGGTCAAAGCTTGAGGATGACAGAACCGGGGCTGGTATATTTGGTCCGAACTTTAGTAAATCGATACAAAGGGGAAAATACCTCACTATCTTTCAAGCTGAAATCCATGCAATAGAAATTTGTTGCAGAGAATGCATTCGAAGAGGATTATCCTCGAAAAGTATTGTCATTCTGTCGGACAGCCAGGCAGCCTTAAAGGCCCTGCAGTCCTACACAATAACATCCAAACTTGTAGACGAATGTCTGACGGTGCTAAACATCCTAGGAGTCAAAAACAGGCTATTACTGGGATGGGTCCCTGGGCATGCAGGCCACGATGGCAACGAAAAAGCCGACGGGCTTGCAAAACAGGGTGCAATTTCGGCATTCTATGGTCCAGAGCCCTTTTGTGGGCTAACCAAAGCATACATTAGGGAGACCATACGCGAATGGGAAAATAAACAGTTCAGGCAGCATTGGGCGAATGTTTACGGACAAAGACAGGCCAAATTGTTTATAATCCCATCAGAACGAGCATCTCCTAGACTCGTTAACTTAAGAAGGGAGGACCTACGTATCTTAACTGGATACTATACTGGACACTGCTTTCTCCGCTATCACCTATATAAAATTGGTCTAGCGGAAACACATATATGTCGGTTTTGTGAACTGGATGACGAAACACCGGTTCACATACTATGCGAGTGTAATGCGCTCGCAAGGAAAAGGCTATCACACCTAGGAGGTGTAACCCTGCATCCATTTGAAATTTGGAGCAAAAGGCCTGAGGAGGTCCCTAAATTTATCAAAGGCCTCCATATACACTAGGCTATGAGGCATAGCACAATAGATCTCATTGTAGGTCGCGGTGCAGTATTGCCCTATAATAATATTAATAATAATTATCTATATATTAATAGGCTAACATTTTTTCCATAAAAACAATTGCCGGGCTGTTTAGCACATTTAGCATACTCATATCCACATAAAATTGATATGGATGTGTTCGTATGAGTCAGGAGCAGTGCATAGGCATTAAGGTGGAGTGAAATTTTTTTTTCGGAAATTCAATTTGTTCTAGCCCAGAAATAAGCCTGTAAAATTTTATTGACCTACTCGTATGTTTAGAGGTGCCCCCAGCCCCACAAGGCTAAGTTGAGTATTAAAGTGAACAAAAGTTATTAGAGGTCAAAGTTTATATTATGCATTTTTTAAATTGCAATTACTTTAAAAGTGCTGAACAGATTTCGAATATTCTCACATCATTCGATAGGTATTTTGATACCCTTTAGTTTGATATACATTTTATGTGGGTTTCATACCACCCCCCTGCGGGGGTCAACCCCCCTTACTTTTCATATATTCATATGTGATTTTGGTCTAAAGAAAAAGGAGAGCATTCTAGATATTGTTACTATTGTAGACATACGTGCCTAAGTTAAGTAGTTTGGTTGTAATGTACATAAGTGTGAACCCGATGTAATATTAAATAGGATTTGCTATAATAGCCCCGACACATAGCATACGTCAATCCGTCTACGTCGACGTATGTGACTGACAGCTCACGTACTTGACGGAGAGGTCGCCACATAGGAAACGTTGATGGATATACACAAATCAGCTGTTTGATTAACCTTTAACTACAGAGGTGGTGGCAAAAATTTAACTCTTTAGAATATTTTGTAATTTCTCTTTTAAGTTGCCCTCTTGATATTCAGTTTTCAGTAACTTCACATCTCCTGATAATTATTGACCATTTTGGTTTTATGGAGGAATGTTTTACAAATGAGAAAAAACTCGAAAAGCAAATTGTAAAAAAAGTAAAATTCAAGAGTAGCTAAAGGTTAACAATCAAAAGCAATCAGCTGACATAGCGACGGATTGACGTATGCCAAAAGTTGAGTGTTGGGCAACTTTGGTACGTTGCGGCGACGGATCCGTCGTACTTGTACCAATGTGCATTGAAATGCCCACAGTTTACTGAGCTGTCAGTCACATACGTCGACGTAGACGGATTGACGTATGCTATGTGACGGGCCTATAAGTGTTATACCATGTAATGATTATTGTGAATAGTTACTTAATACTCTTTGTAAGTAAATTATCCAATAAGAACCGAGATAGCAACTCGTTGTAAATACTTCACTTGAGAAAGAAAATATAAGAAAGAGAAGATTGATTCGATATTGCGCGCTCAAGGCAAATACAAGTGTTTTCTTTAGTTTATTTTCCCTCGGACCAAATGCCACCTGATAATTACACTATATTATGTTTACTTATCTTTAATTAATTTGCAAGAAAATTGAAGATAGAGATAATTGTGAAAATATACTATTTTGAGCATTCAGCCTCGAAAACCGGAATTCAGGCTATATTTCGCAAACGATCATTTGATTTTAATTTCGATATCATATTTAGATTCAGCATAAAATTCTGGTTGAATTTGATGTGCATATTGGCCTGGTTAAATTTTTGGGGTTTTTTTCATTTTTAATTTTCGAAAATGCGTCTTGGTCCATAAAAACCAAATTCTGGAACATCAAAACTTACTTTATACTTAGAAAATTGAGAGGAATCTCAATTTTGATGACACGATATCGATTTATTTCCCTCCATATAAATCGCTCCTGCCTAATGTATGTATGTACAATACGCATAGCTTGAAATTTTCTGTCCAGCAGTTGCAATGAAAATAAAAAAATTAAAAAGGTCGTGCTATTCCAGATCCAAGCAAATTTATCTGGTAATATCCGCATATCATCATACAAACTGGTGTTAGCCAGTTAACACTTATAAAACAAAAACAACTGCAACAATTAAGCGTGAACACAAAAATAAAAAACTCAAACAGAATATATAACAAGCGGATAAATTAATACGATGGTCTCTCTCAAAAGTAGAGCTGATTAAACAAACAAGACCGCATTTGTTCGAACACCAATCGAACCGCGCACAAGGCACTACATCGATCGATTCAGAATTACACATGCGAAGGGCGGAATAGTAAAATAAAACAAACGATCAATTAGGTTGCTAAGCAAAAAGAGAATGCAATAAAGTCGTTAATTGCTGTAGGCGTTCAGTTTCCCTGCTTGCTTTCTCTTATGATGTTCCAATGTTAATAGTTAAGAGCTAAATTTTTAATTTGCTATACACAGTTAAAAGAATATACGTAAATACATATACATACATACATATATGCACATAAATATTGTTTTTTATTAATTAAGCAGCGTAAAGTTGTTAAAAATCAGTAAAATCTTAACTGTATACCAAATAAATTAAAAAAAAAAATAAGAGCGCGGGTGTCTTTGGTGTGACTAAGCCAATACATTTCATGAATGAGGAAATGAAATGAAACTTTACACGGTCTGATATTCATTAATTTGTACTTCCAATTCTGTTGGTTATGTGCACAAATTTGGTTTTTATGGACCATAACGAATTTTTGAAAATAAAAAATGTACAAAAATCGACAATGAAATAGCCAAGCCAATAAGCGCATTAAGCTAAGATCACACGATTTGTACATTTGGCTAAAAATTTGTCAAATTCATAGGCAAATCGTGTGAACGGTAAATTTCATTTGACACAAATCTCAAAAGTCAAATATTTAGCCTCTTGTGGCAAATCAAAAACAGCCCTTGTAGCCAAATCGTGTGAACACAAATGTTATACAGAAGGTAAATGAAAATGGACAAATTTTGATTTGCCACTTGGATACAAATGGTTGTGGCAAATATACAAACCTTTTTCAGCACTATTGCTATTTTCTTAATTTTTGCATTGTTGTAAAGCCCATATTAGACATATACGCCGACAGTGATTCCGGCGGCGGCGGCGCTATTCCAAAATTATTTCGGCGGCGGCGGCGACGCCGGCGTGCTTTTTCGCGCCGGCGCGCCTGCCACAAATCTACAAATCACAATCCTTATTCAAATATTAATTTTATTTAGTTACCTTAATATCGCTGGCTGAATGGAATAAATAAACTAATTTCCACCTTAAATTGTTGAAACTTTTTTATTAACAGCAAAAAACAATTGTTACATAAACTAAAATATAAAATAAAGAAAATAAATATTAAAGAATATACACAAATCCATATGTAAGGGTAAATTTAAATTCATTTGCTTATTTTGTATGATAATAAACATGCATACATATATTTACATATGTACATATTTATATATATATAAGGCACTTTAAAATAAATATATGTATATATAGTGTTGGAAAAAATAATAGGGACAACATTTTGCAATTCTCCATTTATTTCATTTTAGGACCAAATAATAATTACCATATATTGATGCTTACACGGAGAGGACATACTTCAATGACTCTGGGGTGGTTTTTGTATAATAATTAGGGAAGCTAAAAATATGCAAATGCATATTGCATATGCAAATGCATATTTAGACCTAAAATGCATATTTACGGTAAAAATGCATATCGTGCTTATTTTGGCATATTTTGGCACTTAATCGAGCAATATCGAAAAATATTAAGCTGGCAACATCTTATCTGTGGTTGATTTAGATAGTTGTGTGTACATACAAACAAGGCTATTTAATTATTGATCTGGGCCGCGGAGCGTAGCATTTTCCTCTACAAACACCATCACTACAAACACTAAGTTCTTGTATGCTGATCAGAGCCTCGAAGCAAACCCAGAGTAAAAAAAAACTTCTCTCCGATGCCCTGTTATTGATAGAAAACAGCTGTAGTGTGAAAATTTGAAGGGAACAATAATATGCAATATGTATCCACATACATAGGCATACGCTACACTGTCAATATGAATCGCGATGGTCTGATCAATCGCAGACTAGTGCTACACGTTCAATATGAATATTGCGATATTTTTCTCCCTCTGAGGTTTAAAATATTTTACTTCCGACCTTTTCACACTTTCACTTTCAATTCGTTTATTGCCAATATTTCGTTCCAGATCACGGATTTAAAAATTTCTAAATATACACGCATTTTGATGGCGACGATACATCAAACTCTTAAGGCCCTTGGTCACTTAAAATCTGGACTGCCAAGCAGTGTATATGTGTGAGTGTCGGGTGATTGACGCAAATATCTAAAAGTTTTGATTATCATCAACGCGAGCCCCATAACAAGAACGTGTAGCACGACGACTGCCGATTGCACTAACCCAATAAACACAACGGATTCGCCTCGAATTCGCGGCGGATTCGCTTTCTCTAATTATATTATCGCGGCAATGGGTTCCTCTTATTTAAACAATTTTGAATTGGTTTTTCTACATATCTATTTGATTTTAAACTGATTTGATCTACTTTCGCGATCTCTCCTAGAATTCGCCACGATAACATCTGCGGAACTCTGATATTTGAGTTCAGGTATAAATGTAAAATTTCAGAACTATAATGATTTTTTAGTGCAAAACAACTTAAAAAAATAGAAAAAGCGGATATCGCGAAAATTGATTTTCTCGAACTTGCCGCAAACTCGAGGCGAGTCCGAGAAATTACATTCGCGAAAATCTGCTTTCGCGAACTCGCCTCGAATTCGCCGCGATATCATCCTCGCGCCTGTGTTTGTTGGGAACGCACACAAAAAATACGCACATACACACTGCTTGACATGCCAGATTATATCACATATTTTCTTCTGGAAATCTACGGTTATAAATAATAATTTTCTTATGTATATAATTTAGTTTTCTAATATTCCATTTTGACAGACGTTAAATAAAATTTCAAGTTCAGATACTCTTATACATTGCATATTTCGTCGTACCATACGAAAACTAACATCAGATTTTTTGTGGCTGACGAAAAGTAAAAAGTTCAAGTTTTGGCCGACGAAAAGTAATAAAATCGAGTTTTGGCTGACGAAAAGTAATAAAATCCACTTTTGGCTGACGAAAACTATCAATTTTTATACTTTGGAATAAGCGGAAAATCCAATTAGCTCATACAGCGATGGTAGATGTGATAGCTATTTCGAAGAAAAACCACTTTCTTCATCATCAGACATCTTCTCGGGAGCACACCAGGCTTTGAACCTACGCTCCAACCATCAGTAGTCGAATATTAGCGAAACGCTAAGCACTGCGGCTACCGATGGTCCTGCTGAGCTGTTGGATTTTTCACTTATATATGCCGTTACTCTATTCAATCTAACCTCACTTAGTGTACGATTTTCGTACATCTGCTATGCAAGTGTTGAATACTGGTTGGCAGCTGACGGACAGCGGGCGCTGTGTACAGTAGTTGTATGTACAACAGCATAATTTTATAATTTAACATTATTAGGTATGTTAGTGTCTAGCACGAAAATATTATTTTTAATTTTAATTTTTATACTTTGGAATAAGCGGAAAAATCCAATTAGCTCATACAGCGATGGTAGATGTGATAGCTATTTCGAAGAAAAACTGTCCGTCAGCTGCCAACCAGTATTCAACACTTGCATAGCAGATGTACGAAAATCGTACACTAAGTGAGGTTAGATTGAATAGAGTAATGGCATATATAAGTGAAAAATCCAACAGCTCAGCAGGACCATCGGTAGCCGCAGTGCTTAGCGTTTCGCTAATATTCGACTACTGATGGTTGGAGCGTAGGTTCAAAGCCTGGTGTGCTCCCGAGAAGATGTCTGATGATGAAGAAAGTGGTTTTTCTTCGAAATAGCTATCACATCTAACATCGCTGTATGAGCTAATTGGATTTTTCCGCTTATTCCAAAGTATAAAAATTAAAATTAAAAATAATAATTTCGTGCTAGACACTAACATACCTAATAATGTTAAACTATCAATTTTGTTTAAACAACAACAATTTTAATGTAAAAACAGTATATAATTACTGATACTTTTCGTCAGCCAAAAGTCGATTTTATTACTTTTCGTCAGCCAAAACTCGATTTTATTACTTTTCGTCGGCCAAAACTTGAACTTTTTACTTTTCGTACAGAATTTTTTTATTGATAGCTTTCGCCAGAAATTTTAAATATGTTAGTTTTCGTATGGTACGACGATTTATTCCCATTGTAGTTTATACTAACATTATTATTTGATTAAGACGATAAGTAATTGAAAGAAAACTTGAAATTTGAATAATTGTTTGTTGAAAAAAATATTTACATTAAATTCTATTACATATATATAATAATATACAATGCCGCTTTTTTATAACTGTGACGAGTTTTATGGCCGAGCTTCTCTCCCAGTTCGAGGTGTGCTACTTTTTGTTTTTCCTACTAATTGGGTGGACCTACAGTTTTATGCCGGCTCCGAACGGCGAATGCATTTTTTGTGAGAAGCTTTTTCATGGCAGTAATAATTTCGTAGGGTATTCCGCCCACTGCCGAGAGGTGACCGCTGCTCTTAAAACCCAATAATTGGGGTTTGAACCCGAGACCTCTAGCATAGCAGGCGAGCACTTTACCCACTGCATCACAGCAGTGTTGAAATCGCAGATTGATTTTCCTATGTTTTTGTGCCAATCTGTGAATAACTTCTTCCACTGTGATATCGATATTTCTGTTAATACTCATTAGGGCAAGTCCGTTCAGCCTATCTTCACCAGTTGAATTTCTTATCCAATTTTTTATTGACATATTTGGCGTTTCGTTTCTGTAATTAGCATGTTAATAACAGCAATACCGTATAATAATTTTAGCGCTTGTTGAGCCGTAAGAAAGTGCAGGAACCGCAGGAATTTTACCACAAAAGAGCGAATATGAGTACAAAGAATGTAAATTGTGGTAAAATTCCTACGGTTCCTGCACTTTCCTACGGCTCAACAAATGCTACAATTATAAATAATACTTCGTGAAAAAGCGCTAAATTTCGAATTACCAATTTCGAAAAATTACTATTCTCATTGATTTTTTCTTGAAAAAGAAATGTATGCTAATAAAGCATGTCCCCAAAACCCCCCCGTTACTACGCCACTGTATCAAATGAAAGGTGTTGAGCAGGGCTTTTACATATAGGTGTATTTGTTAAGATTCGTAGGTCGGGTTCCCAGTTATGGGTGAAAAAGTGGACCCGGTGCCCTGGAATGTTTAAGCAATATTGGTATAAAATGAAAAAAGGTAATCAGAGCTACAATCCCTGCCCAACACCTTTCATTTGATACCAATATCGTCCAGAAATATTGACAAATAAATAGGCTTGATTCTTATAGCTGACCAAAAAAAATAAAAATCTGAATAACGGTTATTCAGGCCCGAAAGAGTTTTTTGGTTGCCATAACGGTTATTCAAGCCCAAAACACTTTTTTGGTTGCCATAACGGTTATTCAGGCCCAAAACGGTTTTTTGGTTTTTATAATGGTTATTAAGGACCAAAAAAATTTTTTTGTCATGATAATGGTTAAATATGACTTTTATCCCATTTCTCTTATAACCGTTACGTCCCTGGTCCAAACTATGAGTTTTCGATTCTGGAGGCATGTTTGGGATCATTTTCGGCATCTAATGATATCAAGGAGGTTTGAAATGGTGCAGTTTTGATTAGAACAATTAGCAACAGACCTCGAGAAGTAGGACTAAATGGAAGAGATCCCAGAAAAGTTCCGTATCTGAGAAAAAATTATGTAAGCCAACGAACTGAAATTTTCCAGTAGCTTAAATTCTTTAGGACTGAGGCTAGTAAAGTAGGGAACAGCCAAAGTTTTTGTTAATAACTTTTAACCGGCAAAAAATAAAACATTTCCGCATTCAGCTTCGTGTTCCTGAGGTCAAAACACGTCGATTGGTTCCTTTTTTTTAATTTTGAAGAACTTTAGCAGTTAGCAAAACTAGGAAAATATGTACACATCTCGCTCCATACGGGTATGGCGCGCCAGCGCACGCCGCCGCGCCGATACGCCGATTTCACGGATTATGGCGGCGGCGGCCGATTATGAAGGTAATCGGCGCGGCGGCGGCGGCGTCAATCGGCGGCGTATATGTCTAGCCCATATGACACTACGTTTTTTTCTGGTATTTTACCAGGCTTTTTGTGTGAAGGCGATGGTCAAATACAGTTTTGTGTTGGTGCAAGCGAGCAAGCTATATTGAAAAAACCAAACAAAATACCATCTAGGCGGTTAAAAACCAACGAGCCTGCTTGTATTTCGGTAGGTTTTTTGGCATTCGGCCATTTTTTCTGACAATTGTTTAAAATTGACAACTAGAAAAAAAATATATTTAAAATAAAAAATATAACTATGGAAATACAAATTTTAAATTTATCTCATATCGACGCTTCCAAACAATACTGTACTAAGTCGACTTAGTACATTTTCCCGTTTTTGGCGTTTTCAAGTAGAGCGGTTCTTAATTGAGATGCTGTCTAATTTTGGTATCAATCGGACAATCCAATCAAAAGTTATAAGCAAAAGTGTACATATAATACAACTCGAGATTTTTACAGAATAAAAACTTTGAGAGCTTGCCATGAAAAACCACGTAGCAAATTTTTATTTTTTCTTACGGTTTTATATAAAGCGTACCCTGACTTTGATATTGTCGAGTTTTGGTGTTGATCGTTCAATCCAAACAGAAGTTATAAGTGAAAATATACTTAGCATACAACTGAAGTTTCATATCGAGTTTAAACTTTAAGAGCTTCTCCTGCAAAACACAGTTTTCAGACTTAGTACAGTTTTGTTTGGAAGCGTCGATATAAGCTTCTGCTTTGGCCGTAAAGAGAAAGAAGAAGTCCGAAAGAAAAATTATACGTCGCACTGGCTTCTCTTTATAACGTGGAATACACAGCTATCCTGTCATTTGAGTTTCATAATTTTTTTATTTCAGTAATTTGAATTCAAATTTCGAAAAAAATTAATTTTTGAAACAAATATTATTTCCATTCAGTTTGAAGTTTAATGTCAATGAAATTGTTTTTGAGGGAGTATTTGTCTCTTTTCAACCTACTGTTTTTGTATTTTGAATTGCGGTGGGTTTTTCAAACCAAATATACCAGAGAAAAAACATATTGTAGGCAGAAGAAGAATTTTTAACGTTTAGCTAGAAAAAATTAAGAATAATTTTTTATTCCTCATTGAGATAATTTTGTATAATGAATATATTTTTTCTTATTCACGTTATTCAATTATTCTTGCTAGTCACACAAGTAGGGTAAGATGGGGTGCCTTTGACACCATTTTTTTTTGAAGTCTCATATCTCAGACATTTTTGGGGAAAACTAGGGCTTTAACAATTGACAATAACTATTCATTATTTATCTCAATATTTGAGTAGCTAATGAGTTATAAAAAAACATGTAAATACCTTTTTCAGATACTTTTTCTAAAAAAGCCATTTTGTCAAATGTGCCCCGTGATAGGGGTACATGTGACTTGAATAGGGGCACATGTGACCATCACAATGTGAACTAAATTTTATTAATTTTTAATCTTAAAAAACGAGGCTTTATGTCATAAAACAAAATTAAAGTTCTTATTTAAACAGTATAATAATATTATAATAATAAGCGAAAATATATGGTAAATTCACTAGCTCTTTTAATGTTGTACGCTGTAAATAAAATGTGTATTAGAACACAACACCTGCAGTAGGTATGTTGTATTGTATTTTGTTGTCAGATACTTACTAGAATTTTAATATGAAAAATACCAAGCAAAAGTGAAAAAGGTAATATTATAAAAATATAAATATTAAAAAACTTGACAAAAGTCAAAAAATAAAAATAAAATCGAATAGGAAACTCAATACACATAGGCTGCGTTGTTGTATTGATGTTATTCTAATTTTTATGGGAAAAACTAACCCTGCTGATACAATTGTTGTAAACCTATACCACTTTATAACGTTATACTACTTTAAAAGAGCTTGTGAATTACCCAATGGATATTTGAAAGTTTATATCGAATTAATATTTTATACGGCATCGAGATGTTCTAGATGGGTTTGTTTTGGCAAGTTTAGCTTCGAAGACCCAGTTAAGAACACTCATTTAAAAAAATGTTTGTTTTACTTATGAAAACGCTTACGTGGCACGTGAAGTTTTTATAACGTTTTTACACCGAAAATGGCAAAGTCAACGGTGCCCCAAAGTCAAAAGGACCCCACTTTACCCTATACTTTTTCAAAAAGTGATTTTTCGAATACCTTCCCAAATCAAGGAAGAATATTTGCCCGAATCTGAACCGAATGTTTTCCCAAATGCTTTCCCGAATCTGAACCGAATATAAATAAACATGAACCCCTGGTAATAACTCAGTAAGTTTTCGAGCTAATTTCGAAAATAGTAATTCCGCGCAAAAAAGTACACAATCACTTTCATTCAAAATGAATACGTAAACAATTTCTTCATATACGATTTCGACGTATCTGCAACATTTAATTCACTTTTGTGCAACCAAAGTCGAAATTTCACAATGACCATTTTTTAAGCTCGTTAACACATGTATTCTATTGAATGAATTAGATGAGCTTTATATCATCTTATGTAGAATTAAAAGAAGTATTATCCAGTTTTGAAATCGTGAAAGTACATGTACTTATAATGGTTTAATACCTATTTGATTAATTTTTGTTTATTAATTTTTCATAAAATTTTCTTCCAAATAATGCTTCTATATTTTTCTTAGGACAGTTTTATCATGATTGGTTAAATCGTGTGAACGAATGTGAACAAATTTGCCACTTTACTTCTATGTACAAATGTGTGGCAAATCAAAAGCTAATAAATCGGGCAAATCGTGTGAACGCAAAGCAAATCATTTGCACAACGATATCAAAATGGGCAAATGTGGACAAATTTAAATTTGTAATTTTTTGTACAAATGCGCAAATCGTGTGATATCGGCTTTAAATTGAATCAGAATCGTATGCTTCTCCAAATCCAAAATTTCAGAATTTTAGCTACAAAAATTTAAGAGTTATACACCAAAACAAATTCCAAACAGCATACGTATACGTTTTGCAGTATAATTATTCAATTTTTGCAGCCAAAGTTCTGCAATTTTAGATTTTGAGCATTTATTGTACACAATGCGCTTTCAGAGAAAATCATCGATATCGGATGACTATAGCATAGAGATCCCATACCACGATTTTGGGTTAAAGAAGAAAGAGTGCATTCTAGTTCTCCTATACTGGAAGATAAATTAAAAGCCCTATTGCGAGTATCGATTGAGAACGATAATCGACTGTTGATCGACTATCGATTGTAGATGGTATTGCGAGTGTCGAATTCTCGCTCAATTGTCGACTGTGAATTAGTGGTCGGAAACTATCGATGGCACTATCGTCACTATCGATGGTTTCTGAACATCGTTTACACTATCGATGGTTTTCGACTGTCGTTTGAACTATCGATAGTTTATTGAAAATTTGAAATGTGACCACTAGGCACCAAACAAACGGTAACTATTCCATGCAGGGTTTGAATTGCTGACTAGCAAGTAGTCAAAGCAACATAAATACGACTATGCATTCTAGTCGCATGGTCGTTTAAAATGTGATTACCTAAAAACATTAAATTTACACTACAATATGGGTATCAAACGAAAGGGGATGACCCCAGGTTTCATTTGGACTTCGATATATTTCGATAAATTTATCGATAACTGAGTTATCGGTCAAAATGTGATTGCGCAAAAACATTAAAATTACACTACAATATGGGTATCAAACAAAAGGGGATGGCGCCAGGTTTCATTTGGACTTCGATATATTTCGATTAGGTCAGCTCATAATTGTGGAAAAGCGGATAAATATGGATACGGAATACGAATATAGAATACCGAACACCGCAAAATGGGTATCAAATGAAAGCGCTTGGCTAGGGCTATCATTTGGTCGAGTCTTAATTAATTATGAACTGATCTAAAAAATATCCATCATCCAGTAATTATTTTGGAATATCGAAAAAATATAAATTGCTCATAACAATAATGGGATGATCTAAAAAATATCCATCATCCAGAAATTGTTATGGAACATCGAAAAAAATATCAATTGCTCATAACAATTATGATCTGATCGAAAAAATATCGATCTTTGAGTAATTGTTATTGATGATGGAAAAATTTTTCCATTGCTCAATAATTGTTATCAAGTGATTTTTATATTTATTTGTTATAATTTTTATGGTCTCTGGTTAATATATTAATTTTTTTTGAACAAGAATAAATGGCTAATAAATAAATAAAACAAAACAATGTACTGAAAAAAGTTTTATTGGATCATCTTCTATTACTTTCATGTATTGGTAAGAATAAGACCAGGACAGGTGGGCAAAGTTTGTTTACATTCGGGTGAAATCGGGTGAGCTCATTTAAAATAGATGTGTTTGCTGCCGGACGGCAAAAGGCGGTTACAATGTGAGCGTAGCCGTAGGCTCTCCCAAATCACCCGAAACTATCGCCAACTATTGATATACTATCGATAGTTTGCAAAAAACTATCGTACACTATCGATGGTGCTGACTATCGATAGTTTTCGACCTCTACTGTGAATCGCTCAGCTATCTATTGCCATTTTGTAATTGCTGCGGTATCCGCATAAAAAGTTAATAAAATAAAATGGATAAAAAGTAAGTCACTTAAATGAAAATAATTAATATATTAAGAAGAATTATAAAATAATAATTTATAAACTATTTGTTCTGTAGTAAGCAATAAAAATCAATTGGCACGGTTGGTAGATTTGATGCAACAAACACCGGGTTTGGGGAAAAGGATTTCTGACAAAATACCTATACATATATATAAATGAAAGATTTGATACCCTTATAACAAATGGACACACAAAAATTGTAGACAAATATTTTTTCTTCAGAATCCACAGGGTTGGACTTTCTCATCTCTTTGTCAACTCCACGATGCTTACAGATGCATTTTCATCTTCGCTATCGCTGAACTACAATTAAACACCAACCACTGTCGTTTTTTTTTTGTTTTAGAATTTATTTATTTTAAGAATTGTCCTTAAATTTATTTTTTACAACTTTGCAAAAACGTAAAAACTCAAAACAGTTGATTGTAATTCAGTGAACCATTCATAATGATACAGTTTCATCGATCAAGTTACGTAATAATAGAATGTACGCCTATAACTTTTCCATTTTACTATGGATTTTCTTCGTTGATAGCTTATCTTTTTGCCGATTGAATGCGGCTTCACGTAAATGAGTATAACTAAAGGTAAAAGTAAAACTAATGGTAAAGGTGCAGCCACGCCCATTTTCAAAATTTGTATCAGTCATCCATCTAAGCATGTAAATATTATTGTTAGTGCAAAGGGTCATCGCATTATGACTTTTAGTTACAAGGACGTTACAAATTCCAAAAGGGTGTTCCATAAATATCTTTTTTAAAAAGTAGGCGTGGTCATACCCCGATTTCGCTAAAATTTTGAACACGTATTACCACATGTCATAAAAGTTTATACACAAAATTTCGTCATAATATTTTATTGTAAGATCTGTCGAGGAGAGCGGTCGTGTTTTTTATTTCGCTCCGCTGTTGTCTTAATTATTTGTATCTTTTGTTCCATTTGGTATAATAATAATTGACATCCAAGTGTACAATGGTGACAGTTTTCAATAATAATGATAATATATTGAGACAGTGACTCCTATACTTACTTACATACATATATCATCTTGTTTATATGAATAAATAAATATTAGCTTGGCATATTAATCAAAATTTTCAACAAATATCATGCCGTGTGTGTGTGCCCGCAGAGTTGAACGGGACCAGCCGAAAGTGTCTTGTGCTCTTTGCAAAGAGTATTTTCACCTAAAGTGTGTGAATTTGCTGCCTGAAGACTTGGAATATCTCGTCACGAATAATAAATCTTTTTTCTGCAAACGCTGCATGGCCGAGCGCAGAAACTCTATTAGTGCTTCTTCATCATCTACAAGTGTTGTTGTTGGTATGAATGACAACAATTCGCAAAAGCCCAAAGTGTCTGAGTCAATTGTTATTGATAACTTGCCGAAAAATGCAATACCAATTGACGATCGTGTTGATGCTCAGCAAAATAACATACTCAACGCACTCAGCGAAATCGCTGCTCTTCGAAATGAGAACGCAATACTTATCTCTTCAGTGAATACTCTGCTAGAAGACAGAAATATTCTATTTCAAAAGGTTGATGCTCTTCTAACTGAATCGAGTTTAATGAGAGAGCTACTTAAAAGTAATGATATCAAACTATCGTCTCTTAGTGTTGATGTAAAAAATGTTTGTGACATTCTACATTGCAATATATTTGGAAAAGTGGTTGATTGTGAGAATTTAAACACTAATAATGTGGGTGGAATTCCAAATATCGTCAGCAATCTCTCGCTAACTTCGTGCAACTCTGCGTTGGGAGGCAGTGCACTGATCGCTAAACCATCTGCAGCATCGCCGAATGTTGTTAAGGGAGGCACTGCAATGGTCGTCAACAACTCCTCTACAATGGCTACAGTATGTAGCACATCGATCGGCAAGTCGGCTCGACCACTGCAGCCTGCTGCCATGGGAGGCCGTGCAATGATCGCCAAACCAATTGAAGCATCGCCGCATATTGTTAAGGGAGGCAAAGCAATGGTCGTCAACAAATCAACTACATTAGCTACAGCAGGCAGCGCACCGATCGGTAAGTCGTCTGAACCTCTGCAGCCTGTTGCTATGGGAGGCGGTGCAATGGTTATCAACAACCCTAGTGGTTCTTTGCAAAGCAAAGATACAAATAGTCCCATGTGGAAAAAGGTTACTAAGAAGCAAAAGTCAACAACAACTGCTAATATGAATATTATTGGCTCAAATAGAAGCATGGAGTTAGGTGTAGCTCATAAAATGAAATGGTTACACCTTTCATATTTTAAGCCAACCGTTACTGTAGAACATATTACATCGTACATCTCCCGTCAAACATCCATCAATTCAAACTTGCTAGTCTGTCATCGATTGGTGAAAAAGGATGAGCGTGCAGACTCTTTAAAGCGCATTAGCTTCAAGCTAGGTATACCATCTACGTTATATAATACTATACTCAATTCCGAGCTGTGGCCTGCTGATGTCAATCTTCGCCCGTTTAAGTTTTTTCGAAAAGAGGGTATCGAAGCAGTAACGACATAAGCCCTTCGACGCAATCAGGACTAGAATCTAATTTTCCTAATAATAGATTAAACATTTATTTCCAAAATATGTCAGGTCTAAGAACAAAGTGTTCATCGATTTATATGCTTAGTGCTCACCTAGATTACGATATTTATGTTTTTGTAGAATCTTGGCTGAATGATAACTTTTTCAGTAGTGAAATTTTTGAAGCAAATCTCTTTGATGTGTTTCGCAAAGACAGGGACCCGATTAAAACAGGGTGCTCGCGAGGTGGCGGTGTACTAATAGCTGCTCGAAGGAGGTTAGGAGCTTTCTTGGTGACTCTTGCGAACTCTGACTCTCTTCTTGACCAGCTTTGTATTTGTGTTCGCGGCTCTGCCGGACCTCTGTATATATGTGCCTCATATATTCCACCTAATAGTCCAGATAATTTGTACTCTGCGCATGCTGACAATGTAGTATTCTTGATTTCTGAAATAGCGCTTGATAATCATGTTTGCGTCCTGGGTGATTTCAATCTAAGTAATGTGGATTGGAAAGTTAAGAGTGGTGCTACTTTCTTAATTCCCTCCAATGTAAAATCTTCAGCCGAGATTAATTTTATAGACAGCCTACTGAGTGCTGGTCTCATGCAAATCAATAACGTATTTAATAGACTAAATAGGATGGTGGATTTAATATTTATTAGCAATAATGTAAGCTTCACTGTGACTGAAAGTATCAGCCCTATCTCTCCAGTGACAATCCATCATGTCCCTCTAACTATTGAGTTAGAGTTTTATGAATTTAATTCTCGTTCGGATGACACTAGAACCCGTTTTAATTTTCATGCGTGTGATTACACTCTACTCAATAATGAATTGCTAAAGATTGAATGGGAGGATAATTTCAGTCATAGTGATGTTATTACTTGCTATCGCAACTTTAAATCATCCATCTACGATATTTGCGTTGAGCTCATTCCGCTTCTCAAAAGTAAGGTATACAGGTTGCCCTGGTATAATAAGCGTTTAAAACATCTTAAAAACCTAAAAAATAAATTTTGTAAGCTATACAAATCCTCTAATGAATTAGTTCATCTGAGTAAGTTTCGTTACTATCTTAGTCAATTTAATTGTCTGAATAAGTTTTTATATCAAAACTATATATTGAATTGTGAGGCCAATATTTCTTTGAATTCCAGATCTTTCTGGCGTTTTATCGACTCCAAAAAGGCTCAGTCATCGGTTCCAGCTAATGTGTTCTTCGACGGTCGCACTGCAACTTCTGCCCAAGATTCGGCAAACCTATTTTCTGATTTCTTTGCGTCGAATTACACCAATGATTCGTGTGTTGATATATTAAATTCTTGTTCCGATAAAGATTCTATGTTAAATATTTCTTCTTTGCAAATCTCATCTGCTGATATCATCAAAGGTATAGATAATCTCAAACCGTCATACCAAACTGATGTCGATGGTCTATCAGCATTTTTACTAAAAAACTGTCTTTGTTTAGTTGAACCTCTTAAATTCATTTTCAATCTCTCCCTTTCTTCGGGTATATTTGTAGATGATTGGAAGCAGACGATCATTACTCCTGTATTCAAAACTGGAAACAAAAATGATGTGAAGAATTATAGGCCGATATCAAAGCTATCTTCGGTATCTAAATTGTTTGAAATAGTTGTGTATGGTAAACTATCTTTCTTAATGAAGAATCAGATCTCTTTAAACCAGCATGGTTTTGTATCCAATCGCTCTACAGTTACCAATCTGGCTCTCTTCACCGACTACTGCATGCTAGCCTTTCACAAAAAATCTCAAGTAGATACTATCTACACTGACTTCTCGAAGGCATTCGATAGAGTGTCCCATTTCATTCTTCTTCAAAAGTTAGAATCAATAGGCTTCCACTCTGTATTTCTGTCATGGGTCAAGTCTTATTTAATGGGTAGACAGTGTATGGTCGTGGTCGATAATGCTACCTCCCACTCTTTTATTGCATCTTCAGGTGTTCCCCAAGGAAGCGTTCTTGGGCCGCTTTTTTTCATAATTTTTATAAACGACATTGTTTCTTGCTTTAAGTATGCAAATTCTCTCTTATACGCTGATGACCTAAAAATTTTTGCAACGGTTACAAATTTAAATGAGGCAGATGCATTGCAGGCTGATCTAAATCGGGTTCATGATTGGTGCCGTAGAAATCGGATGCCGCTTAATGTAAGTAAATGTTATCATGTGACTTATGCCAGGCATAGAAATACCCTGAAAACCACATATCATATTGCTGGCTCCTTATTGCAATCTGTTTCTGAAATTAAGGACCTTGGTGTTGTTTTTGACACTACTTTGAATTTCAACAGTCACGTTGATTATATCATCTCCCGGTCATATGCGATGCTTGCATTCATTCGGCGTAATAGTTCGATGTTCAATAATCCGTATACACACAAAGCTTTGTATTCTGCATTTGTTCGCTCGAGATTAGAGTATGCTGCTTTTATTTGGAGGCCGTATAATAGAACTGCATCTAATCGCATTGAACGGGTGCAAAAAGTGTTTCTTCGTTTCGCCCTCCGACATTTAAATTTCTCTCTGCCTATGCCTTCCTATCACTCTCGTTGCCTTCTTATTAATCTGGATACTCTTGAAAGTAGAAGATCTTTTATATCTTGTTCTTTCGTTATCAATATCATATCTGGCTCTATTGATTGCCCGTTGCTCTTGGAAAAAGTTCCGATTAATATTCCCTCTAGGTCCTTACGCCATTCTGAATTTTTTAATATTGGCTTCTCAAGAACTAACTATGGCATCAATGCGCCCCTTAATCGAGCTTATGGTGAACTTAATGCGTTTTTAAATGCTTATGATGTTGACCTTATAAATCCCACCGGTAGCCTGTATAGTTTTCTGCGAATATTCTTCTCGCGCACATATCGCTAATATCTTATATCCTATTACTCATTTTTAAATTAGCTGTAAGATTATCTATTATTTCAATTGTATGTCTAGCCGGTAAGAGTATATTGTATTCGATGGCTGGAAAATAAACAAATAAACAAATAAAAAAATAATATCTCAATTATTTGTCTAGTTATGTGCTCCGAAATCTCGTATATTCCTGTTTCTAAAAGGAGGCGGTGCCACGCCCATTTTCCAAAAATTTTGTGTTTTTTGTTTTATGTCTGTAGCTGGACTCTCGCCACAAAATGTTAATGAGTTTGGCAATTTTTCATCCAAACATTTGAAGTAAGTAAATCACGCGTACCAAATATCATCGATATATCTGCTACGGTTTCTGAGTTATGACCTATAAAACTTTCAATGTTTGGCCCTTAATAAGTGGGCGTGGCACCGCCAAATTTCCAAAGTTTCACCAAATAAATGGTATACTTCACGACTTATGCTCATAAGTCTCAAGACATTGGAGACTCGGAGGTCTATCCTGTGCATGTCATTTACTCATAGTATCTTAATAAGTGCTATTGACTGCCCTTACTTGTTGGAAAGGATTCGATTTAATGTTCCCCAGCGATCCCTTCGGAATTTCCTCCCTTTTATGGGATTAACTTTAAAACAAAGTATGCTGGTAATGCTCCAGTCACCCGTGCATTGATTGAGTTAAGTTCCCCGAATAATGTCGTTTCTCTTGACTTTTCCTTCTCGCGAGTCGCCTTTTTAAATCTTTTGAATACGGTGCTTTAAAATTTGGGTGCAATAACTTACAGTAATTTATTAACTATTAGTTATAATTCACCAAAACTTGAAATCCAATTTCTTAAAACATCGAATTACTATACATACATATGTACATATCTAGTCTGTAAGGCTTTGTAACCATTGACTGAAATAAATGAAATGAAATGAAATTTCTTCATAAGGGCCTGTTCTCAACACGTGGGTGAAATTTTATCACCCCAGCTCTATTAGTGACTGAGATACCAAATTTCCGATTTTTACTATTTTAGGAAAGTGGGCGTGGCCATGGTCCGATTTCGCCCATTTTCAATATCATCCGTCCCAGTCTTGATACCAACTTACATTTTAAATTTAATCAAAATATCTCAATTTTTGCGTGAGTTAGAGTGCGTACAGACGGACGGGCATAGCTCAATCGATTTCTCTATTCACGCAGATAATTTTGATATATATAAGTCCATATCTATCTCGATTATTTCATTCTGTTACAATCCACCGTTATGAAATCAAAATTATAATACTCTGTATACTAGTACAGCTGAGAATAAAAACGTTTGTTTTAAGGATCTTGCCTGACAAAGTCAATTTTTTCTTTAAATTTTCGTAAAAAATTGAAAATTTTCAAATTGACTCATCTATATTTCAGAAACTATAAGACCTAGAGAAAAATGTTATAGGAGCCATGTATAGGAAATTTAATTTTCTTTCGTGGTGTTACTCCAGATAGCTCAATGCGTTAAAGCAACATACTGGATTAAGTGGAGCCATTGGCCAAATAACGGTAAAATGCCGATATCTCAAAAACCTTCCCATAGAATTAAAAATGAATGATTTTCGGAATCAGCAACCGATTTTACATATAGATAGGGTAGTTGCGTCCAAAGTACAGACGACAAATTTCATTTTGTGATCCAGGGTCTAATATTTTAAAATATTGTTCCTATATTGTAGTCACTTATCTTCGAGAAATTTGCAAAAAAAATTAAAATATATTTTAGACAGCAAGAGATAATCGCGAAAATATGCGATTTTCGGCATTCCATATCTGGATTCAGCATAAAATTCTGATTTGACTTGAGGTGCATATTGGCCGGGTTATTTTATTGTCGGTTTTTGTAGATTATTATATTATTTTTAAAAATCCAAAATTACTCGTGCTTGTGCATTTTTCGGCTCTTTAGGAAGCAGCTTGTCACTTCTGCACACTCGACCGATTTTCGGCACTATTTTGCGTTGCACAATTTTTTGGACAAATATGACACAATTTTAATTTTCCATCACTCAATGTACTCATTTGTTCGATACCGTGGTTGAAGTACTCGATACCAAAAAATATCGTTGCAAAAGAATCGAGTAAAAAGTATCGGTATCAAATGCAAAAAATATCGATTTGGTATCGTATCGTATCGAAATTCGTGTCCCTATCAATTGGTTATATAGCAGGTATATGTTATACTGATACGATCTAAAAAATTTTAAATGTGGTGTATTATTGGAAAAAGCGCCGCAGACGAAAAATTGGAATAACAAATCGCGTGATATTCTGGTGGATGACGGAAAATCGTTCCACAATAGTTGCTTCTATTTCGTTTTATACTTTTTGTGTGTTCCTCCTATCAGCCACAGAAATAAGCCAAGAACAACATCTGATTAGAAGGTGTTATATATATTGCGTTGCGGAAGTTACATTTTTAGTCTATGGCATATACAGTTAGTACATATGTACACCCCAGTGCAAAAATGCGTTATATTATTTTCTAGCGCAAAAACGAACTTTCGTACAAATAAAAGACGCGAAAACTCGAAGCACAAAAACATGCCGGCAAAGCTTTTTAGTTCGTTTTTGCCCTTTTATCTTAGGGGAAAAAACGAACTAAAAAGTTTTGTCAGCATGTTTTTGCGCTTCGAGTTTTCGCGTCTTTTGTTTGTACCAAAGTTCGTTTTTGCGCTAGAAAATAATATAACGCATTTTTGCACTGGAGTGTACATATAAACATTTTCGTATTCATGATAATTCAATAACTAATATCGGCCGAGTGATGAAATTTCATCCGTACAATGACCTCGTTATACACAAATATGCGAAAGTTGCGAAAATGGTGTCACTCATTAAGGGAAAAATTTTCCAAAGTTTTATGAATCATATCTAGGGTTGCCAGACGTACTGATTTGGTCAGTACAATACTAATTTTTCGTCATCCTTACTGATGGTTTTAAAAACCTTAGGAAATACTGATTTTTTGGATTTTGTACTGATTTGTACTGATTTTTAGCCGACACTAAAAAAATTTATTTTTATCACCCTGCTCTGTTTTTAATTTTCCAACTGTTTTCATTTGACGTTTGTAATGCCGTGGTTATGCTTACGACAATACTCGACGAGCAACGTGTAATTGTTGTTGTGCACTCCGACGAATGAGAGAATATTCGGACTCTCACATCGATCAAATTTGCTGGGTGAAACAAGCACCCAGCACGCCGAGGTTTCGGGGTAATAATGTGTATGTGCGCTCTAATCCTCGATTTAAGCGTAACCACCTCTCACCGATGACGAAAATGTGTCCGAATTTCATCGGTGTTTTGCTCGTAAGCATAACCATGGCATAACCATGAAACAATTAGAAAGGAGGAAGCAACGCGAACGTTAAAAGTCATAGAAACATGATTGACAGTTAACGATACGGAACCAAAAACAAAATGCCAGTAATAAAGACGATTTTCTCCGTATATATTTTTTTTTTTGGAAGGCAATGTACTGATTTTTTCGGGAAAGCTATCTGGCAACCCTAGTCATATCTAGGGATGGCAACAATAACCGGAAACCCGATTATAATCGGTTAATTTGTTTCGGTTAACAGTTAAAATGTATCGGCTTTTTCTTTTTGATTATTTTTTCGATTAACGTTTTTCCTCTCAAGTCGAAAACAATCGAAAGGAAATAATCGAAGTTGAGAATTTCCGCCTTTTCATCCGAGTCCGAATTCGGTTACCTACGGTTTTGTGAGTATATCCAAAAAACCGCAATAAATGTTCCCTCCAGTTCCCGAATAGACGATTTTATCGTCATTTTGACGATTTCTAAGCAATGACGATTTCACGATTTTTCCTAATAAATGACGATTTTTTTCGTTTATTATATATATTTTTTAAGGAATAATTGTAATCGAAAAACGGTTATAATCGGTTAGTTCGCCACAATTATTCGCGATTAATAATCGAACGCTTTCGATTAACCTAAAAAGCGGTTAATCGGTTATTTAATTTTTTTGCCATCCCTAGTCATATCTCAGAGACCGAAGCAGATATGTATGTCGATTAAATTTGGTACGCGTGATATAATTGCTAATACTAATGCTTGTAAGACAGGCAACATTTGGCAGTAACTATTTAGCATATTCATTTATTGGCATTCAAAATGATAAATCATTTCTTTCCCTCTGTGAATAATAAAACCATTTTTATACTCAGCCGTACTTTTGATTTCATAACGGTGGATAGTAACAGAATGAAATAAGCGAGGTAGATATAGACTTGTATATATAAAAATTATCAGGGTGAAAAGAGAAATCGATTGAGCCACGTCCGTCTGTCCGCCTGTGCGCACTAACTCGCACAAAAATTGAAATATTTTGATGAAATTTGGAATAGAAGTTGGTATCAAGACTGGGACGGATGGTATTGAAAATGGGCGAAATCGGACCATGACAACGCCCATTTTCCCTATATAGTAACAAGTAAGGAAGCCTAAGTTCGAGTGGAATCGAACATTAGATACTCAGCTGTATGCTTTCATTGTTTGTTTGCGTTTGATGGAAACACGGTGTATTTTATATAAAGCGAGTGCTGCGTAAAGCGGGCGTAGCCACGCCCATTTTCAAATTTTTTTGTCGAGTTATGGGCTCCGAAATATTGTAGATTACTTTGTCTAAAAAGAGGCGGTGCCACGCCCATTTTCCCAAATTTTTGTTTTTTGTTTTATGTCTGTAGCTGGACTCTCGCCAAAAAATGTTAATGAATTATCTTTATATTTGACAAAGATATCGCTTAAAATGTTTTTATTAGGCCACTTTATAATACCTATATATAAAAGTGGGCGTGGTCGTCAACCGATTTTGGCAATTTTTAGTCCAAACATTTTCCTAAGTAAGTAAATCACGCGTACCAAATTTCATCGATATATCTGCAACGGTTGCTGAGTTATGACCTATAAAACTTTCAATGTTTGCCCCTTAATAAGTGGGCGTGGCACCGCCCATTTTCCAAAGTTTCACCAAATAAATCGTATACTTCACGACTTATGCTCATAAGTCTCAAGACATTGGAGACTCGGAGGTCTATCCTGTGCATGTCATTTAAATGGGCGGTGATTTTCCAAAATTTCACCAAATTTCTTCATAGGGGCCTGAGTTCAATACGTGGGTAAAATTTTATCACTCTTGCTATATTAGTGGCTGAGATACCAAATTTCCGATTATTTCTATATAGGAAAAGTGGGCGTGGTCATGGTCCGATTTCGCCCATTTTCAATGCCAACCGTCCCAGTCTCGATACCAACTTGCATTCCAAATTTCATCAAAATATCTCAATTTTTGCGCGAGTTAGAGTGTTTACAGACGGACGGACGGACGGACGAACATGGCTCAATCGATTTCTCTTTTCACCCTGATCATTCTGATATATCTATATCTATACCTATATCTATATCTATATCTATATCTATATCTATATCTATATCTATATCTATATCTATATCTATATCTATATCTATATCTATATCTATATCTATATCTATATCTATATCTATATCTATATCTATATCTATATCTATATCTATATCTATATCTATATCTATATCTAAATCTATATCCATATCTATATCTATATCTATATCTATATCTATATCTATATCTATATCTATATCTATATCTATATCTATATCTATATCTATATCTATATCTATATCTATATCTATATCTATATCTATATCTATATCTATATCTATATCTATATCTATATCTATATCTATATCTATATCTATATCTATATCTATATCTATATCTATATCTATATCTATATCTATATCTATATCTATATCTATATCTATATCTATATCTATATCTATATCTATATCTATATCTATATCTATATCTATATCTATATCTATATATATTTCATATTATTTCTTCTTGGAAATGAAACTTTGAACCTTTTACTAAAGTTCTGCATTCAAAAAATTGATAAATTCTGTTTTTAAACAAAAAAAATATTATAAAGAATAGTATCAATTTTTGAAAAAAGAGTCGTGCGCATGGTTGGGCGCCACAAGCAATCGTTAATAGCAGAAGACAAAGCAACGAGAACAATACATACTACCACGTACAATGTACATATGAACATAAGCAAAGAAATTACACGAAGATACATAATAATAAAAATGTCATACTCAAAAGTTATTTTATTATTGAGATTAACCATATAAGTACAGAGAAAGAAATGTATTGCATTTAATTAATTTAAAAAACTTAGAATTCAAATATATTTTTATTTCTGTTATGACATCTGTGAAAAGTTATTTTTTCGGGGCGTGCGACATTAATGGACAATTTTCCCATTTAAGTAGTATTTGCGATTCAACAACGTAGAATCCCGAGAGTGCAGACGATGATCCCACTGCGCTGTCATTAACACGTTTCCTTTTAGCTGGTACCTTATTAAACAAATTAAATCATTTAAATAAACTATATAAATTAAAATAATATAATTTTCTCACTTCATTTTCTATTGAATCACATATATTCCCGATTTTCTTAGTTTTTCACTTGAAATCACTTTCGAATTTGTTTTAAATTGCAACTATATGATCGCAAATCATATGTTTTTTCAGTCTACTGAATTTTGCAATGACAAATTTTGTCAGTAAAACTTTGCAGCTTTCTCCGTCAATGAACTGTCAAAATTGCGCTCTCTTCTGCAAATTTTGACTGAGTTTTTGCCTCAAAAAACGCGATTTTGCAGTTTTTTCTGCAATTTGCAGCAATTTGCTGCCGCCGAACGGTCCTACTATTTCAACTAGGGATTCCAATCCCGGGATCCCGCCATTTTTGACTCCCCGGAAATCCCGGGATTGCTAGAATTTCATCCCGGGATTTTCGGGATAAAATAAAGAGTGAATATTCCCCTATTATAGCAAAGAAAAATTGTATTATATATAATTTTTATTGGTCTCAGATCTGTATACTAATAGCGCTTCCTATTCTGAACGAAAATGTTGCATTATTACATGGAAGCATTATCAACATGTGCCCTGTGCCCTATGAAAATGATACATTTTTCATGTGAAAAATGAAACAAAAATAATGCAACCCTTTACTTGTGCTAAGAACAGAAAATGTTGCCCTTAGTCGGGCCAGTTTTACATTTTGTCAATAGAACAAACAGCCCTAAAAAATATGTGTCCCGGGATCGTAAAAATCGGAAAAATTGGAATCCCTAATTTCAACGCAGCGATGCCGCCATCACTCCAATTGGAAGATTTCACTCCGATTTTGACCTCATCAGTCCGTCACTTCCTTTTTGAGTTAATCACTCCACGTTTTCATTTATGAAATAATTCAGAAATTTTTAGTCAACTGTGTATATGCACAAATTGCTACTTTCAATTTTGTATGCATAAAATTACAATCGGGAATCGTTATTGTTTACGTCTTATAATTCTGCCACGGTGGCAATACTTATCGGCAACTTTTCACATTTTGGTCTTTGTTTTGTGCCCGATTCCATGGAAAATTGCAAACCAATTTCGTTAAAATGAATAGGTGAGTTAAAATTTATAAAAAGTCATTAGCCGGTTTTTACATTTTCTTCAGCAGGAAAGTTTGCCCTGGACCAAATGCAAAAAAAGGTGCCTATGTACATAAACTTGTACCTTTATATCAAAGACATGATATCTAATGCATAACATGCAATAATTTATGTATACAAAAGTTTATAAACAAATGTGTTATGAATAAAAACACAAATTTTAATTTAATTAAATTCATTTATAATAAATATGTTCCTTAATTCGAAAACAAAATTTTGCGTTTGCTTTCCCATATTTACATTTCTTGGTTGATTTGCATATTTTTGACATCACTCCGCAATTTCACTCCCCTCTTTCGTCTGTCACTCCGAAACACTACGCTTTTTGTCAATTTTCATTCCGCTCATAAATTTTGGAACGGCATCGCTGTTTCCACGTACTGCTTGGTTGTGCCCGGCTTACCAGTGGCGTAGCTAGAGAATTTTTCGGGGGGAAGGTCACAGCCAATGTAAAAAATTTACCAAAATTAAAATTACCAAAAAAAAAACTACAATTTTTTTTACAAATGATAAAAATCGCTAGCTTAGAATGCAAATTGTGTAAGCCCTTTTTTAAAACTTTGTAGGAAAGACAAAAACAAAAAAGAAAAAAAAATTCGAAATGAAAAAAAATTTCTGTTCATATAAATATTTTGGACTTACACAATTTTTTTCGCTTTTTGGACTTACACAATTTGCGTATCACTGAATAACTACGAGTTGAAATATGACAAGTATCTCAGACTTGTTTAGCGCGGTGCGTATTTGATTTTTCTAGCGTTCTACATAAAAATACACTTTTTCATAAAAGTGGACTTACACAGTTTGCACTCTAAGCTAGCGAAATGTAATTTTTTCACACTATAATTTAACATTTTAGTACACAAATATCGCTTATAATACATATATCAAACTCTTAAGGCCCTTGGCCACTTAAAATCTGGAATGTTAAGAAGTGTATACATATGTGTGAGTGCCGGGTGATTGACGCAAATATCTAAAAGATTTGATTCTCATCAACGCGAGCCCGAACAAGAACGTGTAGCACGACGGCTGCCGATTGCAGTGCTAGTTTCAACTTGAATATTTATTATTTAAAGCATTACATTTAAGTAATCGTGATGAATCCTAAAGGTACAAGTAATTATTAACACTTTTCAATAATATCCTTGGTTTCCAATAACTCTAAGTTTATAGTTTAAAGCTTTTAAAGTTGGGATATTTAAAAAAGAATTATCACTCTTTTTCATGTTAAAAATTGGTTTTGTTATATTGCTCTGTCAGACTCAGTCAAATTAACCATCGGACATGATATCTAGTACAATTAGTAGTTTGCCGACAAAAAAATACGTCGCACAAAGCCGCACTTCACTACTAGATACAGGGTTTTTCATATGTACCTACAATAATTTTCTTTTTGTGCTTTATATTTGATTTTAAAGTATATTTCTAACGCATATCTTGGTTAATGTAGGTGATGCTCGAAAGTAACCCAAATATTTAGCAGCGATTATTGTTAACTTTATAGGCAGTTTTTTTATTATTTCCAATTTTTCAAAGTTAAGGAAATACTTATCGTAAAAAGGGGCTAAGAATTATAAAGCTACATTTTTTAGAAGATTTTTGAGTATGCAATTTTGCAGCTCATTCAATTGTAATATAATAATATGCAACATTCAACTTTTTGAAAAATTTCATTGGCTTTTCGGAAATTTTAATTGGAACGGTCTCACGTACATATAACGCAAACACCCTAAACTAAAATCGGCGGAAATTTTTACAGCATTGAGAATAGCACTTTTTACACTAAAATTGGTTGGCTACATAACAGTACACTTAGAAATCTCCTCAAAATCTTCTATAAATTCTGGCCGCGCTTTGAAATTTTTAATCCACTTTTAGAAATTTCTACGATTTTTCGGATTTTTCCATAAGCTTAGAAATCCTGCTTAAGGCGATTTTTGTTGAAAAATTGTTTACATTTTTAAACGAAAATAAGAGAGTCAAATTTTCGACAGAACTGTTTGAAATAAATTTAAAAACTCTGGCGTATGATTTTTTTTTTTTGAGTTGAATTGTACAAATGCCCGTACAAACATACGGGTAATAAACAAACAAACAACTCTTCGAGCATTTGAACAACAACTGTTCGGGCTACTCGAAAATGTTCAAAAAAAATCGAGAGCTCTACTTTTAACACAAATTATTAAAATTTTGCATTAAACAAGCAATTTGGAATAGATGTACACAATAAAATATTTCTACCTATGTGCTACGGTTATAAAGCTGGGTATCCACATCATAAGAAATTGCTCAAGAAAAAATTGGCATTTATTTCTTAAGTAATTTTGACATTTAATTTTTTCTTGAAGAAATATATACGGTCGTATATATTTCTTGGCAAAACCAGCGTTGCCAACGCCATTTTTCGTCAAAAATTTTAATAGATTTTCTTATGAAGTGGATACTGCCTAAAGAAAATTTGACACAAGAAAATTTCTTGACCATTTCTTAAGCTTTTTTTTATATGGAGTATTAGCATTTCTTGTGATGTGGATACCCTGCTTAAATAATAATTTTCTTATATAATTTAGTTTTTTAATATTCCATTTTGACAGACATTAAGTAAAATCTCAAATTCAGATACTCTTATACATTGCATAGGGAAGTGCGGCCGGGTGTAATAAGGCCTTTTGAAATAAGGCCTTTAAGGCCTTATTTCGCAACCAAAGTGAAATAAAGCCTTTATTTTGTCATTTTCAAAAAAAAGGTCTTATTTCACATTTAAAGCGCAATTAGGCCTTTTCTGAAATGTGCAATAACGCCTTTATTTATTTACGCGATAACTTATCCGTCTACGTCGACGTATGTGACTGATTTTGGTACGTTGCGGCGACGGATCCGTCGTACTTGTGACGATGTACATTTGAATGCTTTGTGGCCTACGCTGAAGGGTGTACTACGTAGAGGGACATCACCGTGGCGGTAGCAGAAAAGTGTTCTGCGCAAAAGCACTGTGGACCGGGCCATAGATATTACTCGTTACTACGCCACTGCGGCTTACCGTTTTAGAACACATCCAACAACGACGAAAATAAAACGCATCAATTTATTATATCGTAGGTACTCACCATCACTTAATATAATAACGAGTTTTAAGCCGAGCTTCTCTCCAGTTCGACACGGGCTCCTTATTTTTTGCCCTACTAATTGGGTGTACCTATAGTTTTATTCCGAACAGCGAATTAATTTTTTGTGAGGAGATTTTTCATGGCAGAAATATACTCGGAGGGTATGCCGTGCACTGCCGAGGGATGACGGCTAATTTTTGAAAACCCCAATAATTGGGATTTAATTAATTACAAATCAGGGGGTTGAAGCCGTGAGCTCTAGTATAGCAGGCGAGCACTCTACCCACTACAACAATGCGGCCATATTAAATTAATTTTTTAGTGTTGGTCCGTTTATGTAGTAAAATATACTTTTAATGAAAGGCCATATTCGGTGCAATAGCAACACATACTTACGTACTTCTATTTATGACAAAATCTAATTTTAACTGTAAATTTTGGCTTAAATAGTAAAAATTTACCTATTATTTTGGGACTTTTTCGATAAAAAGTCAACCGCTACCATCGCGGTTTTATATGGGAGGTGCCCATCCCTGCTTTACCAAGACCTAGCGTTTTTACCCGTTTAATACATAGTTATCTCACATTCCCTCAAATCACTTTTCAGTACCCTAATAAAAATATTTCCAGAGATATTCGCTGTGAAAGTTTCAGTTTGTATGGGAGGTGCACATCCCTACTGTACCAATACCTAACGTTTATATCGGTTGAGTACGTAATTATCTCATATGCCCTTATACAAATTTTCAGTACCCTACTACAAATATTTCCAGAGATATTCGCTGTGAAAGTTTCAGTTTGTATGGGAGGTGCCCATCCCTGCTTTATCAAGGCCTAGCGTTTTTACCCGTTTTATACATAGTTATCTCACATTCCCTCACACTAGTTTTCAGTACCCTACTAAAAATATTTCCAGATACTCGCTGTGAAAGTTTCAGTTTATATGGGAGATGCCCATCCCTGCTTTACCAATACCTAGCGTTTATATTGGTTGAGTACGTAATTATCTCATATGCCCTTACACAAATTTTCAGTACCCTACTACAAATATTTCCAGAGATATTCGCTGTGAAAGTTTCAGTTTGTATGGGAGGTGCCAATCCCTGCTTTACCAAGATCTAGCGTTTTTGCCTGTTTAATACATATGTAGTTATCTCACACCAGTTTTCAGTACCCTACTAAAAATATTTCCAGATATATTCGCTCTGAAAGTTTCAGTTTCTATGGGAGATGCCCATCCATGCTTTACCAATACCTAGCGTTTATATCGGTTGAGTACGTAATTATCTCATATGCCCTTACACAAATTTCCAATACCCTTTATAAATATTTCAAGAAATACTCGCTGTGAAATTTCCAGTTTATATGGGAGGAAAGTGCCCATCCCTGCTTTACCAAGACCTATATTGGTTATCCGTTGAGTATATAATTATGTATTATTCCTTCACACAAGTTTTGATTATTCTAGTACAAATATTTCAAAACATATTACAAAAAAAGGAAATTTTTGTATAGGGGGTGCCCAACCCCGCCTTTTAATAAGATTAAAAATATGCCTATAGTAATTACCTATACCTAGGTGTGCAAAGTTTCGTGAGGATCCGTTCAGCGGTTTTCTCGCCAATTGAGTTTAAACCAGAGTTGTAATTATTATAAGAGAAAAAATAAAAATCAAAAAATAATTATTATTGAAAGAAACATATTTTAAAAGTCTTTCCATAATAGTTATTTCTGAGATATTTTTTTTAAGTCGTTTTGTAATTATTATAAATGAGAAATTTTGTTTTATATCTTCAAAGACTTTTATATTGAGAAAAAAGTCTTTGAGTAATTATTATCCGTAACAAATTGTTTTTTAAGTCTTCAAAGACTTTTTCATTGAGACGAATTTCAAAAAATATCTTTAAGTAATTATTTTGAGTAACAAATTTATTTTTTATATCTTCGATAAAAATCTTTCATACAATTTCAAATTGGAAATTTGCTTGAATTTTGAAGTACTTATATGAAAGTTATTTTTATTTTATACTTATATGAAAGTTATTGAAAATTTTCTAAGACTTTTTTGAACTTTGCCTCAATGAAAAAGTCTTTGAAGATATAAAAAACAATTTGTTACTGATAATAATTACGCAAAGACTTTTTTCAAATTTGTCTCAATATAAAAGTCTTTGAAGACTTAAAAAATATATATTTGAAATAACTATTATGGAAAGATTTTTAAAATATAAGTTTCTGAATAATAATTATAGAAGATTTTTATCATTTTCATTAGGAAAAAAATATTATCAAAAGATTTTTATGATCCTGAAGAAAATTTGTAAGACTTTTTTATAATTTCAAAATGAAATAATAATTATTCTACATCTCTGGTTTAAACACAATTTCCATTTCACATTTATAATATAAGAATATAGGTACATAAAATACTCTAGTGGAATTTATTACTTTAAGTTTTTTCTCACCTTGAAGCAATTTTTTCGTTTAAGGAAAGTTCTGAACTGTAACTGGAGTATTGATACGCGATTATTTTTGTATGTCATTAACTTAGCACCCTTAAGAACTATACAAAATTAATATCGTTAGCATTGAATATATTTTGTACTCATGAATTTTAAAAAGTTTTTATTTCACACAATTTTATTCACACAAATTTAATTTTTGTAATCATTTTATAATAATTTTATTGTACCCTCAAAAGGAAAATACCTTAATACCACAATTTTAAAAACAAATCGTTTCGTCAGCTAACAATATACAATTGAATATTTTTCCTTATGCTCACGGGCTTTTATTTGTCAGCTGGAGAGAGCACTTATACTTTAAAGCATAAGAGCTCTCTAAAATTTAAACTCAACGGTAATTTTTTGCTTCGTACAATCGATTTCCTACGACAAAAGTATTCGATAACAAATATGACATGTACATTAGACCGGCCCTTATTTTATCAAATATTTTCCGAATTTAAACCGCCGGGCCTAGAAAGTTTCCGTTTTACCTAAATACTTAAAATATAAAATTTGATGAAGATCGTGAAGATCGGATAAGATTTAGTGGCCCATTTTTATTGCAAAAACCCTTACTTTACGCGTAATGCCGATGCCAGTTAAACCATTTTTATCTTCACGTTACGCAATGGGTTAAAGTCCAAAAGTTGGGAAAAATAATCTAGTTTCTGAACATCATAACCAAAATTACGAAAATTAACCGAAAAAACCAACAAATACCACATACACTTCTCCATACAAAAACGGGATAACGTAGCATACGTCAGCTTTTGAGTTAATATATCAAAACTTTGCACGTGATTGCATCCTCCTATTACCTTAACTATTTCTAAAAATAATCGAAATAGGGTCATTATGGCAAATAGTTCCCGTACAACTGATTGTTCAGATACATATGTATATGGTTTTGATCTTTTATTTGGTTGCACAAAAATGCATTAACTGTTATATATACGTCGAAATCGTATATGAAGAAGTTGTTTACGTTTTAATTTTGAATGAAAGTGATTATGTTACTTTCTGCGCGGAATGACTATTTTCGGAGTTAGGAACAAATAAAAGATCAAAACCATATATCTGAACAATCAGTTGTACGAGGACTGTATGTCATAATGACCCGATTTCGATTATTTTTAGAAATAGTTAAGGTAATAGGAGGATGCAATCACGTGCAAAGTTTTGATATATTAACTCAAAAGCTGACTGAGTTATTACTAGGGGTAAATATTACTAGGGGTAAATGGAGTATGGTAAATTTTAATTATCTACCGTTATCTCGAAAACCGAATCCAATTTGGGAAAACTGGAAGTGGAATTGAATTTATAATGTCCCAATTAAGTAGACAGCTATTAAAATCTTTTCGCGGAAAAAGCGAAAAGCCTGGGTAAAGTTTACAAAGGACGAAGAATTCACTTTCAGAGATTTGAAACGCCTTTCCTAAATATCTCGAAATCAAAATTTATTATGGATATTCTGAACACGTCAATGTATTCTACAGGCAAAAATTAAGTTGACGTGTTTCGGCGTTTCACCTAGATATTACAAATTTTTAACATATACCTGTTGTAACATAAAATATTTGGGAGAAATTCTAAAGAAGGGGTATAGAAAATTTATGTATTTCTCTCAAAAATAATCAAATTGATTAAATTTTTCAATGATGTGTCGGCCGACGAATGGGTTCAACTCAATTAAATATCAAAATTTTATTTAAGAATCTTCAACTAAATTTTTTCAACAAATATAAAATAAATTTTAAGGATGACTAACTAAAATCGAAAATTCGGAGGGCCAAACTTCATTTTAGAACTATGCTCCTATGAACTTTTCTGTTCAGAATTGACCAGAGAATGCAGCTGTGACCGAAACGAAGTAGGGTTGTTCCGTCAGTACAAATTGACCCGCCCACTATAAAAATACATAAATCGGATTTTTGAAAACTTCTAATTTTTCTTATTTTTCTGCTTAAATGAGAGCTCGAGTGAGGTTTTGTTGTTCCCACACCCTCCCTATATTTTAGCAAGGAATATTTCTCGGGAATATGCCATAAGGCTGGTGTCAATATTTAAAAAAAATATTACTATTAATAAAAAAATCGCGAAAAATGTCAAAAAAATAGCGGAAGGGGGGTTGGTGGTGGGTCCCCGTCGTTTTCACATAGTTGGGTCAGCTAACTTATTTGAAGGAAATGTAGAGCTTCACGAATACGAAACTAATGACGTATCAATTTTAAAAATCGGATGATAAATAACAAAGTTACAAGAAAAAAACAATTTCGGCGGTATTTCGCGGCGTCCAAAAAAAATTTTTTTTTGTGTCCCTTAACCCTCTCAACATAAGCTTCAAATTTAGGGGTGGACTTTTACAACATTTTTTTTCGACCCTATCTAATGGGCTTGTATCTACTGCGCTGCCAATACGCTGCTACTGCAGATGTATATGTAGGCATTGGTAAAATATGCACTAAAGACACGAACGACGATATCGAACATGCTGTGTTGCACCGCTGTAGCACATGTATGGTTTTCGAAGTGTTCGAACAGTGAAGTACTTCAGTGGCGTGAAATTTTGCTTCAGCACCGAGAATGAAGCATTTCTATTTCAATGCTGCACGTTCATGTTCGATGTTTTTAGCACAAATGTTCGGATACCAGAAGAAGTTCTCGGATACTTAAGCAAGTTTCCGAAAATTTATTGATGTGCAGGCAGAACATGCTTTGTAAATGTAAATGAGAATGTAAAAATTTCATACGCATGCAGATGGTGTTATTTGGGCTACATTAACATTCATTGAATATGTTTTTAGGAAGGTTTTTTTGATTTATTGACAAAATTAAATTGTAGTGAGATATGCATAGATGTATGTACATATGTATGTATATATACATATGTATGTATATGTGCATTTGTATGTACGTATGTAGGTACATATCATTATGGTTTTGTATAATTTTGTATAGCTGATACACATATATAAATATGTATATATGAACATACTTACATACATATGTATGTATGTATGGACATACCAGGTATAAATGTAATGTTTTCACCTTCGGTTTTACTCCTTTACTTGAAGCTCCATTCCATTAGCAAAAAAATAAGCTATCAACGAAGAAAATCCATGGTAAAATGGAAAAGTTATAGGCGATCAAGTAAATACAGCCAAGCCGCGCAATGCTACTGCACGGGTATATTTTATGCATGGACTTACACAGTGTGCACTCTAAGCTAGCGATATGTATTTTAAAGATTTTATAAACTGACCATTTTAGGTATATGCAAAATAAATACTATTACAGCTAAAATATATAGAGAGCATATTTTTGGTACTAGTTTACTAAATGACTGCTTAAAAAATATCGCCAGTCATCAATGAATGAAAAAAATGAATGGTCAGTCATACTTGCCAAAAATACTGGGGACTTCAAATTTTAAATCATCAGTCAAAAAAAAGACTGAAAGGCTGCATTCAAGACTTCAAGAAAAAGAATGGGACTTCAACGGCTGAAAGTCACGATGATTGCAATACTTAACATCTCTGCTATCTAGGTACTAGGTATTTAATATAAAATAAAAATTAGGCAAATGCATACATACATATATGTACATACCAAGGATGCATCGTAACGTTAATTTTAACGCTAACCGAAATGTTAAAGTCGTTTTTGTTGAAACGACTTAGGTTTTCAACGTTATAAAAATTATCAAAATAATTTCCGTTTCGTTTTTAACGTTAACGAAATTCAAGCGTTAAATCTGAAACGTTGAAAAGTTGAGTTCGTTTATTTTTGAGTTGGCAGTGCTCTAGCGAGTTATAAACATAGTTGCCGAGAGATCCCAGTAATTAAATCATAAAAAAGATAAAAGTGGTAAATTTTTTATTTTGTACTATGACTCAATGGTAATGGTAAAATTATTTGAAAATCGCTCTTCTTTTTCCTGTTTTAAATAAATGTCAAAATATTTTGTTTCGTTTTGGTATTTCATCCGTTTACTGCGTGGAAGAGCTTTAGTGTTCAGTGGCGCTTTTTAACTAACACAAAACACACACTGTTCTTAACATCTATCAAAAACGGTCATCGAAAGGCAATTACGTATTCTCTTTTAACTGCTAGGACCTGTATAGTTGCGCCTTATTTTTTACTGTTGAAATTACCATTTTTGATAAAAATTAATTCAATCTAAAAAGTAACAGCTGTGTTCAATAACAAAAAAATTGATACGAATTTTTCGTAAAAAATGACAGTTCTTATGAAAAATTCGTAACAATTTTTTGTTATTGAGCACAGGTAATGATTCTTTTGGTTTTTAGCGATATCGAATTAATTTTATTTATTTATTTAGGTTTTCATTAGTCAACAAAAACAAAATGTCTTACAGACTAATGGATATAATTAATATAATTAATAGAAAGGCTTAAAAATTATAAACTTAATAAAAATATGTAGGTATGAATTAGCATTACTTAATAGCAAGATTAAGCATACTAATGAACGAAAGCCTGGCGGAAGAAAAATCAATCTCCCATTTTCTAGAGATCGTATTGAATTCAGTAAGAGCTCGATTTATGGGTGCATTAATCACGTACAGCTTTCTTATAATAGCAATATGAAACAAGTCAAAATTACGCAACGCTCTGACTGGAGTGTTAAAATCAATCCGTTCAAGAAGCAGGGGGCAATCAACAGCACCACATATAATGTCAAATACAAAAGATAGAGATAAAATTGTTCTTCTGGATTCCAGGGATTTTAAATTTATAAGAAGGCAACGTGAGTAGTAGGACGGAACTGGATCATGAAATCGAAGGGCATTCAGAGCAAACGGAATGAAGATTTTTTGAATGCGCTCAATTCTAATAATATGGCAGGCATGATAAGGCCTCCAAATGAAAGATGCATATTCTAGCTTTGACCGAACAAATGATGTATAGAGTAATTTACGTGTGTAAGGACATGAAAAATCTTTACAATTACGTCTGACGAATGCTAACATAGCGTAAGATTTAGGAATTATATAATTAATGTGGTTAATGAAAGTGAACTTTGCATCAAATACAACACCCAGATCCAAGGTTTCACTAACAGTTTGCAAACGACAATTCGATAAAAAATAACAACTCCGCAGGGGGGAAAGGCATTTCGCAAAAGTGATATGAAAACACTTCTTAACGTTCAGGGGCAAACAATTATTACTACACCATAAAATCAACCGATCAAGATCAGCTTGAAATGCCAGCGTGTCTGATATATTCTTCACAATCGAGTAAATTTTCAAGTCATCTGCGTAGAGCAAAAAATTAGTGTTTGAAAAACATCTACTAATGTCATTAATAAAAATTACAAATAATAGTGGGCCCAAAATACTACCTTGGGGTACTCCAGATGATGCAAGGAAAGAATAAGATTGTGAATTGTCAACGACAACCACACAACGTCTATTTAACAGATAGGACCTCAACCATGAAAGGAATGTGGAGTGAAAACCTAAGCATGCCAATTTTTTTATTAAAATTGTATGCGAGACTTTATCGAAAGCTTTCGAGAAGTCCGTGTAAACCACGTCCAACTGATTTCCCATATGAAAGGCTGAAATACAATCTTCCGAGAAGACCGCCAAATTTGAGACCGTAGACCTACCCGGTATAAACCCATGCTGGTTTGGGCTGATAACGCTTTTAACCGCAAAGTACATTTTATCTTTGATTACACACTCAAAAAGTTCGAATTTTAACAATAGTTGATTTTTCTATAACGCGACCGTGAAAAGAACACTAAACTTGCTAAATATTTATTACAACCACTCCCGTTAGATGGCTTCGGGCTGATTCGAATTTTTGCCATTCACCAGAAGAGTTCGGCAATTACCGGCAGAGTTCGGGTGTGTTGCGGTAGTTACCGATGGTTACCGGTAGAGTCCGCTTGGTGCAGCCTCTGTATACCTCTGTATAAAAGAATACGATTGGCTGATATTTATGCACTTGGTTGATGTTTATGCTACAAGAACATACGTTCCAAAAACATAGATTCCAAAAATTTTATGTTTCTATTCGTTCTTTTCCAAAACAACACTTTCGTGCAAAAGAATGGGGCTAATGTAAAGTAAAAAAGAAAAAGATTGGCTTTGAGATTACAAAAATAATAATAATACAATGGCGCTATTATAACTCTGGCGAGTTTTATGGCCGAGCTTCTATCCCAATTCGAGGTGTGCTCCTTTTTTGTTTTTCCTACTAATTGGGTGGACCTACAGTTTTATGCCGGCTCCGAACGGCGAATGCATTTTTTGTGAGAAGCTTTTTCATGGCAGAAATACTCTCGGAGGGTATGCCAACGACTGCCGAGAGGTGACCGCTGCTGTTAAAAAACCCAATAATTGGATTTTACTAATTAGAAAAATTGTTTTGGTGTTTTGCTCGGACCGTGGTTTGAACCCGAGACCTCTGCCATAGCAGGCGAGCACTCTACCCACTGCACCACAGCGGCCACAGTTTACAAAAACACATGTATAATACTACCCGACAAAAAAAAATTTCCTCGACATTTGATACATACACATAAAAATCAAATTTGGTAGCTTTTTGTTAACTTGGTTGTTTTTCAGATTGTGGTTAGTAATTTTTCTTACAAGTGGCAACCTTTCTTTTGCTTTTCGTTAAAGCATTGCCAAAACAAAAAAAAACGAAACGTTTTTGTTGACCGTTTTTGTTTCAACGTTAACGAAATCAGTTTTGTTGAATTATTTCGTTGATAACGTTAACGTTTGCATATCCGTTTCGTTAACATAGCATGTTAACAAACGAAAACATATTTTGATAGTTTGTTGAGCATCCTTGGTACATACATACAACCATACATGCATCCATATGTAAATACAAACATATGTACATATGTATGCATGCATGCATGTTAATCGTTCAAATCGTCGCAGTTGAGCAAAATTTCTACGTTGCCAAATACTAGCAGGCAGGCTCTCGTAAGCACCATCTTGGTATTCGAATACTTAGCAGTAGAGTCCATAGATGCCCACACAAATACAGTCTCATTTTGTCCTAGTGTTGATGCATGGCGTTTGGTCGCTAGAAACGTGAGTGGCCACTTCCCTGTAATGGCATCGAACTGAGGTGTTTTTATACTCAGCTGTACCAAAGAACGTAAATCTATAAGAAGGGAAAATTCGCTACTTGAAAAGTATACCGAATAGGCCTTCTCGTTGTAGTGACGCGCAAACCAGGAGTTGTTTTGAACCCATATTCGCGACAAATTCACAATTCTATTCCTTTATGTGCCTCGATTCTATTCTTATTAATTTGCACGTCCATACATATGTACTAGTGGTCGGAAACTATCGATGGCACTATCGTCACTATCGATGGTTTCTGAACATCGTTTAAACTATCGATGGTTTTCGACTATCGTTTGAACAATCGATAGTTTATTTAAAATTTGAAATGTGACCACTAGGCACCAAACAAACGGTAACTATTCCATGCAGGGTTTGAATTGCTGACTAGCAAGTAGTCAAAGCAACATAAATACGACTATGCATTCTAGTCGCATGGTCGTTTAAAATGTGATTACCCAAAAACATTAAAATTACACTACAATATGGGTATCAAACGAAAGGGGATGACCCCAGGTTTCATTTGGACTTCGATATATTTCGATAAATTTATCGATAACTGAGTTATCGGTCAAAATGTGATCGCCCAAAAACATTAAAATTACACTACAATATGGGTATCAAACGAAAGGGGATGGCCCCAGGTTTTATTTGGACTACGATATATTTCGATAAATTTATCGATAACTGTGATTGCCCAAGAACATTAATATTAACCTACAATATGTGTATCAAACGAAAGGGGATGGCCCCAGGTTTTATTTTGACTTCGATATATTTCGATAAATTTATCGATAACTGAGTTATCGGTCAAAATGCGATGGCCCAAAAACCTTAATATTACCCTATGGGTACCAAACGAAAGGGGATGGCCCCAGGTTTCATTTGGACTACCGAACACCGCAAAATGGGTATCAAATGAAAGCGCTTGGCTAGGGCTATCATTTGGTCGAGTCTTAATTAATTATGAACTGATCTAAAAAATATCCATCATCCAGTAATTGTTATGGAAGATCGAAAACAATATTAATTGCTAGTAACAATTATGAGCTGATCTAAAAAATATCCATCATCCAGAAATTGTTATGGAACATCGAAAAAAATATCAATTGCTCATAACAATTATGATCTGATCGAAAAAATATCGATCTTTGAGTAATTGTTATTGATGATGGAAAAATTTTTCCATTGCTCAATAATTGTTATCAAGTGATTTTTATATTTATTTGTTATAATTGTTATGGTCTCTGGTTAATATATTAATTTCTTTGAACAATAATAAATGGCTAATAAATAAATAAAACAAAACATTGTACTGAAAAAAGTTTTATTGGATCATCTTCTATTACTTTCATGTATTGGTAAGAATAAGACCAGGACAGGTGGGCAAAGTTTGTTTACATTCGGGTGAAATCGGGTGAGCTCATTTAAAACAGATGTGTTTGTGGATGTGTTTGCTGCCGGACGGCAAAAGGCGGTTACAGTGTGAGCGTAGCCGTAGACTCTTCCAAATCACCCGAAACTATCGTCAACTTTCGATATACTATCGATAGTTTGCAAAAAACTATCGTACACTATCGATGGTGCTGACTATCGATAGTTTCCGACCTCTAATATGTACATATATGTACCAACGCAAAAATATATATACATACATACATACATATATGCACATTCAAATCAACCACCAAAAACCATAATGAAAAGGACAAACAAGTGTAAAATACTACAAGCGGTTCATTCATAAAAATAGAAATGTCGCAACAAAGCATAAAAGTGACAACAGAGCCTTTGGACAGATCAAGATTTTTATAAAATTCTAAAATTTGAAGTCGGGCTCATGGGTAAATAATGGAGACTTCATCCAATGAGCTGACTTCTTCCTCTTCTTCAAAATACACACGCACACTAGCCTTTTGTTTTTGTTTTCGTTTCGATAGCTGTCAAATTCCTTTGCACTCATGTTTCCATGACATTTCATATTTGACTTGCGTTCTCCTTCCGAATTGTTTCATTTTCAGCCATCCATCAATGTGGTAGTTTCTTGTTCATGTACGAAGAAATCTTTATTTCATCTGTATTTGTGTCACAAGTTGTCGCTTAAAGTGCAAAACAGCATATCAGTCTACTGTACGTATGCGTGCATATGCGGTTTTGCTTTCAAACGACGATGGTATGAAAATATACCCAGTAAACATTTATCTTTGAAATTAATGTGAATATATATTTTTCCAATATTTATTGTACCTTAATTGGGGCAGAAATCCATTCGAAAATAAGTGCATATTTTCTATATGATCATCATCTTTGTTTTCCAGTTAAGAAATCCTCTGATGTTAATATAAATTCAATTATGAACTACCTACAATATAACCTTCGTGCACCTGGGTATGCCGAATGCTGTAAGTCTACCGCTGTCTTCATATGCAGTAGTTTGCATGTACATACTCAATAAACATCAGATCAAAATATGTCAAACAATGTTAGTTCTCAAATGCATCACAAGTTGAGAATTAAGGAAAATGTTTATGGGGTATACATATGGATATGCATGGATGTATGTACATATAGATGTGTATGAAGACCTGTAGGGTCCTTGTAGGGAAATCAATAAATAGTGAACAGATGTAAAACTGTAGAATTTGCAAAAATTGTTAACCAGTTCGGAACTATTGAATACGTAATCCAGCGGTGGATAATTTACACCCCCGTGTTATATTCACCAGTTGCTAGCATGCAATTTGCATGACGCAAAAGAGATTGCGCTCGCACTAGTAGTGTCGAAAAATGATCTAGCTGCTCACGAGTTATGAACTAGAGATTTTCCCAACAGGGGTCATAGGCATCGTGTTTCTTTAATTTCATTTCTTTCTACCTCCATTTATTCCTCCATCTACTTCTTTCTATTTCGCGGATACGAAAAATAGTGCGAGGCAACTCCTGGATTGCCGGTCATGCACAATCATTCGCTCGACTAAGTTCCACTTGCGAATTCTCCCTTCTTATAGATTTACGTTCTTTGGCTGTACTAGTACACAGAGTATTATAATTTTGATTTCATAACGGTGGATTGTAACATAATGAAATAATCGAGATAGATATGGACTTATCAAAATGATCAGGGTGAAAAGAGAAATCGATTGAGCCATGTCCGTCCGTCCGTCCGTCCGTCCGTACGCACTCTAACTCGCGTAAAAATTGAGATATTTTGATGAAATTTGGAATGCAAGTTGGTATCGAGACTGGGACGGTTGGTATTGAAAATGGGCGAAATCGGACCATGACCACGCCCACTTTTCCCATATAGAAAAAATCGGAAATTTGGTATCTCAGCCACTAATATAGCTAGAGTGATAAAATTTTACCCACGTATTGAGCTCAGGCCCTTATGAAGAAATTTGATGAAGTTTTGGAAAATGGGCGGTGGCACGCCCACTTATTAAGGGGCAAACATTGAAAGTTTTATATGTCATAACTCAGAAACCGTTGAAGATATATCGATGAAATTTGGTATGAGTAATTTGCTTACTTAGACAAATGTTTCGGCGAAAAATTATCAAAATCGGTTGACGGCCACGCCCACTTTTATATATGGGAACTATAAAGGGGCTTAATAAAAACATTTTAAGCGATATCTCTGTCAAATATAAAGATCTATCACTGAAATTTTGTGGCAGGAGTCCAACTGCGGACGTAAAACAAAAAATACCAAAATTTTGGAAAATGGGCGGACCCACGCCCACTTATTAAGGGCCAAATATTGAAAGTTTTATAAGCCATAACTCACAAACCGTTAAAGATATATCGATGAAATTTGGTACGCGTGATATAATTACTTAGCCAAATGTGTGGACGAAAAATTACCAAAATCGGTTGACGACCACGCCCACTTTTATATATGGGTATTATAAAGTGACCTAATAAAAACATTTTAAGCGATATCTTTGTCAAATTTAAAGATCTATCACTGAAATTTTGTGACATGAGTTCTACAATAAACCGGAAACAAAAAATAAAAAAAAGTTTGGAAAATGGGCGTGGCACCGCCTCTTTTTATACAAAGGAATCTACGAGCCTATTACTCGACAAATAACTGAGATATTATGACGAAACTTGGTTTATACACTTTTATAACATATGTTAATAGACACGCAAAAATGTATTGAAATCGGTTTATGACCACGCCTACTTTTTAACAAAGATATTTCTGGAACACCCTTTTGGAATTTGTAACGTGAAGTCTTTGTAACTAAAAGTCCTAGAGGGATGCAATTTTGCACTAACAATAATATTTATATGCTTATTTGGATGATTGATACAAATTTTGAAAATAGGCGTGCCTGCGCCCTGTTTATGCAGCACTCGTTTCATATAAAATACACCCTATATCGAACAAACGCAAACAAACAATGAAAGCATACAGCTGAGTATCTAATGTTCGATTCCACTCGAACTTAGGCTTCCTTACTTGTTTTTTGCTAATGAAGATTTTAGGCTAATGATAATTTTCCACCTTTGTTATTTAAAATACTTGTACGTAAATACATCTCACACTCAAATGATAAATATAAATATACAGCCTTGGCCAAAAGTATTAGACACCAATGTTTCTGTAAAAATCATATTCATATTCATGTACCTATATGAAAATATAATAAATATCCCAATATGCAAAATACATTTGTTATAAGTTTACAATAAACTTACTTCAGTAAGCAAAACGTTTCGAAAATCTTTAATATAAAACTTGTAATTAATTTAATAGTAATTGCTGAATCAACGAAAAGGAACCCTAATTCTATAATTGCATTTCACGTTTGGAAAGAAATTCTTAATAAACATTTTTATTATACAATGTTTTGTAAACGTAGGGTGAAAAATTTCTCCCAAACAAAAAAAAAATGTGCTACTCGGGACTCGAGCCCACGCTCCTTGGACCGTAGGCAGCATACCTCACCATTATGCTACAATCGTATTCGGAATTAGAGTTTTTGACAATAAAGAACTCTAATTCCTGCACGTCAACACACATTGTGGACATTTTCGCAAATAAAAATTATTTATATTAATTTAAGGCCATTTATTTTAATCTATCTAGCTGATTAAGAGCTTTTTGGCCGGTTATGAAAAAAAGCGAACAGTAAAGTTCCTTTATTCTCCTACGCGTTTCGGCGTTATCATCGCCTTCTTCAGGGAGTCTATTTTTATTTGGAAATTGCAAACAAATTAAAAAGAACACAGCACATTAGATAGACATAATTAACACTTAATTAATTAAATACATATAATTAAATACATATATTTAAAAACAATTAAATAATTAAATTACTTACATTTAGAATATTTAAACTCACTTCACATTACATCTACAACAAACATACGTATACATGAATATTGCACTTTTCTATTTTATTTTCTATTGACATTCGTCCTTGTTATTGTTGCTTTATAGGCGCAGTTTATGTTGTCAACGTCTTCTTTAAAGTTCATTGCGTCTCTTATTCTTTCTTGTATACGCAGACTTTCCATTGTCAATCTTGTTTTAGTTCGTCTTTCGATGTCCAATATTCTCGCGTTATCAAAGTCTGCTGTATGTCCGTATTCGTTAAGTGTTGCGCTAGTGCTGTTGTTGTCTTTTTGTTTCTAACATCGGTTTTATGTTCGCCTATTCTAACACCTAGTGCGCGTTTTGTTGTGCCTATGTACGTTTTCTTACAGATCTCGTTATTATTGCCTTTGCATTTAATTTCGTAGACTACGTTGTGTTGTTGTTCTTTGTTAATTTTGTCTTTTGTCCTACTAAATATTTTGTTAAGTGTATGAAGTGGTTTGTGTGCGAATATAAGTTTATCATTCTGGATACATTTCTTTAAATTTTTGTTGTCCGCTTTTATAAATTTCACTCCTCTAAATATTTTGTCTGTGTGTTTGTCTGTAACTTCTCCATTGGTTGTACATGCCGTTCGTAGACGTTTTGTTGTTGCTAACCATCTTTCAATTATTTTGATTGGATAGCCGTTTTTGTGTAAGATGTTTGTAATTTTTCGTTCATTTTCGATTCTGAACGCCTGGTCGCTCAGGTCGTATACTTTCTTTTTAAAATTAGTCGCGGTGTTTTCTTTTTGGGTCCAGGGGTGATTGGAATGATAATTAATTATCCTCGAAGAGGCTATTGGCTTTGTATACCAATTTGTCAAAAGTTTGTTGTTGTCTTTATGAATTTATACTTCTAGGAAGGCTATTTTGTTGTCTTTTTCTTTTTCTACCGTGAATTGAATTTTATTATGTTGGGCATTTAATACTGTCAGTATGTCTTCCACGTCCTTAATTTTTACGATAGCGAAAATATCATCTACATATTTCGTTATGTATTTAATATTTATGTCCTTAGTTTTGAGTTCGGCTATGGCGTCGTCCAGAATTTTGTCCATCACAATGTCAGCAATCGTAGGTGATAGTGGATTACCCATTGGCATGAATCTGTTGGTATACCGCCCCGTCATAGATAAAGTAATTATTGTCTCTTAAGCAGAAATCTATAATGTCAAGGAATTGTTTTCTTGTGAGATTAATTTTCTCATGTAAGGATGTCCATTTCTGCATAATTGTCCTTATAGCTAGGTGCACTGGGATGTTGGTGAATAGGGAAATTACGTCAAATGAAATTAGAAGTTCATCTTTTTCTATTGTCAAGTCTTTTAATTTTTCTCTTAGTTGCATCGAATTTGAAATATTGTAATCTTTGGAAATCAGTTGTTTTAAAATTTGTCCTATGTATTTAGAGAGTTGGAGGCATGGTATGTTAGTCGAAGCAGAGATAGGTCTAAGTGGTGTATCTTTTTTGTGTATTTTCGGCAGTCCATATAGTCTTGGGGCTACGGCGGCTGTGCAAGTTAAATTATGTTTTTGTGTAATGTCAATGCTGCCCTGTTTATATAAGTCATTCACCATCGTATTGTCCTTCCTAATTAATTTTTGTGTGGGATCTACTCTTATCGTTCTGTATGTGTCTTTTTCATTAAGGAGTCCCATCATCTTGCTCTTGTACTCACTATTGTTCATCAGTACTGTCTTCTTGCCCTTGTCTGCGTTTGTGATGATAATCGAGTCTTTATGTTGTTGTATTAATTTTTTAGTGTTATCAAATATTTTATGTATAAATTTATCTTTTTCGCTATTTTTAAACCTATTCCTAAATGACTTAATTCTATTAGCTATGTTGCATCTCGCAGTGTCCTTCTCCTTGTCCTCCTTTAGTGTTTGTATCCCTTGTTCTATTTCCGCTATTAGTTTTACCGGCGACATTGCTCTATTTGTTGTGGGTAGGCCAAATTTGTTTCCTAGAGAAAGCAGCCATCTTGACTCTCGTGGAATTGTTAGGTCGGTGTTATTAATAAACCAATCCTCATTTATGGTGAAACCATATTTGTAAAATTTGCTGTTTATTTGTGTTTTTAATTTCTTATTCAGATTGTTTTTTGTGTTCGTCGCAATGTCGTTTAAGAATAGTTGTTGGTGTTTCTCCACCCAGTCATAATCGTGCTGATCTAGCTTGGTACTGAGGTCCTTTCTAATATAGCTAATGCTGGTGCGGACTATCTTAATTTGGATATTGGCCTCTTTGATTTCCAGATTTAATATTTTTATGATGAAGTTGTTTTGAATTTTTTCTAATTCCCTCTTTGTTAGGTCTAATTTAAAGCTATGTTTAATGTTGTTCATTTTACCTTTCAGGTGCGGTGGAATTACCCCATAACCTTTGCACTCTAGCAAAAATTTCAACCTTTGTTGTTGTTTGGCTAATTTCTTGTGGTTTTTGTTGTATTGCTTGATTATATAGCAAGTGCTTTCGTCATATTTGGAACGTATGTGTGGAAAGAAGTGCTTCATGTTGTGTGCTTTTTAATAGTTTGTTGAATGTTAATTATAATTGGTTGTAAATTCGGTGTCAGCTCTCCGAAAATTCAGAATTATATTAATTTAAGGCCATTTATTTTAATCTATCTAGCTGATTAAGAGCTTTTTGGCCGGTTATGAAAAAAAGCGAACAGTAAAGTTCCTTTATTCTCCTACGCGTTTCGGCGTTATCATCGCCTTCTTCATGGAGTCTATTTTTATTTGGAAATTGCAAACAAATTAAAAAGAACACAGCACATTAGATAGACATAATTAACACTTAATTAATTAAATACATATAATTAAATACATATATTTAAAAACAATTAAATAATTAAATTACTTACATTTAGAATATTTAAACTCACTTCACATTACTTCTACAACAAACATACGTATACATGAATATTGCACTTTTCTATTTTATTTTCTATTGACATTCGTCCTTGTTATTGTTGCTTTATAGGCGCAGTTTATGTTGTCAACGTCTTCTTTAAAGTTCATTGCGTCTCTTATTCTCTCTTGTATACGCAGACTTTCTATTGTCAATCTTGTTTTAGTTCGTCTTTTAGCCATGGGTAATGGCGCAATTTTTTTGGCGCTGATACAATAACACCAGCGCCAACCGTGGCGCCGCGCACGGTTCTGGCGCAATAACACCTTTAGCGCAATTGCCATGGAATAATCGATAAATAACACTTGTTTGCTTCTTACTGTCTACTATACCCGTTTTATTTCTTTTGGTGCAATTCTGGTTACCTACACGCTGGCAGAATAATTGTGCCACAATTAAATTTAATTTTAAAAATAATTTGCCTATATTTGTGAAAATATGCCGGAATCTCGTTTTTCGGCATCTTCATTATGAAATACGAGGGTCGGCTCCACCCTATTAAAAAAAAAGATTCCGGGTCCGGGCGCATTATATCGAAATTTCCCCTTACCATTTACCATGCGTAACAAAAATATACTATATGCTAATAAATATTTTATTTAATTTATTTTGTATTATATTTTTCTCTCCTATTCACAGATAATGTCAATTTTGTCTTCTTTATTTGTGAAAGTAAAATATCAATACCCTTTCGTATTAGCGATGGTTCGGTATTGGCGTTAGCATACATAATTGTGACGGTGTCATATACGCTGTGCTGTTATTGGCTTTGTGGTGGTGCCAATTTACACTAGCGCTATATTGGTGCTGGTGTTAGCGCACGAAATTGAGTCAGTGTTATATTGCAATAGCGCATCATTGAGTTGGCGCTACATTGAGTTGGCGCTATACTGAGTTGGCGCTATACTGTGTTGGCGCTACATTGAGTTGGCGCTACATTGAGTTGGCGCTACATTGAGTTGGCGCTATATTGAGTTGGCGCATTTTCCAAATCGGAGTTAGCGCAATAACACCAGGGTTGGCGCCAGCGCAATTGCGCGGCGCAGCGCAGTGTTACCCATGCCTATCGTCTTTCGATGTCCAATATTCTCCCGTTATCAAAGTCTGCTGTATGTCCCGTATTCGTTAAGTGTTGCGCTAGTGCTGTTGTTGTCTTTTTGTTTCTAACTTCGGTTTTATGTTCGCCTATTCTAACACCTAGTGCGCGTTTTGTTGTGCCTATGTACGTTTTCTTACAGATCTCGTTATTATTGCCTTTGCATTTAATTTCGTAGACTACGTTGTGTTGTTGTTCTTTGTTAATTTTGTCTTTTGTCCTACTAAATATTTTGTTAAGTGTATGAAGTGGTTTGTGTGCGAATATAAGTTTATCATTCTGGATACATTTCTTTAAATTTTTTTTTGTTGTCCGTTAGCCCTTTTATAAATTTCACTCCTCTAAATATTTTGTCTGTGTGTTTGTCTGTAACTTCTCCATTGGTTGTACATGCCGTTCGTAGACGTTTTGTTGTTGCTAACCATCTTTCAATTATTTTGATTGGATAGCCGTTTTTGTGTAAGATGTTTGTAATTTTTCGTTCATTTTGGATTCTGAACGCCTGGTCGCTCAGGTCGTATACTTTCTTTTTAAAATTAGTCGCGGTGTTTTCTTTTTGGGTCCAGGGGTGATTGGAATGATAATTAATCATCCTCGAAGAGGCTATTGGCTTTGTATACCAATTTGTCAAAAGTTTGTTGTTGTCTTTATGAATTTCTACTTCTAGGAAGGCTATTTTGTTGTCTTTTTCTTTTTCTACCGTGAATTGAATTTTATTATTTTGGGCATTTAATACTGTCAGTATGTCTTCCACGTCCTTAATTTTTACGATAGCGAAAATATCATCTACATATTTCGTTATGTATTTAATATTTATGTCCTTAGTTTTGAGTTCGGCTATGGCGTCGTCCAGAATTTTGTCCATCACAATGTCAGCAATCGTAGGTGATAGTGGATTACCCATTGGCATACCATGAATCTGTTGGTATACCGCCCCGTCATAGATAAAGTAATTATTGTCTCTTAAGCAGAAATCTATAATGTCAAGGAATTGTTTTCTTGTGAGATTAATTTTCTCATGTGAGGATGTCCATTTCTGCATAATTGTCCTTATAGCTAGGTGCACTGGGATGTTGGTGAATAGGGAAATTACGTCAAATGAAATTAGAAGTTCATCTTTTTCTATTGTCAAGTCTTTTAATTTTTCTCTTAGTTGCATCGAATTTGAAATATTGTAATCTTTGGAAATCAGTTGTTTTAAAATTTGTCCTATGTATTTAGAGAGTTGGAGGCATGGTATGTTAGTCGAAGCAGAGATAGGTCTAAGTGGTGTATCTTTTTTGTGTATTTTCGGCAGTCCATATAGTCTTGGGGCTACGGCGGCTGTGCAAGTTAAATTATGTTTTTGTGTAATGTCAATGCTGCCCTGTTTATATAAGTCATTCACCATCGTATTGTCCTTCCTAATTAATTTTTGTGTGGGATCTACTCTTATCGTTCTGTATGTGTCTTTTTCATTAAGGAGTCCCATCATCTTGCTCTTGTACTCACTATTGTTCATCAGTACTGTCTTCTTGCCCTTGTCTGCGTTTGTGATGATAATCGAGTCTTTATGTTGTTGTATTAATTTTTTAGTGTTATCAAATATTTTAAGTATAAATTTATCTTTTTCGCTATTTTTAAACCTATTCCTAAATGACTTAATTCTATTAGCTATGTTGCATCTCGCAGTGTCCTTCTCCTTGTCCTCCTTTAGTGTTTGTATCCCTTGTTCTATTTCCGCTATTAGTTTTACCGGCGACATTGCTCTATTTGTTGTGGGTAGGCCAAATTTGTTTCCTAGAGAAAGCAGCCATCTTGACTCTCGTGGAATTGTTAGGTCGGTGTTATTAATAAACCAATCCTCATTTATGGTGAAACCATATTTGTAAAATTTGCTGTTTATTTGTGTTTTTAATTTCTTATTCATATTGTTTTTTGTGTTCGTCGCAATGTCGTTTAAGAATAGTTGTTGGTGTTTCTCCACCCAGTCATAATCGTGCTGATCTAGCTTGGTACTGAGGTCCTTTCTAATATAGCTAATGCTGGTGCGGACTATCTTAATTTGGATATTGGCCTCTTTGATTTCCAGATTTAATATTTTTATGATGAAGTTGTTTTGAATTTTTTCTAATTCCCTCTTTGTTAGGTCTAATTTAAAGCTATGTTTAATGTTGTTCATTTTACCTTTCAGGTGCGGTGGAATTACCCCATAACCTTTGCACTCTAGCAAAAATTTCAACCTTTGTTGTTGTTTGGCTAATTTCTTGTGGTTTTTGTTGTATTGCTTGATTATATAGCAAGTGCTTTCGTCATATTTGAAACGTATGTGTGGAAAGAAGTGCTTCATGTTGTGTGCTTTTTAATAGTTTGTTGAATGTTAATTATAATTGGTTGTAAATTCGGTGTCAGCTCTCCGAAAATTCAGAATTATATTAATTTAAGGCCATTTATTTTAATCTATCTAGCTGATTAAGAGCTTTTTGGCCGGTTATGAAAAAAAGCGAACAGTAAAGTTCCTTTATTCTCCTACGCGTTTCGGCGTTATCATCGCCTTCTTCAGGGAGTCTATTTTTATTTGGAAATTGCAAACAAATTAAAAAGAACACAGCACATTAGATAGACATAATTAACACTTAATTAATTAAATACATATAATTAAATACATATATTTAAAAACAATTAAATAATTAAATTACTTACATTTAGAATATTTAAACTCACTTCACATTACTTCTACAACAAACATACGTATACATGAATATTGCACTTTTCTATTTTATTTTCTATTGACATTCGTCCTTGTTATTGTTGCTTTATAGGCGCAGTTTATGTTGTCAACGTCTTCTTTAAAGTTCATTGCGTCTCTTATTCTCTCTTGTATATGCAGACTTTCTATTGTCAATCTTGTTTTAGTTCGTCTTTCGATGTCCAATATTCTCGCGTTATCAAAGTCCGCTGTATGTCCGTATTCGTTAAGTGTTGCGCTAGTGCTGTTGTTGTCTTTTTGTTTCTAACATCGGTTTTATGTTCGCCTATTCTAACACCTAGTGCGCGTTTTGTTGTGCCTATGTACGTTTTCTTACAGATCTCGTTATTATTGCCTTTGCATTTAATTTCGTAGACTACGTTGTGTTGTTGTTCTTTGTTAATTTTGTCTTTTGTCCTACTAAATATTTTGTTAAGTGTATGAAGTGGTTTGTGTGCGAATATAAGTTTATCATCCTGGATACATTTCTTTAAATTTTTTTTTGTTGTCCGTTAGCCCTTTTATAAATTTCACTCCTCTAAATATTTTGTCTGTGTGTTTGTCTGTAACTTCTCCATTGGTTGTACATGCCGTTCGCAGACGTTTTGTTGTTGCTAACCATCTTTCAATTATTTTGATTGGATAGCCGTTTTTGGGTAAGATGTTTGTAATTTTTCGTTCATTTTCGATTCTGAACGCCTGGTCGCTCAGGTCGTATACTTTCTTTTTAAAATTAGTCGCGGTGTTTTCTTTTTGGGTCCAGGGGTGATTGGAATGATAACTAATTATCCTCGAAGAGGCTATTGGCTTTGTATACCAATTTGTCAAAAGTTTGTTGTTGTCTTTATGAATTTATACTTCTAGGAAGGCTATTTTGTTGTCTTTTTCTTTTTCTACCGTGAATTGAATTTTATTATGTTGGGCATTTAATACTGTCAGTATGTCTTCCACGTCCTTAATTTTTACGATAGCGAAAATATCATCTACATATTTCGTTATGTATTTAATATTTATGTCCTTAGTTTTGAGTTCGGCTATGGCGTCGTCCAGAATTTTGTCCATCACAATGTCAGCAATCGTAGGTGATAGTGGATTACCCATTGGCATGAATCTGTTGGTATACCGCCCCGTCATAGATAAAGTAATTATTGTCTCTTAAGCAGAAATCTATAATGTCAAGGAATTGTTTTCTTGTGAGATTAATTTTCTCATGTAAGGATGTCCATTTCTGCATAATTGTCCTTATAGCTAGGTGCACTGGGATGTTGGTGAATAGGGAAATTACGTCAAATGAAATTAGAAGTTCATCTTTTTCTATTGTCAAGTCTTTTAATTTTTCTCTTAGTTGCATCGAATTTGAAATATTGTAATCTTTGGAAATCAGTTGTTTTAAAATTTGTCCTATGTATTTAGAGAGTTGGAGGCATGGTATGTTAGTCGAAGCAGAGATAGGTCTAAGTGGTGTATCTTTTTTGTGTATTTTCGGCAGTCCATATAGTCTTGGGGCTACGGCGGCTGTGCAAGTTAAATTATGTTTTTGTGTAATGTCAATGCTGCCCTGTTTATATAAGTCATTCACCATCGTATTGTCCTTCCTAATTAATTTTTGTGTGGGATCTACTCTTATCGTTCTGTATGTGTCTTTTTCATTAAGGAGTCCCATCATCTTGCTCTTGTACTCACTATTGTTCATCAGTACTGTCTTCTTGCCCTTGTCTGCGTTTGTGATGATAATCGAGTCTATGTTGTTGTATTAATTTTTTAGTGTTATCAAATATTTTAAGTATAAATTTATCTTTTTCGCTATTTTTAAACCTATTCCTAAATGACTTAATTCTATTAGCTATGTTGCATCTCGCAGTGTCCTTCTCCTTGTCCTCCTTTAGTGTTTGTATCCCTTGTTCTATTTCCGCTATTAGTTTTACCGGCGACATTGCTCTTTTTGTTGTGGGTAGGCCAAATTTGTTTCCTAGAGAAAGCAGCCATCTTGACTCTCGTGGAATTGTTAGGCCGGTGTTATTAATAAACCAATCCTCATTTATGGTGAAACCATATTTGTCAAATTTGCTGTTTATTTGTGTTTTTAATTTCTTATTCAGATTGTTTTTTGTGTTCGTCGCAATGTCGTTTAAGAATAGTTGTTGGTGTTTCTCCACCCAGTCATAATCGTGCTGATCTAGCTTGGTACTGAGGTCCTTTCTAATATAGCTAATGCTGGTGCGGACTATCTTAATTTGGATATTGGCCTCTTTGATTTCCAGATTTAATATTTTTATGATGAAGTTGTTTTGAATTTTTTCTAATTCCCTCTTTGTTAGGTCTAATTTAAAGCTATGTTTAATGTTGTTCATTTTACCTTTCAGGTGCGGTGGAATTACCCCATAACCTTTGCACTCTAGCAAAAATTTCAACCTTTGTTGTTGTTTGGCTAATTTCTTGTGGTTTTTGTTGTATTGCTTGATTATATAGCAAGTGCTTTCGTCATATTTGAAACGTATGTGTGCAAAGAAGTGCTTCATGTTGTGTGCTTTTTAATAGTTTGTTGAGAGCTGACACCGATTTTACAACCAATTATAATTAACATTCAACAAACTATTAAAAAGCACACAACATGAAGCACTTCTTTCCACACATACGTTTCAAATATGACGAAAGCACTTGCTATATAATCAAGCAATACAACAAAAACCACAAGAAATTAGCCAAACAACAACAAAGGTTGAAATTTTTGCTAGAGTGCAAAGGTTATGGGGTAATTCCACCGCACCTGAAAGGTAAAATGAACAACATTAAACATAGCTTTAAATTAGACCTAACAAAGAGGGAATTAGAAAAAATTCAAAACAACTTCATCATAAAAATATTAAATCTGGAAATCAAAGAGGCCAATATCCAAATTAAGATAGTCCGCACCAGCATTAGCTATATTAGAAAGGACCTCAGTACCAAGCTAGATCAGCACGATTATGACTGGGTGGAGAAACACCAACAACTATTCTTAAACGACATTGCGACGAACACAAAAAACAATATGAATAAGAAATTAAAAACACAAATAAACAGCAAATTTTACAAATATGGTTTCACCATAAATGAGGATTGGTTTATTAATAACACCGACCTAACAATTCCACGAGAGTCAAGATGGCTGCTTTCTCTAGGAAACAAATTTGGCCTACCCACAACAAATAGAGCAATGTCGCCGGTAAAACTAATAGCGGAAATAGAACAAGGGATACAAACACTAAAGGAGGACAAGGAGAAGGACACTGCGAGATGCAACATAGCTAATAGAATTAAGTCATTTAGGAATAGGTTTAAAAATAGCGAAAAAGATAAATTTATACTTAAAATATTTGATAACACTAAAAAATTAATACAACAACATAAAGACTCGATTATCATCACAAACGCAGACAAGGGCAAGAAGACAGTACTGATGAACAATAGTGAGTACAAGAGCAAGATGATGGGACTCCTTAATGAAAAAGACACATACAGAACGATAAGAGTAGATCCCACACAAAAATTAATTAGGAAGGACAATACGATGGTGAATGACTTATATAAACAGGGCAGCATTGACATTACACAAAAACATAATTTAACTTGCACAGCCGCCGTAGCCCCAAGACTATATGGACTGCCGAAAATACACAAAAAAGATACACCACTTAGACCTATCTCTGCTTCGACTAACATACCATGCCTCCAACTCTCTAAATACATAGGACAAATTTTAAAACAACTGATTTCCAAAGATTACAATATTTCAAATTCGATGCAACTAAGAGAAAAATTAAAAGACTTGACAATAGAAAAAGATGAACTTCTAATTTCATTTGACGTAATTTCCCTATTCACCAACATCCCAGTGCACCTAGCTATAAGGACAATTATGCAGAAATGGACATCCTCACATGAGAAAATTAATCTCACAAGAAAACAATTCCTTGACATTATAGATTTCTGCTTAAGAGACAATAATTACTTTATCTATGACGGGGCGGTATACCAACAGATTCATGGTATGCCAATGGGTAATCCACTATCACCTACGATTGCTGACATTGTGATGGACAAAATTCTGGACGACGCCATAGCCGAACTCAAAACTAAGGACATAAATATTAAATACATAACGAAATATGTAGATGATATTTTCGCTATCGTAAAAATTAAGGACGTGGAAGACATACTGACAGTATTAAATGCCCAAAATAATAAAATTCAATTCACGGTAGAAAAAGAAAAAGACAACAAAATAGCCTTCCTAGAAGTAGAAATTCATAAAGACAACAACAAACTTTTGACAAATTGGTATACAAAGCCAATAGCCTCTTCGAGGATGATTAATTATCATTCCAATCACCCCTGGACCCAAAAAGAAAACACCGCGACTAATTTTAAAAAGAAAGTATACGACCTGAGCGACCAGGCGTTCAGAATCCAAAATGAACGAAAAATTACAAACATCTTACACAAAAACGGCTATCCAATCAAAATAATTGAAAGATGGTTAGCAACAACAAAACGTCTACGAACGGCATGTACAACCAATGGAGAAGTTACAGACAAACACACAGACAAAATATTTAGAGGAGTGAAATTTATAAAAGGGCTAACGGACAACAAAAAAAAATTTAAAGAAATGTATCCAGAATGATAAACTTATATTCGCACACAAACCACTTCATACACTTAACAAAATATTTAGTAGGACAAAAGACAAAATTAACAAAGAACAACAACACAACGTAGTCTACGAAATTAAATGCAAAGGCAATAATAACGAGATCTGTAAGAAAACGTACATATGCACAACAAAACGCGCACTAGGTGTTAGAATAGGCGAACATAAAACCGAAGTTAGAAACAAAAAGACAACAACAGCACTAGCGCAACACTTAACGAATACGGGACATACAGCAGACTTTGATAACGGGAGAATATTGGACATCGAAAGACGATAGGCATGGGTAACACTGCGCTGCGCCGCGCAATTGCGCTGGCGCCAACCCTGGTGTTATTGCGCTAACTCCGATTTGGAAAATGCGCCAACTCAATATAGCGCCAACTCAATGTAGCGCCAACTCAATGTAGCGCCAACTCAATGTAGCGCCAACACAGTATAGCGCCAACTCAGTATAGCGCCAACTCAATGTAGCGCCAACTCAATGATGCGCTATTGCAATATAACACTGACTCAATTTCGTGCGCTAACACCAGCACCAATATAGCGCTAGTGTAAATTGGCACCACCACAAAGCCAATAACAGCACAGCGTATATGACACCGTCACAATTATGTATGCTAACGCCAATACCGAACCATCGCTAATACGAAAGGGTATTGATATTTTACTTTCACAAATAAAGAAGACAAAATTGACATTATCTGTGAATAGGAGAGAAAAATATAATACAAAATAAATTAAATAAAATATTTATTAGCATATAGTATATTTTTGTTACGCATGGTAAATGGTAAGGGGAAATTTCGATATAATGCGCCCGGACCCGGAATCTTTTTTTTTAATAGGGTGGAGCCGACCCTCGTATTTCATAATGAAGATGCCGAAAAACGAGATTCCGGCATATTTTCACAAATATAGGCAAATTATTTTTAAAATTAAATTTAATTGTGGCACAATTATTCTGCCAGCGTGTAGGTAACCAGAATTGCACCAAAAGAAATAAAACGGGTATAGTAGACAGTAAGAAGCAAACAAGTGTTATTTATCGATTATTCCATGGCAATTGCGCTAAAGGTGTTATTGCGCCAGAACCGTGCGCGGCGCCACGGTTGGCGCTGGTGTTATTGTATCAGCGCCAAAAAAATTGCGCCATTACCCATGGCTAAAAGACGAACTAAAACAAGATTGACAATAGAAAGTCTGCGTATACAAGAGAGAATAAGAGACGCAATGAACTTTAAAGAAGACGTTGACAACATAAACTGCGCCTATAAAGCAACAATAACAAGGACGAATGTCAATAGAAAATAAATAATAGCTTAAAAAACTAAAAAACACGCTTTAATGTTAAAAATCGCACTAAAAATTTATAAATAATTTACGCCCTTATTTTACAAAACGCCGTGAATCGTTGCGTCGCAGTCACTCACATTCACTCACTTTCACCTTCACCTAAAAGTTGGTATTTTATAAGCTTTTACGTTTTTTCGTTCGCTCCGTTGCGTAGTCACGACGATTGTCAAACGCTTTACGTAGCCTATTTACCACTTTTCTGGTTTTCTTCATTTCCTTAGTAATTTTTGGTGTGTTTTTTTTTAATCGAACTGTTTTATTGATTGGTTAACCCTGGAAAATTGGCAGCTTGCAACCCAATAAACATTTTTTTTTTCATTTTCAATTTGAGGTTCATTTGGGGCACATTTTTAGTATGGGATTTCGGGCTGATTCTCAATTTGATAGATTTCATTTTCTCCAATTTCAAAGTTGGTACGAAAGGGAATGCAATCAATAGATGTATGTATGTATTACATATTTGTACTCTAGAGTACAGAAAAATTGAGGGATAGTGAGAGAGTTTGTGTTATGAGCGCAGAAATGGAATGGAATAAATAGATGTATGTACTAGAGCCCTAGATACCCGGGTATCGAGCAATTCGATCTAATCGTTTTTGTTTGAAGCCCGTTTGTTGTTCAAATGCCCGTACAAACATTCGAGCATTCGAGCTTACAAACAAAAAAAATGTGTATCGGAAAAACAAAAATAAAAAAAAACTACATATAAAGAAAAAAAAATAATAAACAAAAGAAAAAAACCAACTTCAAAATACCCGAATTGTTCAAATGCCCGTACAAACATACAGGTAATAAACAAACAAACAACTGTTCGAGCATTTGAACAACAATTGTTCGGGCTACTCGAAAATGTTCAAAAAAAATCGAGAGCTCTAGTATGTACATATGTATTACATATTTGTACTCTGATGTGATGTTTTTCTTTTGCCCGTGCGGGTGAGTTTCGCCGGTGCCTTTTGTACAGTCACATGAGTATATTAATACATATCGTTGGCTTCGTGAGCAAATGTTCTAAGTCCATTTCTGGTAACTTTTCAGGAGAGAGAAAAAACCTCCTAACTTTTTTTGTTGTTACTATTTTAAAAATCTGAAAATGCAGTTTTCTCCCTCAGATGATCGTGCTAAAATACCAGTTATCGGCACATATTAATATAAAGCTTGTACAAAGTTATGAGCTTCTTCATGAACACTTGAAAATATGTTTATTTTCAACTTATATATATGCTGATTCTCAAATTTAGAAACAATATTTTCTCAACGTTTGAGAATTTCTTTTTCAGTGTTTAATGGGAAGTCAACAAAAATAAAAAAATTATTTGTTGACATTATGTGTAAATACATATGTACATTAGACCGTATTGCAAAAAATAAAGTGCGCCGTACGCCCCCGCATATAATGTCTTTTTGGAAAACATTTCCGGAAAATTTTTTAATTTTTTTTTTGGACGCCGCTAGATGTCGCTAAAATTTATTTTTCTCATATCTTCGGTATTTATAGTCCGATCTCTAAGTTTAATACAGAAATGTCTTTGGCTTGAAAGGGTGGCTTATACTGTAGAATATTATTAACCCTATGTGCGCCATTGGGGTCACTACCACCCAGTACTTAGTTTATACCACCCTTATATACCTTTTTTACGTCTGCATGTTAAACGTAGTCAAAAATCATTAATCTTTTGCAAAAGAAGTATTTCGATCGCTTGAGCAGAACCGGAAATAAAACACGTTCAACATCCCGAGGAATATAGGTTTGTCGGTTCCTTTGGTCTTTTAGGTTAATTTTAGGGAAAAATTTTCTGAGGAGACTCATAGTAAAATTTTATGCCAAATAATTTTCTAGAACATTTTAACCCTCTAGCGACCTTAAAAATACTATTTTTCCTGATTTTCTAAAAAAAGGGGGTCAAAATAACCCTTTATTGGCGGTGATAGAGGGTTAAAATGTTCTAGAAAATTATTCACCATAAAATTTCAGTAGGGTCTCCTCAGAAGAAATTTTTGTAAAATGAACCTAAAGGACCAAAGGAAGCGAAAAACTTATATTCCACGGAATGTTGAACGTCTTTTATTTCGGGTTCTACTGAAGCGATCGAAATACTTCTTTTGCAAAAGATTAATTGGGCACATTGGGTTAATAATATTCCATAGTATAAGGCGTCCTTTCAATCCAAAGACAATGGTGTATTAAACTCTGAGATTGGACTATAAATACCGAAGATATGAGAAAAATAAATTTTAGCGACATCTAGCGGCGTCCAAAAAAAAAATAAAAAACTTTTCCGGAAATGTTTTCCAAAAAGACATCATATGCGGGGGCGTACGGCGCACTTTATTTTTGCGTCCCTATAACGCGAGACGGCCTAATGTACATATGTACGTGTTTTGTTTAGTTTGTTTTTTTTGAATAAAATATTTACATAGTATATGCAACATATTAAAAAAATGTGTGTGTTAATATAAATATACATATGTACGTGTTATTCAGTGTTAAAAAATAAGATGCATTTGTGTGTTCGTGTGTGTGTAAAGTTAAAACGTTTTTATTAATAACTGTTTAATTTAAATCAAAGAAAAAATTTGTTCAGCATCATATTCGGGTTCGCGAGATTGAAACGCGTCGATTGATACCCCGTTTTTTTTAAATTGGCTAATTTTAGCCGTTGCAAATTAACCAATATTAGCTTTGTTCGCGTACTTTCTCCAACAGCATTTACTCAGCAGCCTCCAACAGCCAGGTGTTGGAGAAAAATGTCACCTATCCTCTCACAAGAGAAAAATATCGTAAGAGGTAAACGAACACAAAATTTGCAGAGTTCAACAGCTTTGGCAAACAGCTGATTTTTATTTACATTCACAAGCCCCAAATTCAAAGGATTAAAATTAAAATGATAATAAAATTGGTGGAAATTATTGCTGTTAATTATGTATATATGTACATATAACATAAAAATAATAAAATAAAACATATTTTTTTTCTTATTTAATTTCTTGTGATTCGTTTTGTGTTTCGTTTTGGTCAGTCTTTTGTCACCTCGCGATAACCTCCTCAATCTAAAAAATCGTTCGCATAGGCTCGCAAAAAGGTTTTTTGAAGTTCGGAAATGCATCCGGAACTCTCTTTTACAATAAATCGGCACTGTTTGTTCTATATAAATGCTAATGGAGTTACAATTCTGCCTGAAAACAGTGGAGATATATGCACATATGTATGTATCTGCAATACAATTAACTTCATGTTGTTGTTGTTGTAGCCACCAAGACACTCCCCGAAGGTTTTGATGAGTGTAGGGGATGTGACAGTCCTTTGCCGGATAAATCCGGCACGCTCGGGTACTAGTCCCTTCTGACACTAGCCCGACTGTCGTGCGAACGATTTTTTCTGGCCATAATCAACCTTCTAGGCCGGTGGATTTTAGTCGCGTCTTACGACAGGCATTCCTTACAACGGCTATATTCTAGACCCCCTAACCCGCTGGGGTTCGCTGTTACTATCTAATAAATAGGATTTCATTGTAATAATTATCACACTAACAATTGCTTTTCTTTGTACCCATGTCCATACTGTTTTCCACCGCAGTATGTCTTCGCGTCTGCTGCCCCGCAGAAGAGATTTCAATTTAATGCACCCGGCCCTGGCCATGCTTTAAAAAAATAACCCTCTATGGACCGATCCACAGTACTTTTGAGTAGAACAAACTTTTGCGTTGGCGGCATTTGGCCGCGCTTTAAAAAAAATAGCCCCAGCCAGCAAAATTTCCTTTCTCGAATTATATCTGCGGAGCGATCGGCAGTGTTATAATTAGTAAAATTAACATCCATAGAAGATTTCCCGAAAGTTCCAGTGGTTTGAAAATAAATACGGCGGGCGCATTATACTGAAGCCGACCCGCTGCAGAACTACTCTCGGAGGGTGTGCCACCCACTGCCTAGAGTGGCTGCTATTTTTAAAATCCGGATAATTGGGTTTTAGTTAGAATTTGTTGTCTATCCAGGCTCAGTGAAACTTTCAGGAAATATTCTGTAGATGATAATTCATCTTATCTTAACACTTTCAACTATTATTAAATTATAATATTAAAGTTCTCCAGAAATAGAATTCTCCCGGCTGAGGGTTATTTTTGTAAAGTGCGGCTGAAGGCAAAAGGTGTTCTATACAAAACAACTGTGGATTGCTCCATGGATATTAATCCAGAAAGAGAATTCTGCCGGCTGAGGGTAATTTTATTGAAGCGCGGCCAAAAGCCGCCAACGCAGAAAGATGTTCTACACGTACATACATTAATTTAACAAGGAATGTCTCCTGAACTATAAGCGTCCGGAGGGCAGTACTTTGTTTTTTGTGATCTGTGAGACCACCCCTACCCTCTGGAAAATTAATTGTTATCGGATCGTGGATCATTATATACAAATTTTCCCTCTATCCAGGCTGGGGATCCAACCCATGACCTCTGGTATGGCAGACTAGCCACTGTCCGCCACACCACAATGGCCACAACACTCCCCACTGCACCACAGCGGCCCCGTTAATATATATTCCCGCAAAGGAGATTACAATTTACTAAGGTACATAATATGCATATAAATACTTCGCAAAAAGTATGTAACTTATTTTGCATATTTAATTTATCCATATTTGTTGCCAATTTAGTGTATTTTTCCAATTTTATAATTGATTTGTATATTTTGCAAATCTTGTTACTTGCAAAAATTCAAGTCAGCTGTTGTTTGATCAGCTGTTTTCCTGTTGGAAAATTGCTGTTGGCAAAAATTTGTCCAACAGAATTCAACAGCTTCTCACAAACTGAAATGTCAGTTTTCTCTCTCAGTTGGTTCTCTTCTGTTGGAGATTTGGCGTAAAAAAACGACGACAAAGTGTTTGTTTTTAAAAGTTTTCGAAAAACATCAAAAAATATCCGTAAACGAACAAAACTATTGAATGCTCACTCGAACAAAAGGAAGTGACTCTTTTGACAGTTAAAGTGACCGTTTTCGTCACTTTGCGTTTTATAAAATACCAAAAACGTAACATACTCACCAAAAAACGTAACACATTCACTTCGAGTCACTTACAGTCACTTTCAGTCACCTAAAGAGATACAAAATACGAACACGACAAAAAGTGACTCTGGGTGACTCGTTGCGTCGCGTTGAGTTTTGCAAAATAAGGCCCTTAATATAGAAACAAAATGATGAACGAAAATATAAGTATTTAACAAAAAGCGTAGGGTGCTCAGTATTTCAAGAAGTATTTAAAATCCGTATTTTTTTACTAATATTTTAATTTTGAATTTTTTGGAGATTTCGTATGTCGTACACATTAATTTAATTTAACTAGTTCGTACTAGTTGTACGAATGGCATATTTTCATGTTCTAATATTATTGAGCACCCCACGCTTTTTGTTAAATACTTATATTTTCGTTCATCATTTTGTTTCTATATTAAATTATTTATAAATTTTTAGTGCGATTTTTAACATTAAAGCGTGTTTTTTAGTTTTTTAAGCTATTATTTATTTTTCACTTTTTAGTTAAATAGTTCATTAAAGGATGTTTTATGTGTAAATGTATAAGTATAGGTATAGTTATAGGTATATGTAGGTATAGGTATAGGTACATATATGTACGTATAGGTAAAGGTATGGGTATAGGTATAGGTATACGTAGGTATAGGTATAGGTATAAATATAGGTATTAGGTATAGGTATATGTAGGTAGAAGTATAGGTATAGGTAAATGCAGGTAGAGGTATAGGTATAGGTATATGTAGGTATAGGTATAGGTATAGGTATAGGTATAGGTATACGTAGGTATAGGTATAAATATAGGTATTAGGTATAGGTATATGTAGGTAGAAGTATAGGTATAGGTATATGTAGGTATAGGTAAAGGTATAGGTATAGGTACATATATGTACGTATAGGTAAAGGTATGGGTATAGGTATACGTAGGTATAGGTATTAGGTATAGGTATATGTAGGTAGAAGTATAGGTATAGGTATATGCAGGTAGAGGTATAGGTATATGTAGGTATAGGTATACGCAGGTATAGGTATATGTAGGTATAGGTATAGGTATAGCTATAAATATAGGTATTAGGTATAGGTATAAATATAGGTATTAGTTATAGGTATATGTAGGTAGAAGTATAGGTATAGGTATATGCAGGTAGAGGTATAGGTATATGTATTTATAGGTATAGGTATATGGAGGTAGAGGTATAGGTATATGTAGGTATAGGTATACGTAGGTATAGGTATATGTAGGTAGAAGTATAGGTATAGGTAAATGCAGGTAGAGGTATAGGTATAGGTATATGTAGGTATAGGTATAGGTATAGGTATACGTAGGTATAGGTATAAATATAGGTATTAGGTATAGGTATATGTAGGTAGAAGTATAGGTATAGGTATATGTAGGTATAGGTAAAGGTATAGGTATAGGTACATATATGTACGTATAGGTAAAGGTATGGGTATAGGTATACGTAGGTTTAGGTATAAATATAGGTATTAGGTATAGGTATATGTAGGTAGAAGTATAGGTATAGGTATATGCAGGTAGAGGTATAGGTATATGTAGGTATAGGTATACGTAGGTATAGGTATAGGTATAGGTATATGTAGGTATAGGTATAGGTATAGGTATAGCTATAAATATAGGTATTAGGTATAGGTATAATTATAGGTATAGGTATATGTAGGTATAGGTAAAGGTATAGGTATAGTTATAAGTATAGGTATACGTAGGTATAGGTATATGTAGGTATAGGTATAAATATAGGTATTAGTTATAGGTATATGTAGGTAGAAGTATAGGTATAGGTATATGTAGGTATAGGTATATGTAGGTATAGGTATAGGTATAGGTATATGGAGGTAGAGGTATAGGTATAGGTATATGTAGGTATAGGTATAGGTATATGTAGGTATAGGTATACGTAGGTATAAGTATAGGTATAGGTATACGTAGGTATAGGTATTAGGTATAGGTATATGTAGGTAGAAGTATAGGTATAGGTATATGCAGGTAGAGGTATAGGTATATGTAGGTATAGGTATATGTAGGTATAGGTATAGGTATAGGTATATGGAGGTAGAGGTATAGGTATAGGTATACGTAGGTATAGGTATATGTAGGTATAGGTATAAATATAGGTATTAGTTATAGGTATATGTAGGTATAGGTAAAGGTATAGGTATATGTAGGTAGAAGTATAGGTATAGGTATATGCAGGAAGAGGTATAGGTATAGCTATAGGTATATGGAGGTAGAGGTATAGGTATAGGTATATGTACATAGGTATAGGTATAGGTGTAGGTATAGTTATAGGTATAGGTATACCTAGGTGTAGGTATAGGTATAGGTATTTGGTATAGTTATAGGTATAGGTATACGTAGGTATTAGTAGTGGGACTTTTTTCGAATAATATTCGAATAAATATTATTCGAATAAACGAATAATAATATTCGAAGGAAAAAATTCGAATAGTACTATTCGAATAGTACTATTCGAATAATAATATTCGAATAACACTATTCGAATAGTAGTATGTATGTACATGCATAATTTGGGAATTCCACTTGCCTCCGCGCAAACCCAGTTCGTATATATATATGTACATATATATGTATGTAATAACAAAAGCAAAAGCATACATACATACATTCAACAGCTATTCGCGAAAAGTGGTATTCGAATAGTGATATTCGAATAGTACTATTCGAATAGTATTTATTCGAATATACGAATAAATTATTCGAATAAATATTATTCGAATTACGAATACCTTTCGAATAAAAGGATTTTTTATTCGAATAATTTTTATTCGAATAGTCCCATCCCTAGTAGGTATAGGTATATGTAGGTATAGGTACAGGTATAGTTATAATTATAGGTATATATGGTATAAGTATAGGTACATATATATACGTATAGGTAAAGGTATATGTAGGTATAGGTATACATAGCTATAGGTATAGGTATAAGTATAAGTATATATAGGTATAGGTAAAGGTATAGGTATAGGTATAAATATAGGTATTAAGTATAGGTATAAGTATATGTAGATATAAGTATAGGTATAGTTAGAGGTTTAGGTAAAGGTATAGGTATAGGTATAAGTATATATAGGTGTAGGTATTAGGTATAGGTATAGGTATACGTAGGTATAGGTATAATTATCTATATTATTAATACGCTAACATAAATTTTGTTCCATCTTCTCCGTCGAAACTACTGAACCGATTTTAAAACTAAGCACACCATTAGAAAGGTATTGCTCTCAAATAGAACTGCGCAAATTTTCATGAAAATTGGTTGGACAATGCGTCCACAATCGTCGTTGGAAAATTGCCGTGTGGTTGTTGTTGCATGCTTTTGCACACAACAGAGCTGTCTCAATGCGCAAGCATATGTACCTGACTTTGTGCGTTTTCACCAAACTTATCAAGCAATTTTGAACATGTTTGGCTGGATGTGGTGTGTAGCTTCAAAGAAGTAGAAACGTAAAAAGGTAGCAAAAGCACTACAACAAAAACACAAAGTCAAGGACTAAAAAGGATAAGAAAGAATAATTAGGAAATAAATTGAGTAAAGAAAAGAGCAGAAGTAGAAAGAAAGAAGTAGGTAGGAGAATTTGGAAGACGAGTAACAACAATAACACCAACAACAACAACAACAACAACAAAATAGTAGCAGCGACGGTAGCAACAAAAGGAGCAGCATCAACAGGAACAAGAAGAAAATGGTAGATAACAGTGACAACAACAAATAATTATACAAAAACTATAGTTGCACTTTAGTCATAAGAAATCATCTAGAAAGACTGTCGAGTTTCGACAGTAGGCAGCACTCTAGTATTATTTTATTTGTCCTCAGGATGCAAAGGGGTTTGTGGTCTTACTATGTGAATAGTGGCCTTTCGTTCTGTGAGAGAATTATTCCTCTTATATCTGTTTCACAGTGTAATTTATAATTCATAGTTTCGTAAACGAATCATTTCATATAATGCTTCACTGTTACATGGGATCTTACCTGTTAGCTTCGAGCAATCAAGGTCTTCAATTTGAATTCCTTCCAAAGATCTGCACCGACTAAGTGCTACATAAGCTTGACCAGCAGCAAATAATCGGGAGCCTTGATAAATGACAGCATTATCAACGGTACAACCTTGCATCTTGTGGACGGTCGATGCCCAACTTAAAATTAATGGCAACATTCGTCTCTCTGCAGTTCCATAGCTGTATTTTGCTGGAAACTGTATTGATATTGGCTTAATTAAGTGTACACCATCTGAGCCGAAGTCGATGCGAACTGATGGGATATCTTCCGCATATACTTGGTCTCTACGAAAATTTGGCCAGATAATTTCTGTAATAAAGCCCATGTTGCCATTAACTAAACCTTTTGATACGTCAATGTTCGACCTTAACATCACTTTAGCTCCTACGAATATTTTCAGCACATTAGGAAGACCCCCTGTTTTATTGATATCACTAGGTATCACAGAATTTAAATCCTTATTACCTAAATTTCTAGTAGCATCAATGAGTTGGTCTTGTGCTTTAATTGTGTAAATAACAGTGCCTTTAGCTTCGAAATGCTGGAGAACTTTTTCGTTATGTCTAGAAACTTGGTCATTCGTTGGATAGATTCTTAATACTCTATCAATCGAGAATTCATTGGTTGTATTGCACACTTTTCCAAGAAGAACTTCAAGATGCTTAGACGTTAATTCTCCAACTCTTAGGGCATTAAGCCATCTATAAATGTCATATCTCCTTGCTGACGCATATTTTGTTTGAGTTCAACCAGGCGGAATAGTTGCCACAAATGGGAAGCGGGCTTCATGTGGTCCGGTTGTTGAAAAACTTGATGTCCTCGGACAGGTGGTAGCTCCATTAGATCACCAAACAGTAAGACATTTATGCCTCCAAAGAAAGCGTTCGGGCTTTTAAGTTGACGCAAACGAGAGTCGATCATGCAAAGCATTTCATAGGGTACCATAGAAATTTCGTCTATGAACAGAAATTCAACGTTTTGCCATAATTGACGCATTCCGCTTAAATAATTCCCAGTGTGAGAAGTGGCATACTAACAATTACTCCATCTTTTTGTACTGGCAGTTTTAGCAGACGGTGTAGTGTAGATCCACCGACCAACCGTGCTGCAACTCCAGTGAGAGCACCGATTTTTACGACTGTTTTTCCATAACATTGGTTAACTTGGTTTTTCAATAGATTGAAGAGGAAAGTTTTGCCGGTACCTGCTCCACCAGTAATGAAAATTTTCTCTCGTTTAGTATCGCCTTCAAGTTGATTTTTAATAGTCTGTGTAATAAAAAGGAACAATTGTCTTTGATCAATATTCATAGCCTGTTGTGCTCTCTGAAATTGATCATTGGTCATTTCTGTGTCTGGTAATTCTTCTTCATCTTCAGGATTTATAAACTCTGGTTGTTCTAAAATTTCAAATACATGTATTTGATTGAATGCATTTTCAAGCTGTCGGTCCCTCTCTCGATGTTGGTTCATGTGTCTACTAACTTCTTTCAAAGTATTTTCTCGAGCTAAAAAGGCCTCTCTTGCATTAATAAAACCTTCGAGTAATTCAGTTTCCATGCGATAAGGCGCATATTGAAGAAGTAAGCTGTAGAAAAAGTTTTCTGTATCCGATGTTGCAATAAAGTGTGGCACCCTGACAACTGCAGGAACATTTCTTACAACCATCTTATTCCCATTTAATAGCGTGATAAGTGGACGACGAGTGTTTGGATATTCTTCATAGGCATCACGATCAACACTTTCCTCAGTTTCCATTACCTTTTTCGGGTAGAAAGGTTCAAATAACATTCCAAACTCTGTAAGACTCATGTTCTCAAAATCGTAGTGAGAATGTTGCAATGGACGTTTTTCATATCTTTCAAAGATATTACTGTAATAGCCAGTTGCGTGTCCGTTTCCGTCAAACTGCAATACTCTGTAACGCTGTTCCGGCTTTCTTGTGTTCAGAAAGATGCAACACCGCGAACTGTCCCGTAATGGGATATGACAAAGTCGATACGCACATTCTGCAGCTGACACCTGTCGTTCATGGAGAATCTTCATACATATCCTGAACATTTGGCGTGAAATATCAGTCTCTTCGCGTTGAATTTGCTGTATTGCCTGCGCAATTCCAGAATCAACTCCTTCAGGTTCTGCTTTTGATAAGTACTTTGCAATATAATACGCTATAGCTTCGTTTGAGCCACATGGCTGAATATCCATGTTACCTTTCCACAATCTTAGTAACTCTGGGTGGTAATTATTTACCCAAGCATCTTCCTTTCGGCGCTTGAGTAAACAAATCCTGCCTCCATTACGGAGAAAATCATCTGAAGAATGTGTCACTATACGTGTCTCGCCACATTCTTGCCGTGGAAAGTGGAATCGACATCTTACGGACGCATTATTTTTTGTACAAGTTTCTGTATGCCGATGAATTTGACATTTCTTAACTAGATTATGAAGCTCTGGATCTTCTTCTGTGGGCAGTTTACAGCTACAATTACGATCTAGTAAAATTTTCCCTTCTTCTGTGTCGAACTCTGGATGATTTTCAATCCAAATGACCATATGAAGATGAGGACTGCCACGGTTTTGAAATTCAACACGCCACCAATGGTCTTTTACTTTTCCGCCAAATACTTCATCATTATTTTTGATGAATTTCATGAGAGCATTTACTCTTATCATGAAGTGTCTACTCAAAATTACTGGGTATTTTTCAATAAGTCGCTGAGTCTCGTAAATATCAAGTGTGCTAGGATCAACATCACGCCTATTATCAGCTATTAACAGAGCCTTTCGTTGATCTAACCAGTTGAGATCATTTGAACTGAATGTTACAAAGTAGGTTGGAGCTCCTAAACATCTGATTTGGGCTAATAGTTCGTTTAAGGCTGATCTCCAATAAGATGCAGAACCCCGCAAATTTTTCACATAAAGATGAACGTCTTCGACGACCCCTTCTTGATTAACAATTTTCTTGCCACATGCCGATATAGTGCTTTTGACACGATAATATTCAAATAACGATAGGGCATAAAAGAGGTAATCGTTACGTTGAAATCTTGTATCACTTCCCAAAATTCTGAATTGAAAGTAGTCTAACGCTGTAATATTTACTGGTCGTTGCTCTTTAAAACCATTTATTCCATAAGGAAATAAAAAGTACCAAGCAAATTCCTCAGCTTTCAATTCATGGCCTACATTAACGATATTGTCCTTCGTTTTGCGGGTAATTTCATTGAGGTTTCGTGAAACCTGTAATTCATCTTCTACATTTGGCTGCATTACATCAATCGGTGCCATTACTGATGTCTGCAATGGAATTATTTGATTACATAATTCCTTTTGAGAAGTGATCTTTTGAGATTCTGAGGCTATCCTCTCAACACTCTGCTGTGTTTCTGTCTGATAATCATCACGTATATCGAAGACATCAACATCGACGTAATCAAGAGTATACTGTACATTTTTGCTGCCAGTTGTCCGTTTACAAATCCTCACGAACTCGTCTAAATTATCGCATTCGATAATACAAGCCCTTCCATTGCCATCGCTTGCTCTGGATCCCTTTTGACCACAAGAATGGGAGTTACAGAAATAATATTTGTTATCATAGCGCATCACTCCGAATGACTGCCCCTCTGTTATTAACCCTAGAACCATAACGATATTTCATACTACGTTATTACTAATGTACGTAAATTTTACGTAGTGATTAGAATACGCCTAATACAACTCTCATTGGTCTCCATTTTGCAGCCAAAGTTGATTACACTACTTTACAAATGGTTGATTTGAATAAAACCCCAAGAAATACCTGATCTCAAAACTTTTTTTTAAATTTTTTTATGGTTATACATATGATGATGCGTAATTTTGTGTTTTTCTGGGTATAACTTCATTCAAAAATATTTTTCGTTAAAGTTAGAAGAGCGATAACTACAAGCAGTACCTCATTCGAAAGGAAATTAAAATACGCTTCCAATGACATACAACTTGTAGCGGTTAAACAAAACCTCGATGAGCGATAGCTGGTCAAAAATTTTTTAATTTATTGCGATTTTTTTTTTTATTTTTTTACTAATTTTTGTTCCAGGTCCAGAGATATAGGTCAAAACGTGGACCCGGATGACCCCGGAATTTTTTGAGCAATATTGATATAAAAAGAAAGGCTTTGAGCAGGGCTTTTACATGGAGCTGTACTCATTATGATTCCTAGGTCGGGTCCCCAGATATGGGTCAAAATGTGGATCAGGATGACCCCGGAACGTTTCTGAGCAATAATAATATAATATACTGGCGCGTTATACAAAAATTACATTAGAATATTACACTTTCATATTAAATACCATATCCTATTTTTTTGCTTATTACTAACTATACGTAAATTTTACGTACATGATTTTTCGCTTATTACTAACTATACGTAAATTTTACGTATAGGGATTTGCGCCAATCGCTCTCCCACTTTCAAATGACAACATTTGTTGTACTTTTATATTCGTGTATACGTAAAAATACATGCTGCAAGCACTGCCGGAGTTAGGTACCGTTACAGTATGTAATACTTGTGCAATCACAATTTGAAAATTCTATATACGTAAAATTTACGTACATTATGGTTCTAGGGTTAAGATACCGGCACTATGATCCACGAATAAATCTTCCAGTCCTTGACGAAGAGTGCGTCCAAAGTTTTCTTCGTTAAATTTATCGTTTAAGCTTCCGTATATTCTTGGCTCTTCATCAAAAGTGATTTGAAAGCTTTTACCGAATATGATCAAATTATCTTTGATGACATGGAAATTTCGCACCAATAGGTATCCATTACCTTCAATAGGATAAGCCGTTGGATTTCTTTCTGTTTCAAATCTTATATTGTTATAAATTTGGTCACCTGTTATCATATTCAAATTAAGGGTATTTGTAGACCAATGTTGTGGTGTAAGAATGCTGGCCCTTAGGATGTTTGCCAAAACCATGGCACAACATTGCACGCCTGCAAATCCTGATGTAAATATGACATCGTTGCCTTGATGCCATGATGTACGTACAATTCTTGAGAAATCATTGATTTTCATGTAAGCATTAAAATCCTCGGTAGCTGCTACGTTGTTATCCACAGCAACCTCAACTGGTGCTTCTACTCTTATTATATCCTGATCATGCATTACAACATTATGATCGATAGTCACGTCTTTATAAAGTGGATTGTTAGCAACTAACCAAAATAGTGCGTCATAGACTTTTTGCCTAGATACCGAAAACTGTCGTGTAAGGTTGGTATTTTCAAGATTCTCAGTAATGACAACGATTCCAGCATTATTTGTGGATCTTGGTAGCATGTTCGGAAGATTTTCAGTAACTTCGAATATATCCTGAGCAAACAGTACCGCCTGACCTCGAAAACTATATTGCCCGAATACACCACTTAATTTGACGATTTTGACAAATGGAATAATTCGCGAAATTAGCCTTTGTTCAGCATATGATAACTTCGCAATCACCTCTGGAATAGGGCCTGGATCCAGATTATTCCAATAAGATTTAGCTGGTGCAAAATTTTTCTTTGAATTCAAATGAGTCTTGCAACGATTGCAAACGATCAAACAATTTTTTAGCTTTAATTCGTTGGGTAAAAATGGTGCTGTTTTAGTATCTACAATCCAGTTAGAAATCTGATGTTGATAGCACCATTTAGTGCAAACTTCACACGTCTTATCACAAAAAGTGTTAATTGCTTGCTCAAAACCCGCTACACTGGCTCTACTTAACCTTCTGAGCTCCGTGTTTCTTTGCTGCGCTTGCTGCAATCGAGCTTCTCTGGCTTGCTCTGATTCCGATGCTCGGATTTCAGCTGCATGCTCACGCATTTGCTGCAAACGTGTTTCTGTGGCGTGCTCTGATTCCGAAGCTCGGATTTCAGCTGCATGCTCACGCATTTGCTGCAAACGTGTTTCTGTGGCGTGCTCTGATTCCGAAGCTCGGATTTCAGCTGCATGCTCACGCATTTGCTGCAAACGGGTTTCTGTGGCGTGCTCTGATTCCGAAGCTCGGATTTCAGCTGCATGCTCACGCATTTGCTGCAAACGTGTTTCTGTGACGTGTTCTGATTCCGAAGCTCGGATTTCAGCTGCATGCTGACGCATTTGCTGCAAACGTGTTTCTGTGGCGTGCTCTGATTCCGAAGCTCGGATTTCAGCTGCATGCTGACGCATTTGCTGCAAACGTGTTTCTGTGGCGTGCTCTCATTCCGAAGCCCGGATTTCAGCTGCATGCTGACGCATTTGCAACAAACGAGCCCCTCTAGTCTCCTCAGATTGTTTGGTTCTATAATTTTTCATATAAAGCCTTCTTTTCCTCTTTCGTTCTTCTAAGTCTCTTGATAGCTCTAACGTTCGTCTCTTCATGTCAAATGTTTGAAATCGAATGAACAGAAAATAAATAGCTTTGATCGCTATTATTTTCTATAAGTTTTTATATTTTCTTTGGTTATTTTTAACACGCTTTTATTTATTTGAATATATTAAGATTATTTACAAATCTGAAGAAAAAATAGAATGAACATTTTCTATTATTTTTTCTGTATTGAAATAGTAGTAGAAAATATTTTTCAATGATGATTGAGTGACAGTACAAAAACAAAATTAGATTTCTTGAAGAAATTATTCAATATCATTTACTTCTTGGCATAAGCACATCTTCGTTTTCCTATTTTCTTAAAAATCACATTACAAATAGCAGCAGGAATTTTTGAGAGCAGTGGTTTGCAAAAGAATAGCTACTAAGTATTTGATAAACAAAATTTGTCTTGAACATTTCGTAAAAGTTTTTTGCATTTTTTTTTTCAGATATTTTGTCCTATGTAATTATTCAAATCGAATATGTTAAAAAAAATATTCACTTTTTTTAAAGCAGGCTTTTAAGTTATAACCAGCGCCACCTACCTGCAGACCTATTTTCTTATTGCAGTAGAAATTTTTGAGAGCAGCGGTTTGCAAAAGAATATTTGCTTTTAATAGCAAAAGTTTTTATAGCAAAAGTTGTTTATATCAAATGTAAATGTAAATTTCTTGAACAAATAATTCAATATTATTTATTTCTTGGTAAAAACACATCTGTGTTGTCCTATTTTCTTAAAAACCATCAGTAGAAATTTTTTAGAGCAGCGGTTCGCAAAAGAACATGTGATAAACAATTTTTTTTTATAGCAAATGTTTTTAATAACAAAAGCTTTTTCAAAGAGCATACATGAAAAAAAATTTTATAGTAAAGGTTTTTAATAGCAAAAGTTTTTTATAGCAGGTTTTATTTTATTAAAGCGCCATCTGTTGAAAGATAGCATTGTTATATTAGCTATATGTAGATGTATGTATATTCGAAGAGCATACATGGAAAAGAGGGTGCAATCCGATGAAATTCAACACTAGATGTAGCTTTTCGTGCGAAAAAAATTTTACTCATTGTTTTTTAAACATGTAAAATTTTTCGAGGGTCCCACCTCGCACATTTATATTTTCTTTGGTTATTTTTTATTTGAATATATTAAGATTATTTACAGATCTGAAGAAAAAATACATGAACATTTTCTAAAAACCACATTACAAATAGCAGCAGGAATTTTTGAGAAAAGAATACCGACTATTTGATAAAAAAATTTTTCTTGAACATTTCGTAAAAGTTTTTTTGCATTTTTTTCAGATATTTTGTCCTATGTAATTATCAAAGAGCGTATATCCATATATATGCTCTTTGTACATATGTTCAAAAAAATATTCACTTCTTTTAAACAAGGAGCCTATATGGATAAGAGGGTGCAGTCTGCTGAAACTCCACACTAGATGTCACATTTCGCGCGAGATGGGACCCGCGAAAAATTTTACTCATTTGTTTTTAAATTATGTAGTAAAAAATTTTCGGGGGTCCCATCTCGCGCGAAATGTGACATCTAGTGTGAAGTTTCACAGACTGTACCCTCTTGTCCATATACGCTCTTTGATATACGCTCTTTGACTGCACCCTCTTATCCATATACGCTCTTTGTTTTAAAGCAGGCTTTTAATATACGTTCTCTTTGATATACGTTCTTTGATATACGCTCTTTGACTGCACCCTCTTATCCATATACGCTCTTTGTTTTAAAGCAGGCTTTTAAGTTATAACAAAGAGCGTATATGAATGAGGGTGCAGCCAGAGAAACTTCACACTAGATGTCACACTTCGCGGGTCCCATCTCGAGCGAAATGTGACATCTAGTGTGAAGTTTTTCAGACTGCAGCCTCTTATCAAAGAGCGTATATGGATAAGAGGCTGCAGTCTGAAAAACTTCACACTAGATGTCACATTTCGCGCGAGATGAGACCCGCGAAGTGTGACATCTAGTGTGAAGTTTCAAAAAGAGCGTATATGGATGAGGGTGCAGTCAGTGAAACTTCACACTAGATGTCACACTTCGCGGGTCCCATCTCGCGCGAAATGTGACATCTAGTGTGAAGTTTTTCAGACTGCAGCCTCTTATCCATATACGCTCTTTGCTCTTATCCATATACGCTCTTTGGGTGCAATCCGATGAAATTCAACACTAGATCAGGGTTGCCACTTTGAAATTTTTTTTCCGACCAAATTCGTCTCAAAAACCTACCAAAATAGCTTTCAGCCGACCAAAATTTTTTTTTCACAAAATTCGTTTCATTTAAGCTCGTTTTTGAAAATTTATGTATTTTTATTAATTCATTTAACTGGTACATATATAGGAACTTATACATATCACTCGTCAAGTATTTTCACATGTTTTAGCTTAAAATAATAAGGTACGAATGCGTTTGCACATATGTATGTACATTAATTTGTGTATGTAATTTATGTTAACATTTTAAAATAGTTACGACTATGGTTTAACAGGTCTCCAAGTAGGTATACAAATGAGATCAGAACTTTAATTAAATATCAAAATTGAATCTAAGATCTTTTTAAGTGCATAGTGCTTATTTGTAATTTGTTTGTGAGTTTGGTTTTATTAAAGAAAGTGTAGAAAATTTGCGCTCCGCTGCAGCAGAGCTGTGTGGAAGCGTAAGCAAATTAAAAATAAATATTGTGAGCCCGCCAAAGCAATTTTCATTAAGCGCATTTTTCATCAAACTAAAAAATGAAGAAAGGGTTTTCATGCGTATGCGTTCACCTTCTTTTATCCACTTTACACAAAACTCTGCCGAAGAGAAACACAAAAAGTATTCAAGCAAACTTTTGCTGTGAGAAAGCGACATGAATACATGAACTTTCAAACGTTCTTTCAACAGTGTTGTGAAAAATCCAGCAAATCAGTGATGTTGCTTGAAGGAAGGTAAAAACCTACCAAAATTCAAATCGTGCGACCATCCGACCAACAGGAAAAAAACCGACCAGTTTTGGTAGGAAAAGCCCACTTATCACATCCCTGCACTAGATGTGGCTTTTCGTGCGAGAAAAATGTTACTCATTGTTTTTTAGGCATGTAACATTTTTCTCGCACAAAAAGTGACATCTAGTATGGAGTTTCAGCGGATTGCACCCTCTTTGTGAAAAACAAAATTTTTGGTTTATATTAAAACCAAAAAACTTTTTAATAGTAAAATTTTATATATATGTAGATGCTCATAAGGTATATCCAACTTGTTGCTTCCCATACGTGAGTGAATTGTAATTCATAGATGATTTTTCGAGAAAGGGTAACTTAAAGCCACAATGAAGCATAGAGTATAATGTTGAATCTCATTATATGATGCCGTTGGGCTAAATACATGTTGACGTCATGTTTCGTATCCGGAGGAGAAGACAAATAATAGAGGAGAGAACACAACAAAAGAGAATGTTTGAAGAATATAATAATTTAGTTAAACGTTGCAACTTTTAGGATGGGATGAAGTTACATACATACATACATATATACATACATACATACATACAGGTGAAGCTAATAAAAGCGTGTTAAAAAAGCGTGTTAATAAAATAGAAAAGTGCAATATTCATGTATACGTATGTTTGTTGTAGATGTAATGTGAAGTGAGTTTAAATATTCTAAATGTAAGTAATTTAATTATTTAATTGTTTTTAAATATATGTATTTAATTATATGTATTTAATTAATTAAGTGTTAATTATGTCTATCTAATGTGCTGTGTTCTTTTTAATTTGTTTGCAATTTCCAAATAAAAATAGACTCCCTGAAGAAGGCGATGATAACGCCGAAACGCGTAGGAGAATAAAGGAACTTTACTGTTCGCTTTTTTTCATAACCGGCCAAAAAGCTCTTAATCAGCTAAAAATTATTTACTTGCATTCATAATTGCGCATAGCGGTTACCCAGCTGGCAACCACGAGCTAAAATTCAGAAGAAAAACAACCAACGGCAAAGTCGACTGAAGCAGTGCTTTGCTACGTCACGTCAGTATACATATATGGCTCTGCGACAGCGCTGTGCTCGCGAGCAGCTTCGTGGGCACCTATGCAGTAGACCGAAAAGACCGAAACTTGCGGGCAGCGATCGTTTCAAGAACGAGAACGTCTCTGCTTGCCTGCTGCTAGTTATCGGAAATATTTGGTGTTGAAGTCGGACATGCATATTTTCGACAGTGTTTAATGTTAGCAGTGATGCCAAGTATAGGGAAAAGAGGCTACATGTAGGGAAAATCGACCTCAAATTTGCAGTGTAGGGAAAAAAGGACAGATTTTCAAAAATTAGCTAAATGTAGGGAATTTTTGAAGTCAGAAATTTTCGTTTCCTTTGCAACGAATTAAATTTTTCTAAAAACCTCACAGTTTTTAATAACTACAAATAAAATGTTTCTGCATGCTTGATACAATATTTCAAAATTGTACTTTGTTCTGATCTGGCAATATATTCTTCGACCTGCCTACAGAGCAAGTTTTTTTTTGTTAGCTTCGCTCCCAAAATTTTTTGCTTTAGCTCTGTGTCCGATGTTGGCACTTTTTTGTTGTGGTAATCAGAGAAAGTGAAATTTTTATGTTGTATTTGAAATTAAACAATAAAGCTGGTCGGAATTCGACCACTGGGCGATTATTGTTCAAATAAATGCGATAAAAAAGTATTCACTCTCAACTATCAATACGTGATGAGACCACATGAAATTTGTCTTCCTCTTACTCAAGGTTTATCTAACTAAGGTTGTGTTAGTGAATCTGTGTATTGTATACTAAAATTGTGCTAATATCAAACAAGTCGGATTGAAAAAAAGATTTGTTGTAGTTAATCTGATTTTAAGACATTCCCGACGCAATTATTATAAAATGCATTTGCCACACAGCAGCAATTATAGCAAATAAGGCATGCTTGGAACTACCTAGGGCTCCAGAATAATTATTGAGGCAGATCGGAACTTAAGTATCACGTAGTACAAAAAGGTGTGTTTAGATTGAAGATTTTAAGATATTTTAAAAGAAAAAAAGAAAAAGAAAAAAAACAAGTGCGACTTGGTGGTTATCACATCAAAAATGCGTTGAAAGTATTATCGATAACTGGGCATTGCTTTTAGACTTTTTTAAAGAGTGAAGCCTAAGTTAAAATCTACACAAATAATTTTAACGGAGCTGAGCAATGCTCTTTTTATACTCAGCTGTACTAGTACACAGAGTATTATAGTTTTAATCACATAACGGTGGATTGTAACAGAGTGAAATAATCGAGATAGATATAGACTTATATATATCAAAATGATCAGGGTGAAAAGAGAAATCGATTTAGCCATGTCCGTCCGTCCGTCCGTCCGTCTGTCCGTCCGTCTGTAAACACTCTAACTCGCGCAAAAATTGAGATATTTTGATGAAATTTGAAATGCAAGTTGGTATCGAGACTGGGACGGTTGGCATTGAAAATGGGCGAAATCGGACCATGACCACGCCCACTTTTCCTATATAGAAATAATCGGAAATTTGGTATCTCAGTCACTAATATAGCTGGAGCGATGAAATTTTACCCACGTGTTGAGCTCAGGCCCCTAGGAAGAAATTTGATGAAATTTTGGAAAATGGGCGGTGCCACGCCCACTTATTAAGGGTCAAACCTTGAAAGTTTTATATGTCATAACTCAGAAACCATTGAAGATATATCGACAAAATTTGGTACGCGTGATTTACTTACTTAGGCATACGTTTGGACGGAAAATAGTTAAAATCGGTTGACGGCCACGCCCACTTTTATATATGTATATTACAAAGTGACCTAATAAAAACATTTTAAGCGATATCTCTGTCAAATATAAAGATCTATCATTGAAATTTTGTCGCGTAAGTCCAACTGCGGACATAAAACGAAAAACACAAAAATTTTGGAAAATGGGCGGTGCCACGCCCACTTATTAAGGGGCAAACATTGAAAGTTTTATGAGTCATAAATCAGAAACCGTTGAAGATATATCGATGAAATTTGGTACGCGTGATATACTTACTTAGTCAAATATTTGGACGAAAAATTTCCGAAATCGGTTTAGGGCCACGCCCACTTTTATATAGGTCTTATAAAGTGACCTAATAAAAGCATTTTAAGCGATATCTCTGTCAAATATAAAGATATATCATTGAAATTTTATAGCAGTAGTCCAACTGCGGATATAAAACGAAAAACACAAAAATTTTGGAAAATGGGCGTGGCACCGCCTCTTTTTATAAACAGGAATATACGAGATTTCTGAGCCCATAACTCGACAAATAATTTATATATAATGACGAAACTTGGTGTGTACACTTTCATTACTTGTGGTAATACACGCTCAAAATTTTAGCGAAATCGGTTGACGACCACGCCCACTTTTATATATGAGAACTATAAAGGGGCCTAATAAAAACATTTTAAGCGATATCTCTGTCAAATATAAAGATCTGTCATTGAAATTTTGTGGCATGACTTCCACAATAGACCGGAAACAACAAATAGAAAAATTTTGGAAAATGGGCGTGGCACCGCCTCTTTTTACACAAAGGGATATACGAGATTTCTTAGCCTATAACTCGACAAATAATTGAGATATTATGACGAAACTTGGTTTATACACTTTTATAACCTGTGTTAATAGACACGCAAAAATTTATTGAAATCGATTTATGACCACGCCTACTTTTTAAGAAAGATATTTCTGGAACACCCTTTGGGAATTTGTAACATGACATCTTTGTAACTAGAAGTCATAAAGGAATGAAATTTTGCACAAAGTATAATATTGATATGCTTAGTTGGATGAGTGATAAAAATTTAGAAAATGGGCGTGACTACGCTCACTTTATGCAGCACTCGCTTTATATTAAGTGCACCGTGTTTCCATCAAACGCAAACAAACAATGAAAGCATACAGCTGAGTATCTAATGTTCGATTCCACTCGAACTTAGGCTTCCTTACTTGTTAAAATACGTTTTGAGGTTTTTCAATGAACTAAATGCACTTTTCAAACTAAAAAAGCCGTTAATACATGAAATTTAATTGGAGACAACTAAAATATTTTATAAGTTGGCTCAAAATTTTATTAAAACAACGAAATAGGGATTGATTGCAACGTTAGGTCACCTCACGTAACATTGTCGATGATATATATATTGGACCTGAATGTCTCGAGCTTCTAAATACCCTCCCGAAATCAGCCTCTGAGCGAAAAAGATTAGATTGCCTATCATTTTATATCACTGCTTGGAAGAAATACAGCAAAGATTGCCTATACAGAGTAACTCCTATTTCAACATATGTTTTCTTAACCCCAAGTTTGTACTGGGGGTTCATACTGAATTCAACAGAAGTGTTATTAATTGTTGGGGTAAGTGGAAAAAAATTCAACAACTATTTACAGCGAAGGTTGAGTGTATAGCTATTTCACGAAAAACCATTTTCGATCATCAGCACTCTTTTCGGAAGTGGAAGAGGATTCACCGGGGATTGAACCCGAGTCCATTCCATCTTCAGCCGCAATGACCCAACGCTTAACACACTCGGCCATTGAGACTCTGTGCAAGCTGTTGGATTTTCACCACTTTTGCCTTTTTCATTTTCAACATTTAACGTTAGTGTGTATATGCTTTTGCATATATTCTACCCAAACGTGCTGAATTTTTTGTTGGCAGTTCGCAATGAACATTTGTTGTTGGTATGTATTTTTTACATACATACCAACAACAAATGTTCATTGCGAACTGCCAACAAAAAATTCAGCACGTTTGGGTAGAATATATGCAAAAGCATATACACACTAACGTTAAATGTTGAAAATGAAAAAGGCAAAAGTGGTGAAAATCCAACAGCTTGCACAGAGTCTCAATGGCCGAGTGTGTTAAGCGTTGGGTCATTGCGGCTGAAGATGGAATGGACTCGGGTTCAATCCCCGGTGAATCCTCTTCCACTTCCGAAAAGAGTGCTGATGATCGAAAATGGTTTTTCGTGAAATAGCTATACACTCAACCTTCGCTGTAAATAGTTGTTGAATTTTTTTCCACTTACCCCAACAATTAAAAATTGAATTAAAATAAAAATTTCGTGCTAAGCACTAAAAACTCTTTCGAGTAGAAGTGTTATTGATTTTAAAAGTATTTGTGAGAAATTTAAATTTAATAGAAATGACTTGCTGGTTGAGTGGAGGTCTATTGAATATCATTTCCTTGAACAAATTTCTTGAAAATATACATAGATGTTGAAAAATTTTGGCTTAAAATTTAAAACCTTTGAAATGTGAACTACAAACCAATGTTTCCCAATTTTTCAAAATTAACTAAATATTGTTGAGTATTGCCTCATGCTAATGCAGACACAGAACGAATATTTTCAATTATAATTGATACACGTACAAAAAAAAAGAATAAACTCAGCCACGATAGCCTCAGTTCAATATGCATAATTCGATCTTTTCTACAAGCGAAAAATCAAAATTGCATTTCTTTTAAATTTAACGAATGCGATTTATGAAATATGGAGGTGTATATGATCATTTTCAATGGGAAATGTCTGCCATATAATTTTTATATGAAAATATCTACATAAATACATGTATACATTCTTTATTTAAAAATGTTTATTTATAGTAAAAAAATTACAATTATCATTTTTATGAAATATGTACAATGTTATTAAGATAAACCAAATTTCAACCATATATAGTTATAAATATATATATTTATATTATATAAACACAAATAAACGTATCAATTTCTAAGTATGCATACGTCGATTTTTGAATAAAAACTTGATTTGCATCAATTTTATTTGTGTTTATTGAAATATAGAGAATATACGGCGCGGCGTAGGGAAATTAGTAGGGAAAAATTTTGTAAGCGCAGGGAAAAGTAGGGAATTTTTTGGCATGCCGTAGGGATTTTTGGTCCAAGAATATTGGCATCACTGAATGTTAGTGCATACGTGTTCGAACAGCGAACGGTAGTGTTTACGCAGGGCACTAATATGCACAGAATGTACCGTATAGTGGCATTGCGAGACTTGGCTGTATTTACTTGATCGCCTATAACTTTTCCATTTTACAATGGATTTTCTTCGTTGATAGCTCATTTTTTTGCTAATGGAATGGAGCTTCACGTAAAGGAGTAGGTGGAAGGTGGAAACTTTGGTTTTAAAGATATTGCCTGACAAAGTCAATTTTTTCTTGAAAAAATCGAAAAAATTCAAATTGAATCGGTAATATTTGAGAAACCTTAAGAGTTAGAGGAAAATGTTAAAGGAGCCGTGAAAGAGATATACAGGCTTAAGTGGAGCCTTTGGCCAAATAACGGTAAATTGCAGATATCCCAAAAACCTTCCCATAGAATAAAAAATGAACCCGATTTTCGGATCAGCGACCGATTTTACATATAGATAGGATGGTCGCGTTTAGCAGTGTTATTTTCAATTATTTTAGACTTTTTTAATTGCATGATTAATACAATTATTTGATTATTTCAAATTATCTATGATTTTTTTAATTGCATGATTAATTAATTAATCGATTATTTATTTTTAATTTTTTGGTTTTTTTAAATTTGCTTATGAACAAAACATATGTACATACATACATTCATACACACATATCGTCGCTGCGCCAACAAATTGAGGTATATGTTCTTTTTCGATTCTTTTTTTTATTGCATATTTATTTAGCACTATCTGCTAGCCACATTTCTGCATTTGCCGCTTTCCGATATCTTTCTTTGGTTAGAAGTTATCAAGCTATATGCTGTCAATAGTAGAAATGCTCTGTAAAATCAGTTATACATCTACTTGCGTATAATTGTTTTTGATTGCAGGCGAACCTGCTTTTATTAAATAATGCAGTTCCAAGCTATCGCTAATTGCATCGGACCCTAGCGAAGAATTGTATACACATCTTTCACGATTTCTTACCCCCACTAGAAAATTGAAATATGTAATTTGTAAAAAGAGATATGTGCTGTAAAACGGCGCAAATGCTTCATGCGAAGTGGTTGGTCAAATAAAGTAAAAAAAAATTTCACAAGTCTATTACATATTTGTAGTATCATTAGTTAACAATGCAAACTAGAAAAGATATTCTCTAGGATCACCAGAAAACGATTTTTTTGCTCTCCTGAAAAGTTGCTGAAAAACGTATAGCTCTTTTTGTTGGCGCAGCGACGATATGCACGTGCATACATACCCGGCAAAAATCTGGTCATCGCTATTACCTCTCAGGCATGATAGAAGGCCTTGCCATGGAACATCTGGCGAGTTCATCACTTCTTTCACGCATTGCCAGTAATGCAGAGTGGAATGAGCTTCCATTACTTATTCCACGTAATGCAAAGTAGAATGGAGCGCTAAAAATGAACTGGAATAAATACCAGTGGAAATTTCCATCATGCTTTACATTTTTCGCCTTCTTTCTCTGCTTTCCTGTAAGGTATTCTTTATTTGATTCACTAGAATCCTTGCGGTATTGCGTGATTTATTCGTTCAGCGGTAATGCAGTGGTCAAGTCCTTCCCTCCAATGATAAGCCCATGCTAATGTCAGGCATTATGTCAACGAATGTGGATGCGATTACCAGGGTTTTTCTGGATTACCCTCTTAATTCCACGGTCATCGAGTTTTTGGCGGGTAATTTCCCGTCTATACCATAGACATACTAGCAAAAGAAGCTGTAATTATTGCACCGAACGATGTCGAGTGTTCCGTCGCGAGAGAGGCAAGCATGCATAGCTGGCAGCTTAGATGGTGTACCTCGACGAAGGGACGCTGGACCGATAGATGCATACCACATTTGAGATGCTGGTTGGAACGAGCACACGGCGAAGTCGATTTCTACCTGACGCAGTTCCTATCTCGACACGGTTGTTTCAAGGGCCATCTCTTTCGCTTTAAGCACGAGTCGAACCTAACGTGCGATCACTGCGGGAGGCAAGCGATAGACAATGCATACCACGTATTCTTTGAGTGTGCAAGATTTTACGAATCTAGAAACAAGCTCCGTAGAATATTTTGAGGAGACTATACACCTGAGTCGATCGTGAAGCATATGCTAGAAAGCAAGGCAAAATGGACTGCAGCGAGTGATGTAATAGCACACCATGAAAACACTTAGAAGCCTAGAGAGAATACGGCGAAGCAGCGGCGACTAAAGGAGCACTAATTGTGTCAGATTTCTCCTTCTAAACATAGGTACATCTAACAATTGCCACTTCGAGTGGAACGGATACGTACAGGATCTCGGCCTCCTGCATCCGTCATTGCGTGTGGTACGGAGCTTTGGCCTCCGCAGACTACCTAACACTGACCACTTTTATAATAAATAAATGGGTGAAGCCTTTTAAGGCAGACCGAGGGCAATAGCGCGACCATTACGGACTTTCGAGCCTAGTGCTCAACCCACCTCCCGACGTTAGCCTGACGGTAGTATGCACATGCATACATACCCTGTAAAAAATGTGATTAATCCGGGACGTGTCCGTGATCACTCGCAAGTGAGTATGCGACTAATACAATTTTACATCCCTTTATATGGAGTGAATTGATCGCATTTGTTCGAGCTTGTCCTATGAAGAGACTAATTGTTCAACTTGTATACCCGACCGGGTACCAATGTAGATTAACCACTAACATACCGAACGGGCACAAATATAGATTAATCGCTTTCATCCCCAACGGGTACAAATGTAGATCAATCGCTTTCAGCACGAACGGGCACAAATGTAGATTTTTCCAAGTTGTTAGCCAAGGCAATTTTTAATAACAATCTTTAAAAAATTGTAAATGTTCATACATATTTAAATAAAGATTATATAATGTTTTGAAAGAGTTTTTAGTGCTTAGCACGAAATTTTTTTATTTTAATTCAATTTTTAATTGTTGGGGTAAGTGGAAAAAAATTCAACAACTATTTACAGCGAAGGTTGAGTGTATAGCTATTTCACGATCAATCCGGGACAATTCTCTTTCAGGATTAATCGCAAATTTTTTGCAGGGTAAATACACACATTCATGCACACATCCAAACACACATATGTACATGCATATCCCTGCAATAATACCGAGTACCCATTCGCTCATCCATGGAGTGCTCGCTATGGACCAACCGAGTACTCCATAACTTGCCACATTTCATACAAATAAGTGAATATTTTAAAAATATAAATACACGCGCGCCATCTGTTGGAACATAGCGGTGGTTATAACCTAATCTTATTAGTAAAATGTGTTGCATATATTTAGACAGCAGAAGAAATTACATACATACATACAAACAAACATACATACATACATACAGGTGAAACTAATAAAAGCGTGTTAAAAATATGGTCCAAATAACATTGCATGTCATTGCGATGGAGTATATACTCCAGTCCCGCATAACAATCAAATTAATCCATGGAGTACCTAACACAAATACAAAATATGTATGTGTTAGACATATACGCCGACAGTGATTCCGGCGGCGGCGGCGCCATTCCAAAAAAATTTCGGCGGCGGCGGCGACGCCGGCGTGCTTTTTCGCGCCGGCACGCCTACCCCAAATCTACAAATCACAATCCTTATTCAAATCTTAATTTTATTTAGTTACCTTAATAGCGCTGGCTGAATGGAATAAATAAACTAATTTCCACCATAAATTGTTGAAACTGTTGAATTGTTGAAATATAAAATAAAGAAATTATTTAACTAATGTTCTTAAGCAATTCAGTATATGTAAAGTTGTAAAAGTCCGACCCTAAATTTGAAGCTTGTATTGAGAGGATTAAAAAAAAAATTTTTATTTTTTTTCTGATCCCGCGAAATACCGCCGAAATAGTTTTTTTTTTGTAACTTTGTTATTTGACTTCGGAGTGCAAAAGGACATTAGAAAAAAGTATAGAGTTTCGAAATACGAAAATAATGACGTATCAATTTTAAAAGTCGGATGTTAAATAACAAAGTTACAAGAAAAAACCATTTCGGCGGAATTTCGCGGGATCAGAAAAAATTTTTTTTGTCCCTTAATACTCTCAATATAAGTTTCAAATTTAGGAGCGGACTTTTACAACTTTTTTTTTCGTATGGGAACCAACCCTATCTAATGTATATACAGTGTTGGAAAAAATAATAGGGACAAAATTTTGCAATTCTCCATTTATTTCATTTTAAGACCAAATAATAATTACCATATATTGATGCTTGCACGGAGAGGACATGCTTCAATGACTCTGGGGTAGTTTTTGTATAATTTAATTTTTATGAATAAAAATAATGAAATGTATAATTTAAGTTGGAAATAATAATAGGGACAAACTTTAAATTCGATTGATTTTTTTTCAAATAAACTACAATATTACTGCTGCAGCTATATTTAAACTAAAGTTTAGTTGAAGCTCCTTTATTTTACTTCTTCGTGGCATAGGGTTGACCAAATCATCGCAATTTGCAACTGGTATTAAGTACCAAGCTTCTTTAATTTTTTTTCCATAACTCTTGCTTATTTTTCCATTTTTTATCCCCCATCGTCTTCTTTAATAATCCCTATAGGGCTGAGGTTCGACGACTGTGAGGGCTACTCAAAACAGCAACTTTCTTACGTTCAAACCATGAGTTTTCGATTCTGGAGGCATGTTTGGGATCATTATCATGCATAAATCGCCATCTAATGATATCAAGGAGGGTTTAAATTATTCAATTTTGAGTAGAACAATTAGCAACAGACCTCGAGAAGTAGGACTAAATAGAAGAGATCCCAGAAAAGTTCCGTAACTGAGAAAAAATTATGTAAGCCATGGCTGTTCCTTACTTTACTAGCCTCAGTCCCAAAGAATTTAAGCTACTGGAAAATTTTCAACGAAATTCACAGAGAACGTTCAGGGGGTAATATCTAATAAAAATAAATATAATGTTTCACTAATCCACTTATATTGGTATATGTCTACACCTTTTCCCGTTTAAGTTCAGAAAGTTACAATTGAAAATTTTCCAGTAGCTTATGGCGTTTTATTTTCTCGAAATAATGTTGCCCTGTTTGATTTTCTTAGCCATTTTGTAAGTTTGTCTGGTCCTTTCACCAAATATTGACCTCTAACTAAGTAAGAGGGCACCCTTATCTACAAATTCAGCCATTTTATAGAAAGTCGGATAGGATACGTAATTCGATAATTGGGATATAGGAGGGCAACATTTTTTCGTAGAAAAGAAAACGCCATTAAATTCTTTAGGACTGAGGTTAGTAAAGTAGGGAACAGCCAAAGTTTTTGTTAATAACTTTTAACGGGCAAAAAATAAAACATTTCCGCATTCAGGTTCGTGTTCCTGAGGTCAAAACACGTCGATTGGTTCCTTTTTTTTTTTTTTAATTTTGAAGAACTTTTGCAGTTAGCAAAACTAGGAAAATATGTACACATCTCGCTCCATACGGGTATGGCGCGCCAGCGCACGCCGCCGCGCCGATACGCCGATTTCACGGATTATGGCGGCGGCGGCCGATTATGAAGGGAATCGGCGCGGCGGCGGCGGCGTCAATCGGCGGCGTATATGTCTAGTATGTGTACACGTGCTTCGTCGTCATCGCGATAAACATTTGGATTTCGTTGAAGTGTTCGGTTAACTACGAGCCGATGCAGATAAGTATGCACTAGGGATTCCAATTTTTCCGATTTTTACGATCCCGAGATTTTCGAGATTTTCTTTTATAATCCCGGGATTTATCCCGGGATTTGGACTTTAATTACACAGGCGGAAAAAATTTCCAAAAAAATTTCTAACTCAAATAAAATTCTACTTTTCTAAGGATTTTGGTGCGCTGATTCTGAATCTGAAGTCGGATTTTCGGTATTACGTGTAGGTTTTGAGATATTCGTGTCCAAAGAGGCGAGAAATGCGATTTTTTGCTATATTCACTGCTCAATCTGTTAAATTACTTAAAAGATGATTGGAGCTATTGAAAGATCGATCATTTCTCTTGAAAACAGGGGTGGCTTTCCGTAATTCGATATTCGACTCTCGTCCCTCGATATTCCAATTCGATATCGAACGAGCACGGTATCGTCGCCTTTTGCTTTCTGTATTTCGATAGGAAAATTTTTCTTATAATATTTTAAAAAGTGCATCAAAGGCCTTTATTATCTTTCAAAAGTTGTGTTCTCACTTGTAAACAAATAAAAAATCATTTAAACCCACAAAAATATTCAAATTTTGAAGTTATATTTTTCTGTGGTTGACATATTCGATAAGGCAAAACGATAGCTAAGGTGGTGTCGAATTGTTTCTGACGATATTTGTGTTTACCGAAAGCAAAAACGATGCTTCGATATCGAATTTCGCTCGATATCTAATTACGCAAAGCCACCCCAGTGCTTTGCTTTTTCGGATATCTTATTCAGATATCTACGTTGTCTTCAAAAGAAATGATCGTGCTTTCAATAGATGTAATCAGTTTTTAATGAAAGTGAGTAATTTAAAAAATATTGAGGAGTGAATATGGCCATAAACTGCGTTTTCGCCTCTTTGGACATGAATATCTCAAAAACTACACCGAAATCGTTTTGAAACGTAGAATTTTATTTCTGTTACAAAATTTTTCGACCAGTATTATTTTCCCACATTTGGGGTTGAAAACAGTAAATACATTTTTAGAGAAACGCTACAACTTTAAAATGCAAAGAAAAAATAGATTTTTATAAATGCAATTTTTAGTGGCTAGCACGAAATTTATTTTTTTTTTTATCAATTTTTTCCACTTACCCAAATTAGATTTTTATTGCCATTTTTTATTATTTCATTAGTAACAAAATAAAATAGGAACGTAAAATCATGCGTATTATTTAATAATACCTAAGAGTTACTTTTAAAACCACAACCAACAACGAAAATTACATACATTTGGTGAACAAAACATTTGCCTTTACAGTTTGTACTTTTAGGATATTAATAATAAAGCTTGTGGTGATTTGATAATTTCCAATACAAATTCTTAGAATTTAACGACATACTTTGTTCAAGCGAATATTTCGAAGCTTGCCGAAAAATACTGAAAATTAATGCAACTTCTGAATAGATAAATATCGGAGGCACAAATTTTGATATGAATTCCGAGTATGCAGCTGCGTATTTAATTTTAGTACAGTGTTGTAAGACTATCAAGTCTAATTAAAATTTTGTTTCCATTTTCTTCCATTATTTACTATCCATGTGAGAAAATTCCAAAAAACATTTGAGAAATAAATGACCAAAAATCAGGAAATTGAAATTATCAAATGAATTTTGCCACGAGCTAAAAGCTTTAAAAATACCTAATGTACGTTTCTTTACAACGTGTACTTCAACACAAAAAATTTAATTATTAAAAAAAATTTCAAAAATTTTAATCCTTAATTTGACTAATGGAATTTTTTAATCTAGCAAAAATGTCGCACTTTCTTCCGGCTGTAACATTTTTTTGTTCTCTTCGACATAGACTCAACATTTTTTAGGGATATTTGTTCTATTGGCAAAATATAAAACTGGCCCGACTACGGGCAATATTTTCTACTCTTAGCACAAGTAAAAGGTTGCATTATTTTTGTTTCATTCATCAAATGAAAAATGCAACACTTTAAAAGGGTACAGAACACATGTTGATAATGCAACATTTTCACTCAGAATAGGAAATGCTATTATTATACAGATCTGAGACCAATAAAAATTATATAAAATATAACTTCTTTTCTATAATAGCGGAATATTCTCTCTTTATCTTATCCCGAAAATCTCGGGATAAAATTCTAGCTATACCGGGATTTTCGGGGTGTCAAAAAGGGCTGGATCCCAGGATTGGAATCCCTAGTATGCACATGTGCCAACGACTGCCAATTCATTTAGAATTATTTCTAGGTAGGTATGCGTTTCAATATCTCTTTATTACTAAATAGTGAATGTTCAAACAAGCATGCATAAATTTGTATGTACGAACTTGCTTCGTCGTCATCGCTATAAATATTTCGTTTTCGTTTTTATGTTCGAGCCAATGCAGATTTATGAATCGGTCGTTTAGGCTATGCTAATGATCACTTTGAAAGTACTCCAACCTGGCACGTAACCAGGGGGGGGGGCTAGAGGGCTGAAGCCCCCCCCCGAAATAAGGAAATTTTTTAAATAAATCGCAAATAAAAAAGATTTATCATTGACTGAATCTTTTGAAACTCTTATACACAACTCAACTCAAACCTATAACAGTCGTACGCAACTACACTGGACGGTGACTGACTGTCGCCGTTTCGTCAGCGTTAAGATCTATGCGAAATACAAAAAAATATGGCACGCGCCAAATAAAACATTTACATTCAATTTATGTAGTGAGTATTTTAGATCAGTGATGCTCAATTGCGAAAGACGCAATTAAATACCAAACACCAGTGATGTCATTTTCACTTCGATCGAAGTATTTCACTTCACTTTTATACCCGTCACTTCGACACTTCCTCTTTCCCCAAATCACTTCGATTTTGATCAATCAGAATTAACTTACTCTTATAATTTATTCTTACAAATCGCTATCTTAGAGTGCAAATTGTGTAACTCCTTTTTTTCAAACTTTGTAGGAGAGACAAAAAACAAAAAATAAAAAAATTTTGAAACGAAAAAAAAATTTCTGTTCATGTAAATGTTTTGGACCTCCACAATTTTCTTCGCTTTTTGGACTTACACAATTTGCGTATGACTGAATAAAAACGAGTAGAAATATGACAAGTATCACAGACTTGTTTAGTGTGATGCGCAATTGATTTTTTTAGCGTTCTACATAAAAATACACTTTTTCATGAAAGTGGACTTACACAGTTTGCACTCTAAGCTAGCGAAATACTAATAAAAGTTGCATATGCAATTATGCAAGAGGTAAATGTTTATAGAATAATAAGATATGGCATCCCTCATTGAGATGAATAATCGATTTTTTAAAAGCTCCTCTTATCTCTAGGATTTTATCGCTTTATTTAAAAGTTTGACACAGGGCCCCGGAGCGGAGTTCGAAGCAAAAAAAAAAACATTGGCAAATAATAGCTCGTGCACAATTCATTTAAAGCAAAGTGAAATTCCAGATGCTTGCTGCAATTAACACTTTGACAATTTCCACTTACTTTTTTGCTTTGATTTATAACACTGATTTTGTGCAAAATATTCTGGGAATCGACTTTTTTCTGCTTATTTCAAATGATATTTTTTACTCTTTATTGTTCATTTTACGTAGTTGCGCGAAATCGCTAATATAAATGTAGATAAACAAAGAATACACACACACATATGAATTAATGTATATCATTTTATTTCTTTTGAATTTTCAAAATAGAAATAATGAATATGAAATGTTTTGTTTTTTTTTTTAGAAAAAAAAAAAATAACCCTTAACAGCCAAAAATAGCATTCAAATGACTATTTGCTAATTTCTACCATTTTTCCGTTTCTTGATTTTCTGTTCGTTTTTCATTTTTTCTAAATGTTGTGCTAAACACACTGTAGTTCGATTCGAAAGAAAATTCCATATTCCATATAAACTATATTCTACAGTTTACGAATGTGCTTTCGAATTTAATTTCACTTTAGAATAGAACTACAGAGTGCGGGCCCAGGAATAAAAAGATCTCGTATTTATATACATGAAACAATATAAACAATTGAATATGCTGCATTCATATATACATATGTACATAATGTACGACCGCCGCGCTTCACTTCGATTTACTTCGAATCACTTCGATTTTTCAGCCGCTTCACTTCGCTTTAAAATTTGGCGATGACAACACTGCCAAACACTAGTGTTTGAGCGATAATTCTGCTACTGCGAAAAATATTACACAAACACGAAAGCGACTGAACACGCCCTGCAGGGAACTCAATAACTAGTGAGCAAAATTTCTAGTTCCGAACCAGCGCAAAGGTGTCAAAAGGGAACTAGATCAATTGTAGTTAGACCCTCACCAGTTCAGGAGGAGTGAATTGAGTGACCATTATAAGACACACTTTGATTTGTATGCAATTTCAAAGTGACAAAAATTCTATGAAAATTTTTCGTTCGTTCAATTTCCGTCGGCTTTGTATATTTTTGCAATTCTCAGATGTTTAGTGAAGCGTTTTATATAAAGAGTTTTCTATTTGCATCTTAACTTGTATGAATTGAAATGTTCCCCTAATTATGCTTTTCCGATCCCTCAGGCTTATTTTTAATTTTTTTTATTTTATTACTTTTTAAATATTATTGTAAATTTTTATTAAATAAATAAATAAAAAATATTAGTTAAAAAAAACATTATCATCCACCTTGACACCGATAGGATTCGAACCCGCGCCCCTCAGATTGAAAGGCACATGCGTTAGCCAGTCGACCATCGCGCCACTTGCATGAAGTGTGTCAAAGGCTGCACTTAAGCGGCAGATGTAAAACTGTAGAATTTGTATATAATAGCTCAGAACTATCGAAATTGTGCCAATAAACGAACTAGTGTAAACTGTAGAATTTAGCACTAGTTCGGAACTATCGAAAATGTAGTGCAGAGGGTGACAATTGACACCGCCTAGGACATCGCCGTGTTAAATTCGCCAGTTGATAACATGCAAAAGAGATTTAGCTCGCACTAGTAGTGTCGAAAAATGCACTAGAAGCGACCTAGTTCGGAACTAGAGATTTTCCCTACAGGGCGTACGCTAGGTCTAGACCAGACATAGGCAGCCCATACCACAATTGTGGGAAGTTTATATATTTTTTTACTTCAGCCCCCCCTGAAATGAAAAGCTGGCTACGGGCCTGACTCCAACCTATCACAAATGGACCACATAATCCAATGATTTTTGCAGGGATATACCTACACATACCTATTTTCAAAAATAATTTAAAATAATCATATTAAAAGAAATAATCGCACAATTGAAAATAATCGAGCAATTAAAAATAATCATGCGATTAAAAAAAATTGGGCAATTAAAAATAATCATACAATTAACAAGTAAGGAAGCCTAAGTTCGAGTGGAATCGAACATTAGATACTCAGCTGAATGCTTTCATTCTTTGTTTGCGTTTGATGGAAACATGGTGTATTTTATATAAAGCGAGTGCCGCATAAAGTGGGCATTTTTATCATTGATCCAACTAAGCATATGAATATTATTCTTTGTGCAAAGTTTCATTCCTTTATGACTTTTAATTACAAAGATGTCACGTTACAAATACGCAAAGGGTGTTCCAGAAATATCTTTGTTAAAAGGTAGGAGTGGTCATAAACCGATTTCAATAAATTTTTGCGCGTCTATTAACACAAGTTATAAAAGTGTATAAACCAAGTTTCATCATAATATCTAAATTATTTGTCGAGTTATGGGCTCCGAAATCTCGTAGATTCCTTTGTCTAAAAAGAGGGGGTGCCACGCCCATTTTCCAAACTTTTTCTATTTTTTGTTTCCGGTCTATTGTGGAACTTATTCCACAAAATTTTACAAAGATAAATATCGGTTAAAATGTTTTTATTAGGTCACTTTATAATACCCATATATAAAAGTGGGCGTGATTGTCAACCGATTTTGGTAATTTTTCGTCCACACATTTGCCTAAGTAAATATATCACGCGTACCAAATTTCATCGATATATATTTAATGGTTTCTGAGTTATAGCTTATAAAACTTTCAATATTTGCCGCTTAATAAGTGGGCGTGGCACCGCCCATTTTCCAAAAGGTTTGTTGTTTTTGTTTTATGTCCGTAGTTAGACTCCTGCCACAAAACTTCAGTGATAGATCTTTAAATTTGACAGAGATATCGCTTTAAATGTTTTTATTAGGCCCTTTTATAGTTCCCATATATAAAAGTGGGCGTGGCCGTCAACCGATTTTGACAACTTTCCGTCAAAACATTTGTCGAAGTAAGTAAATCACGCATACCAAATTTCATCGTTATATCTTAAAGTGTTTCTGAGTTATGACATACAAAACTTTCAATGTTTGACCCTTAATAAGTGGGCGTGGCACCGCTATTCAGGGCCGTGCGCACGGGGGGGGTTTTGGGGGTTAAAACCCCCCCCCCCCATGACCAAATCTAAGTTGCAATGATTTTGCAAAAATTTTCAAAATACAGTTTATAAATTTTGCATTGAATCTTGACTCATAATTTTTGACAAAATTAGTTACAATAATTTTACGGAAGAAGAAATTGGTGAAAGTAGCAAAAAATAAGGTTGGCCAATACCTAAGTTCGGCACTTTGAATTGCACTAGGAGCTTTCCGAAATTACAAAGTTGTGTAGCATATATTCGTTTGGCATTTTTAAAAAAATTGTACTGATAACAAAAAATGTTCATTTTGTGAAAACAGTGAGCAGTTTCAATTAACAAGTACTGTAAACAGTACACGGAAAGAAATTTGTATACTTGAATCAAGAAAAATGCTTTCTTGAATTCAATTTAGAAAATTTTTAGGGAAATAAGGAAAATTTACTTAATTATTACTGGAAATAAGAAATTGAGTTTTCCAAAAATGAGACAATTATTTTCTTATTCAAGAACACTAACAAAATCTATAGAAAAAAAATGTTAAAAAAAAAATGTTTAAATAAATAAGAACATCTTTTCTTAAATTTACTTAAATGAAGAAAATCTTTTTGCTATTATCAAGAAGAATTTAAGAAAATTGTGTTTCGACGAATTGGAACAACAAAATACAGCGAAAAAAATGTAAAATAAATAAGAAAACGTTTTCTTGAGCGAAGTAAAATTTTTCTTGCTGAATTTGCATTTCCAAAGATACATGTATTTTTTTAATTTGCCATCCACTGCATATTTCTGAATATTTTTGCAATTCTCAAATTGTTAGTGAAGCATTTGGTATAAGGAGTTCACTATTTGCATCTTCATTTATATTAAATAAAATATTGTCATTTCAATAAACAAGTCCTAGGAAAATACTAGTTGACTAATTATGGTTTTCTAATCCCTCATGATTAGTTTTAATTTTCCTTATTTTTTACGTTTTTAATATTTTTAGAAAATATTTACTTAATTTAATATTTAATATTTTCTTACTAACTTAAGCTCGTATAAGAAAAGTTTTACTTGCAACAAAAAAATAATTTCTTAATTATTTATTTCAAAAAAACAAGAAAAAACACTTACCCTAAGTAAATTATTTCTTATTTATTTAAAATCCAATTTTACTTGAAGCAAGAAAATGTTTTCTTATTTAAAATCCAATTTCACTTGAAGAAAGAAATTTTTTACTTATTTATTTAAAATCCAATTTTCTTGGATTTTCTTGATATTAAGAAATTATTTTCTAAGTTCAAAATCAAGTCTAATTTTTCTTGTCTCGGCATGATTCTAGTAAAAAATTCTTTCCGTGTACTATTCAGGACCTGGTTAACTAGGTTTTGATAAATCATAATGAGTTTCAGAAAAGTTAGATAACATTTAAATTTATGGTGTATTGGTCTGGATATCTGTTTCAGCAAATATGTTTATCTTAGCGAAAAATGTATGCGAATGCAAACCAAAATTAAAAACCCCCCCCAAGGCTAATTGCTGCGCACGGCCCTGCCGCTATTATCTGTGGTGAGTTTAGCACTTATCGCAGCTCCGACATAAACAGAAGTACAGAACTCCCGTTTACAATTTTCTTCGCTATCTTTCTTTCTTTCTTCTATTGCTCCGACATAAACGCACCCTTACGAACAACCATTATGTGATCAAAAGTAAACATTCATATACATATAATGTGCTACGTAGAGCTGTGTATTAGGGATGGGACTATTCGAATAAAAATTATTCGAATAAAAAATCCTTTTATTCGAAAGGCATTCGTAATTCGAATAATATTTATTCGAATAATTTATTCGTACTATTCGAATAGTACTATTCGAATTTTTTCCCTCGAATATTATTATTCGTTTATTCGAATAATATTTATTCGAATATTAGTCGATATAAGTCCCACTACTACTGTGTATAAATAAGCACATCCTATACTGAAACCCCCCCATTAAGCGTAGGTATGAATACACACGTGTTCGCCTAAAGCAGTGTTGAACGAAAGAGCAATACGGAGCAAAACGCAGCTGCTCGGCTACACATACGAGTTGTGTGTGTGCCGCTAGCAAGCAATTGCGACGCCTACAACCAATTAGTCTGCGCTTGAATTTCATGCTGTGTGCATCGATCGCGCAAAGAATTTTTTTCTGAGCAATAGGTATGCGACAACAAAAAGACCGAATTAGAATTCAAAGTTCAATCGGAATTGAAATATTTTTTTTATTTGAACCCTTCTTATGAGCGTCAATGCATAATTTGCTTTAAAATTTTTAGTTCAATAAAATCATACAATTTTAAACGCCACTATGAAAATCACCATAGCGAAATTCTTGCAGTGCTCTGCTTATACGCACACACTAATGCAGAAATATGTGGCGCTTGTGTAAGTAGCGCAGTCGGCGGTGTGCATCACTGGTGTAGAAAGATGTCAAACAAAAAAATTTATTTGGGATTGAAGAAGTGAATAATTTTTGAGTAAATTTTCGTATCCCGAGTTATATAAATTAGCGCTTAAATGGAATTAAATGATAATTGCGCAATTTGCATGGTTGACATGCGCAGGCAACCGGTTCTCAGATTGCTTCCATGTTTGACAGATTTAGTCATGGTATGCGATAATGCGCCGTGTCATGCCGGATTGGAGGAAGTGTGTAATAACCGAGGAGCTACACTTGTACGTCTCGGACCGTACTCTCCGATTCTTAATCCGATTGAGAGTATTTGGTCCAAAATACAACCCTTTGTAAAAACGAATATAGCACTTCCAAACATCAATGTACCAGGCGTAATCGAAAGGCGGTGTTATTGTACAAGCAAAGCAGACCGTTCGAACGGCTGATTGTGCTCGCTCTATGCAGCATGCATCTTCCTTTTTCTCGGAAGCTTTGGCATTGCGTGACATGCCAGTTGGATTATAATAAAAGTATATGTCATTCTTTAAATTAATTTGCTTCTTACATCATTTTTGCAGCTTTTCATTCATATCAAAATGTAATTATTACCGACCATCATATTTTCTGAAATATATTTGGATGTTCTGAAAAAAATTCGAGTTTTTCTGAAATACATTTGACTTCTTCTGAAATACATTTGTGTTATTCTGAAATACATTTGTGGTTTTCTGAAATAGATTTGTGGTTTTCTGAAATAGATTTGCAAAATCTGAAATACATTCGAGCTATTCGGAAATTAAATTGAGGTATTCTGAAATACAATTGAAAATTCTTAAATACATTTGAGGTTTTCTGAAAACCATTTGATGTTTTCTGATATTAATTTGAGCTTTTCTGAAATACATTTGACTTCTTCTGAAAACATTTGTGTTATTCTGAAATACATTTGTGGTATTCTGAAATAGATTTGTGGTTTTCTGAAATATATTTGGAAAATCTGAAATACATTTGAGCTATTCGGAAATGAAATTGAGGTTTTCTGAAATACTATTGGAACTTCTTAAATACATTTGAGGTTTTCAGAAAACCATTTGGTGTTATCTGATATTAATTTGAGCTTTTCTGAAATACATTTTCACTTTTCCGAAATACAGTTGGAAATGGTGTACATATGTACATACTCACACTTCCCAGAGCAGACTGCAGACTGGCGGTCGGCATGCTAACAGGGAACTGTCACACACCATCTCATGCGTTTAAAATGGGACTGGTGCCGAGCCAATCGTGCACCGTATGCAACTAATCCGATGCTGTTGGCACTCTGGCACATCTTCTCTGTCAATGCCCAGCTTTTGGTAGACTCCGCCTTAACTGCCCCGGTTCTGCGCACTTCTCGTCCCTGTACGGGCATTGTGGATCAGTAAATACACAAAATACTAAAACTTGCAAAGCCCTGCATTTCAAGTTTAATATAACGCCTCCATTACGCTGTTGGCAACACTGAAGACCATATGTGGTCTATGTGAGGCATAGATGGCCATCCCATAGGCACGCGTGCCAATTTTTTCTCTTCTGCTTTCACACGTACACAAGATAAGCTTCACTGCTAACGCACACATATAATCATTTTGTATGAACCAGTGATGCCGACACTACGGTTTTGTTGTGATTGTGCTCATTCGACGCGCTACTTTCAAGTAATCAGGTTGCTGCGAAAAATGTTTAACTTAAATTGGGAAACAAATTTCTTAGTAATTAGCAATGGGGAAAAGGGGCAAAATGTTTGGTGTGTCATAGTGATATCATCCGGGCGACCAAATTTTTTGTCGGACGATATTATAGGACAATTCATACCAGGGATTATGATGGCGTATTAAATATGGAGAGAGAAATGAGATATGTGTACATAGTACATACCGAGCCGTATTTTCGAGTATATCCTTAGCGATGATTTTATTAATTTTTTTATAATTACGGAAAGCATAACCATATATGTATACAATTTGTAAAAATAAATAAAATAAATAAATCATATTTTAATAGATATGTACGTTAAGCCGTTTAGCATTACGGTTGAAAAAATTTACTTATCGCACTATTTGCATTATAAAAAGTTCCTTCTACGTAAAATTCCCTTTTCCGCATAAATTGGAAATGTTGGCAACATTGTTTTGACGAGACGCGTGAGCGACTTATTCTCCTCATTCTCTCATCGCTTCATAAAATAGAAATGTTTGAATGTGATAGTTTTGGCCATCTATGATGTGAGGGATCACCTAAGCTAACATAAATAAATAATAAATTGAAATATTTTTTTTATTTGAACCCTTCTTATGAGCGTCAATGCATAATTTGCTTTACAATTTTTAGTTCAATAAAATCATACAATTTTAAACGCCACTATGAAAATCACCACAGCGAAATTCTTGCAGTGCTCTGCTCATACGCGCACACTAATGCAAAAATATGTTGCGCTTGTGTAAGTAGCGCAGTCGGCGGTGTGCATCACTGGCCTAAAGTAATGTAATGTTTACATACAAACATATAGCTGAAGTTTGTAAAAGTGTTTTAAAATATACACGACTGTTCAACTGGAGCGACATCTACATTTGAAATTTGTATTTAACTCTGCACTCTTGTTAGGATAAAACAAGTAAGGAAGCCTAAGTTCGAGTGGAATCGAACATTAGATACTCAGCTGTATGCTTTCATTGTTTGTTTGCGATGGAAACACGGTGTACTTAATATAAAGCGAGTGCCGCATAAAGTGGGCGTAGCCACGCCCATTTTCAACATTTTTATCAGTCATCCAACTAAGCATATGAATATTATTCTTTGTGCAAAATTTCATTCCTTTTTGACTTCTAGTTACAAAGATGTCACGTTACAAATTCCCAAAGGGTGTTCCAGAAATATCTTTGTTAAAAAGTAGGCGTGGTCATAAACCGATTTCAATAAATTTTTGCGTGTCTATTAACACAAGTTATAAAAGTATATAAACCAAGTTTCGTCATAATATCTCAATTATTTGTCGAGTTAGAGGCTAAGAAATCTCGTATATTCCTTTGTCTAAAATGAGGCGGTGCCACGCCCATTTTACAAAATTTTTCTATTTTTGTTTCCGGTCTATTGTGGAACCCATGTCACAAAATTTCAATGAATTATCTTTATATTAGACAAAGATATCGCTTAAAATGTTTTTATTGGGCCACTTTATAATATCCATATATAAAAGTGGGCGTGGTCGTCAACCGATTTTGGCAATTTTTAGTCCAAACATTTGCCTAGGTAAGTATATCACGCGTACCGAATTTCATCGATATATATTCAACGGTTTCTGAGTTATGACTCATAAAACTTTCAATGTTTGCCCTTTAATAAGTGGGCGTGGCACCGCCCGTTTTCCAAAATTTTTCTGTTTTTTGTTTTGTGTCCATAGTTGGACTCATGTGACAAAATTTCAATGATATATCTTTATATTTGACAGAGATATCGGTTAAAATGTTTTTATTAGGTCACTTTATAATATACATATATAAAAGTGGGCGTGGCCGTCAACCGATTTTAACTATTTTCCGTCCAAACGTTTGCCTAAGTAAGTAAATCACGCGTACCAAATTTCATCGATATATCTTCAATGGATTCTGAGTTATGACATATAAAACTTTCAAGGTTTGCCCTTTAATAAGTGGGCGTGGCACCGCCCATTTTCCAAAATTTCATCAAATTTCTTCCTAGGGGCCTGAGCTCAACACGTGGGTGAAATTTCATCGCTCCAGCTATATTAGTGACTGAGATACCGAATTTCCGATTTTTTCTATATAGGAAAAGTGAGCGTGGTCATGGTCCGATTTCGCCCATTTTCAATACCAACCGTCCCAGTCTCGATACCAACTAGCATTTCAAATTTCATCAAAATATCTCAATTTTTGCGCGAGTTAGAGTGTTTACAGACGGACGGACGGACAGACGGACGGACATGGCTTAATCGATTTCTCTTTTCACCCTGATCATTTGGATATATAATAAGTCTATATCTATCTCGATTATTTCATTCTGTTACAATCCACCGTTATGTGATTAAAACTATAATACTCTGTGTACTAGTACAGCTGAGTATAATAATTCTGAAGGCATAGTTTTGGGCGCAAATCTTTTAGTTTAAATTTAAACATTTTATTTTTGCAAAATACTGTTTAAAAAAAAGTACCATGCCCAATAAAACACCGTTTCGCAAGCATAGCTAATTTATACCTTTAAAACAGGGTGCGAAGAACGCTCAAAATAAACTCACTCAAACGAATTATCACTCTATAATTCTGAGCTATGCCACGCTCTCGCGAGCGCAAATACACAGTGACAACGAACGCAAATGAACGAACGTCAACAGCGATCGATGGGTCTCTGCAGTGGCGATAAACTCTTACATCAATTCATTTTAAAATGAGAGATCGTTCATTTTTTGAAAATTCATTCTATGAGTTTATTTTATAATTTTTTGCGCTAGCGATCATTTTTTGAGTTTATCATTTCTTGATCGCTCTTTGAGCTTATCATTTTATGCGTTCACAAGGGTTTTTTGTGGGGTTTAAGCAGCTAATGGCATCGTGAAGGCGCAGTTTTTGGATGATGGCGTGCGTTTATTAGACCATAAATATGATGTATGTGTGTATGTACATATGGTGTATGTGTATGTATATATGGATGTACATACATATGTATGTATGTACATCATAGCTGTCCAAATCAGGGATGCCACTTTTGGGCTTTTCCTACCAAAACTGGTAGGTTTTATTCCTTTTGGTAGGTTGGTAGGACGATTTGAATTTTGGTAGGTTTTTGCCTTCGTTCAACTAACATCACTGATTTGGTACATTTGTCACTTTGCCACCACACTGTTGAGAAAACGTGTCTTCTCAGTAGAGTTTTGTCACAGAACTCTTCTAAATAGAAAAGCTTTCTTTGAGATTCAAGTACACTTGCCCCCACAGACACAATTGGAGGAGATTGAAAACAGAAAGGCATCTGACATTTTACGCTATATGAAGCAAACAAGGTTGTCCGTCTACATGGTGTGTAATAAATTGCTTTATGTGGTATCACATCAGGCCATCAGACCTACCTAGGTAGTAAATGTGTTTGCTGTACCAAGTGGAAACAATGTCCGCTATTTCCCTCAATAAATCTGCTTACGTTTCCTTCCTCATTATTCCTCAAATGTTATTCCACAAATGTAAATCCTGAAGCGAGTTTCTGTAAAAAAATCGCGAACATTTTCGATCAAAATGACGTCACATTAATACGTTCCACACTTTGTCACCACCTAAAAAGCAAGTGAGAATCTATCGATTGACGTCATTATGACGTCACTCGGTCGAAACTATTGATAGAGTTCAGTTACAGAAACTCAGTACTGGTTTCCTCCGCACTGGACGAGCGGAGACATACACTAATACCCAATCCAACCTTGCCCGAATATCATTTAACGCCAACTCAAGTTTTTGTTTATGTGGGAACTGCTGCTTCCTCCTCTTTTCCTTCACATTTTTATCACTCATTCTAAATTACTTGAAATTTGTACAAATAATATTAAATTTAATACTAAAATTTTCCAAATAAAAAAAAAAATAATAAACAGTTTTTTTTATTTTAAGCGGTAAAAAAACAAAAGTGCCCGGTTACTGCAGGGTGGTCGGTTACTGGCACAGTTACCCTAAATGAATTTGTTAAGAGCGCTTTCACATTACTCGGTGCGGTATCGGATCGACATTTTTGGTTTTTACCGAAAGTATACCGAGAACTTACCGAACACATGTATTTCAATTGGCACTTTCACATTAGTGTTGCATACATGAAATCGGAGCGGATTAATTTCGGTGTACCGCAACGCGGTAAGACCGGTCAGTAAAATTCGAGGAATTACTGCATACATTTTTGCAGGCGTGATAAAAGAAGAAGAACAAAGTCAGTAAAAAACTCGTTTCGGCTATAAATGTAGCAAGTTATAATGTCTTCGTCTTCGCTAGAAGACATTATTGTTATTATTGAGTGATTTGTTGAAGTTAAAAATTTTGTTTTGCAAATTTCGATGTTTGTTTTCCTATTTTCTGCCGATTACACACCGAAAGTATTCCCACAAGTGTGAAAAACACAGCAACGCGGAATCGTTTGGGTAAGCTGAAAATACCGAGCAAAAAATGTCGATCCGATGTCGTACCGAGTAATGTGAAAAGGCCCTAAATATGGTTAAATCTCACATTAAAAAAAAAATTGGTAGGCTCGAAGCCATTTTGGTAGGTTTTTGGTAGGAAAAAAATTTTCTTAGTGGCATCCCTGGTCCAAATGCGACTCATGTGAGCAATGAGAGTAATAGCCCCGTCACAATCAACTGCCGGATGTAGTTGCATTTTGCCGCATGTAGGTGCGTCGTCACAATCATCTTGCGTTTCTTTGCGATCAGGGCATCGGAGCGAAAGTTTTTTTTTGATGTATTGTGGAACGATCCTCCGTCATCCCTTGTCATCCCTTGTCACGGAGGATCGTTCCACAATACATCATATTCCTACCCTGTCGGAAAAACAAGCAACCAAAAAGTATTTAAAGTTTTTTTTTTGTTAGATCCGCTCACTAAAGTTTTTTTCCTGGCTCCGCTCTTAACTCCCAATTTTTCTGTTTTGCGGTGATCAGGGATGCTGTTTGTGGGCAATTCTTACCAAACTGGTAAGAATGTAAGTTTATACTAAATGTATAAAAACTGTTAGTAGAGAAAATGTGAATGTGATATATATAAAGTGAAATTTTCATGTTGTAATGGAAATTCAAAAATATGATTGGTCATATTTCGACCGGTGCGCGATGATTTTTAATATAAATGCGATAATAAAAAACTATTCGCTGTCATCTTACGAGATAAATAGTTACGAATAAATTATTCGGAACTTTATTTGCTATTTCAAATAATGGGTTACATTAATAAAAGCCAAGCATTTGCTTTTGCTTCAGATTTCAGACCTTTTACTCACATTTTGAAATTTGGTTCATACAAATTAATGTCGAATTTCCGAAATCTTGAGTAAAAACATTTGCTATATTTTTATTAATACGACCCAATAAATAAAAATTCTGGGTAGAAAAAAACAGCATTTGAAGAACATATAGATACATACATACATATGTATGTACATGGTTTCGATTTTATCACAAAAATGTATGTAAATAAAAAATATCTATTATTCGAATAATTCTTTTTGCAGTAAGAGAAATTAATTATTCAAATAAAGATAAAAAATAAGCACATCTCACACTGAAAAACTTCAGTGTATGAATACACACGCTTTCGCCTAAAAGTATGCAATGTTTACATACATACATACATACATACATACATACATACATAAATACATACATACATACATACAGGTGAAACTAAAAAAAGCGTGTTAAAAATTATTCATCTACCTATTATTCGTTATTCGAAAAAATTTTGCTCAACTCTGATACATATCAATAAATATGTATGTAAGTAGGGATGGCAAAAAAAATTAAATAACCAATTAACTGCTTTTTAGGTTAATGGAAAGCGTTCGATTATTAATCGCGAATAATTGTGGGGAACTAACCGATTATAACCGTTTTTCGATTACAATTATTCCTTAAAAAAAATATATAATAAACGAAAAAAATCATCACTTATTAGGAAAAATCGTCAAAATGACGATAAAATCGTTTATTCGGGAACTGGAGGGAACATTTATTGCGGTGTTTTTGGATATACTCATAAAACCGTAGGTAACCGAATTCGGACTCGGGTGAAAAGGCGGAAATTCTCAACTTCGATTATTTCCTTTCGATTATTTTCGACTTGAGAGGAAAAAGTTTAATCGAAAAAATAATCAAAAGGAAAAAACCGATACATTTTAACCGTTAACCGAAATAAATTAACCGATTATAATGGTTTTTCCGGTTATTGTTGCCATCCCTATATGTAATTGATTTTAGCTCCAACTCCGCTATTTCCAATGATTTAGCTCCTTGGTCTTCGCTGCGCTCCGCTCCATTGCCCCGAACAAATGTCAAATGCTTCTTCTTATGCCTTACATGCGGCAAAAGTTGAAAGTTGGGAACTTTTTTATGGTAGATGGCACTAGTGCTGCCGGATCTGTCGATCCCCATGCAAATACATACATTCCACTCAGCTGTCAACGCATGCCGCTCCGTCAAACTTTCATTGTGACGGGGCTATAAGCACTTGTGTACGTATACTCACCGATTGTCACTACTACAGACAAATAAAGAGCGTAAAACGAGCGCTTACGATGGGACTGGGCGATCGCCGATTAGCAAAAATAATTAAGTTGCCTTCGACTGGCATGAAAGCAAGTGGTCGCTAGCTGGTCTTAGCTTGAAATTCTTTTCTTCTAATTCATAGGTGCCCATGAAGCTGCTCGCGAGCAGGGTTGCCACTTTGAAATTTTTTTTCCGACCAAATTCGTCTGAAAATCCTACCAAAATAGCTTTCAGCCGACCTAAATTTTTTTTTTCACAAAATTCGTCATTTAAGCTGGTTTTTGAAAATTTATGTATTTTTATTTATTCATTTAACTGGTACATATATAGGAACTTATACATACATATCACTCTTCAAATATTTTCACAAGTTTTAGCTTAAAATAATAAGGTACGAATGCGTTTGTACATATATATGTACATTAATTTGTGTATGTAATTTATGTTAACATTTTAAAATAGTTACGACTATGGTTTAACAGGTCTCCAAGTAGGTATACAAATGAGATCAGAACTTTAATTAAATATCAAAATTGAATCTAAGATCTTTTTTTAGTGCATAGTGCTTATTTCTAATTTGTTTCTGAGTTTGGTTTTATTAAAGAAAGTGTAGAAAATTTGCAGCAGAGCTGTGTGGAAGCGTAAGCAAATTAAAAATAAATTTTGTGAGCCCGCCAAAGCAATTTTCATTAAGCGCATTTTTCATCAAACTAAAAAATGAAGAAAGGGTTTTCATGCGTATGCGTTCACCTTCTTTTCTCCACTTTACACAAAACTCTGCAGAAGAGAAACACAAAATTATTCAAGCAAACTGTTGCTGTGAGAAAGAGGCATGAATACATGAACTTTCAATCGTTCTTTCAACAGTGTTGTGGCAGAATATAGCAAATCAGTGATGTTACTTGAAGGAAGGTAAATACCTACCAAAATTCAAATCGTGCGACCATCCGACCAACAGGAAAAAAACCGACCAGTTTTGGTAGGAAAAGCCCAGTTATCACATCCCTGCTCGCGAGCACAGCGCTGTCGCAGAGCCATATATGTATACTGACCAGCGTTGCCACTTTGAAAACGATTTGGTACGTTGGTACTTTGCTTTTGATTTTGGTACTTTTTCTTTAAGCATAGTACTGAGTTCCAGGGATGGGCGATTTTGAATAAATTTTTATTCAAATAAAAAATGAATTTTTATTCTTCATATCCTTGAATAAAGAATAAATTTGTATTCTTCATTCCGGCGCCCTTGAATAAAGAATAATTTTTTATTCTTCATTCTGATACCCTTGAATAAAGAATAAAAATTTATTCTTCATTCTGATACCCTTGAATAAAAAATAAATTTTTATTCTTCATTATGGTGCCCTTGAATAAAGAATAATTTTTTATTCTTCATTTTGATACCCTCGAATAAGAAATAAAAATTTATTCTTCATTCTGATACACTTGAATAAAAAATAAAATTTTATTCTTCATTCTGACGCCCTTGAATAAAGAATAATTTTTTATTCTTCATCCAAAATTGGTTGAATAAAAAATAAAATTTTATTTTTCATTCAGATAATTTTGAATAAAGAATAAATTTTTATTCACGTTATTCAAATTATTCTTGGAGGTCACACAAAAATATGATTTTGCGAATATTTTTCCGAATACGAACCAAGTATTTTCCCGAGTCACAACCGAATATTTTTCTGAATCCGAACCGAATCTTTTACCGAATACTTTCCCGAATCCGAACCGAATATTTTCCCAAATCCGAAACCGAATACTTTTCCATCTCTAAATGAGATCGCCATCCCCTTTCGTTTGATACCCATATTGTAAGGTAATATTAAGGTTTTTGGGCAACTCAGTTATCGATAAATTTATCGAAATATATCGAAGTCCAAATTAAACCTGGGGCCATACCCTTTCGTTTGATACCCATATTGTAAGGTAATATTAAGGTTTTTGTGCAATCGCATTTTGACCGATAACTCAGTTATCGATAAATTTATCGAAATATATCGAAGTTCAAATGAAACCTGGGGCCATCCCCTTTCGTTTGATACCCATATTGTAAGGTAATATTAAGGTCTTTGTGCAATCGCATTTTGACCGATAACTCAGTTATCGATAAATTTATCGAAATATATCGAAGTTCAAATGAAGCCCGGGGCCATCCCCTTTCGTTTGATACCCATATTATAAGGTAGTATTAAGGTTTTTGTGCACTCGCATTTTGACCGATAACTCAGTTATCGATAAATTTATCGAAATATATCGAAGTTCAAATGAAACCTGGGGCCATCCCCTTTCGTTTGATACCCATATTGTAAGGTAATATTAAGGTTTTTGTGCATTCGCATTTTGACCGATAACTCAGTTGTCGATAAATTTATCGAAATATCTCGAAGTTCAAATGAAACCTGGGGCCATCCCCTTTCGTTTGATACCCATATTGTAAGGTAATATTAAAGTTTTTGTGCAATCAGATTTTGACCGATAACTCAGTTATCGATAAATTTATCGAAATATATCGAAATTAAAATGAAACCTGGGGCCATCCCCTTTCCTTTGATAGTCATATTGTATATGCGTGCAGTGTGCACACTGCAGAGAATAAACAAATTTGTAGTACATACTACATACTTACTACAGACGGTTGGCTGCGTCATCGCCAAGCTATGAGGCGTCGCTCATATTCCTCACTCACTCAGAGTATCATATGAGGGCGCAACTGAGGAGAGGCGACGTTACTAGCGTGCCTCATTTTGGCTGCACACTCTGCTGCCACTCACGCAGAGCGCTCACGCTAATGTGTGGCCTCTGTTGTTTATACGCTCAGAGGCCACTCATGCAGCTGCACCCTCATGAGTGAAGCATGTGTGAGTGAGGAGCCAAAATGAGGCAAATCCGAACCCTGGTTTTCCGATTTCTTTGAAGTTATGTTTTTCTGTATTTTCTTCACAAAACTTTTTTGATATCCGTTGTTCTCCGCGATTGTGTATATTGTGCTGAGTTCCTTTTTGTAAGCTTCCTTTTCTAACGGGGTCCGTTCAAGTGGTGTTAATAAATGTCTGAAAGCGGCATTCTTGTGTTGTTGAGGATGGCTAGATTTATTGTGTATTACTGTATCCGTTGCTGTGGGTTTTCTGTATATTTCGTAAGTAAATTTGTTAGTCTCTTTGTTTATTTTAATTGTGAGGTCTAAGTAGTTGATTTTTCCATTTTTCTCTGCGTCCATGGTGAATTTTATATTTTTGTGTTGGCCGTTGAGGTATTCCAAAATTTTTTTCTTCTTTATATTCCGTTATGAGACAGATGATGTCGTCTACATACCTGGCATAAAAATTTACCCCCAGATTTTTCGCCAGTTCTTCCATATAACTTTCCTCCAAATGTTGCATAAATATTTCCATAAGGATGGCTGATGTGGGGTTACCCATTCTCAGTCCGTGAGTTTGTTTGTATATTTTATTGTCAAATTTGAAATAATTCTGGCCCAGGGTTACTTTCAGTGTGTTTACGATCTCTGCAATATCTCTGTTCGTTTTTTCTGTCAATATTTTAGTTAGTTTTTAGTGTTTCTGTCAGTGGTATCGAAGGGTATAGGTCTTTCACGTCAAACGATACCAGTTTCAAGTCCTTAGGTACGTTCAGGTTGTTCAGTTTTTCGACTAGTTCCGTCGTGTTTTTGATTGTGTATTTATTGGACAGGTCCAGTGTCTCGGTTAGTAGCTTGTTTAGATGTTTTGATAGTCTATATCCTGGTGCCTATTTATGGTTTACTATGCCGATAGATTCATTGCCGTGGGAGTGTAGGCTATCTTGTTGTCTACTATATTTTTTGCCTGTTTTATTGCACGCTTTATTGCCATTTGGTATTCCTCCGTTGGGTCCTTCCTCATCACTCGGCAGCCCATTTCTTTGATGAGATGGCCTGTTTTTGTGGTGTATTCCTCTTCGTCCATTAGCACCGTTGTATTTCCTTTGTCTGCTTTTGTTGCTATTATTTTATTCTCTCTTAGTTTTTTCCTCAATTCTTTTACCGTTTTATATTCATTTGCTACCATTTTCTTTCCATCAGCTTTTATGCTCTTTTCGATTATGCGTCTGCATTGATGCCTTGCGTGCTCCTTTTCCTCGTTTGGTATTAGTGATATGGCCACCTCCGTGTCCGCAATGGTGTTCTCCACGTCTTTTTTCCTACCGTAGCTTTCGATGTTGTATTTCAAACCTTTTTGTAGTAGCTGTGTTTCCTTGGCGTTGATTGGAAGATTTGTTAAGTTAACAAATCTTGGATGGAAAGATGTTTTTTCCTGCTGTGGGCCTTTTTTGTTGTTGTTTTGTTTTGTGTCAAGGTCGTCCAGTTTTTTTGTTGAGTTTTTTATACTTGTTTTCCATGGCTCCTTTGATCTCTTCCTTTATTGCATCTAACGTTTCCAGAAGGGAACTGACTGGAATGATTCCCATCAGCTCCAGATGGATGCGTAGTAATTCCTGATTCATGCGCTCCTTCTTTGTTTGTTGGTTCCTGATCTCGCATCTAATGAAGCTGTTCTCCGCTTTCCTTATAATATTGCGTTTATCCTCGTTTTTCATTTTGTGTCCTATTTGCGCGTATTTTGGAATGAGTTTGCTCATTAAACATTGTTTATTAAACCATATGTTGGCTTTGGTGTTGTGTATTTTCTGTAGTCGCCTTTTGTATGCTATCAGTAGAATATTTGTCCGGATTTGATGTACCTGACTGGCATTATTAAATACTTTTTGGTTGCTTGTTTTTCCGACAGGGTAGGAATATGATGTATTGTGGAACGATCATCCGTCATCCCTTGTCAAGTTTGGTTTGGAGACAAACCGGTTTCGGCTAATATGCGCTATCTTCAGTGTCTTTTTTCGTTCTGAGTTATTTTGTGTAATAATGTTAAATTATAAATTGTGCTGTTGTACATACAACTACTGTACACAGCGCCCGCTATCTGTCAGCTGTCAACCATTATTCAACACTTGCATAGCAGATGTACGAAAATCGTACACTAAGTGAGGTTAGATTGAATAGAGCAATGGCATATATAAGTGAAAAATCCAACAGCTCAGCAGTACCATCGGTAGCCGCAGTGCTTAGCGTTTCGCTAATATTCGACTACTGATGGTTGGAGCGTAGGTTCAAAGCCTGGCGTGCTCCCGAGAAGATCTCTGATGATGAAGAAAGTCGTTTTTCTTCGAAATAGCTATCATATCTACCATAGCTGTATGAGCTAATTGGATTTTCCGCTTATTCCAAAGTATAAGAATTATCTTTATACTAGCTGGACCCGTGCGCATCTTGCGCAAAAAATAACAAAACATACGTGGCGCCAGTTGGTATGGTTTGTGCTGTCACGCCCATTTTAAAAACTTATTATTTATTTGGTTTGGTGGACCTTATGGAACTTTCACTGAATTACCTAGATATATGTTTGACAAAGATATCGCATAAAATGTTTTTATTATTCCTATATAGGTATGTGCAATATATTTTTATATATTTTATATATATTTTTATGTGCGTATGTGGTTCTTGCCGACTTGGGTAATTTTTTTCCACACGTTTGCCCTGGCTTAATCGATTTATCTGCTACAGTTCCTGAGTTTTGGCTTATAAATCTTTGAAAATTTGCTCCTCTTGGCCCATTTTTCAAAATTTCAGCACGTTTCCTCATAACTGCATAACGTAATTTCATCACTCGCGCTTTATTAGTGATTGAATTATCATGTTTTACGTGCTTTTCGAAATACGCACATATGCCTTATTTTCAACGCCAATTTTCTCTGTTCCCATTAGAATCTGTGTACCAAATTTCATTAAAATATTTATCTATATTATATCTATATATAATATCTATTTTTGCGCAAGTTAGAGTGTATACTGCCGGACGGACGGACATGGTTCAACCATTTTTTTCATCCTGATCGCTTTGATATACTCTTATATATTAAGGTGGAGTGAAAATTTTTTTTTGGAAATTCAATTTGTTCCAAAGCCAGAACGGCACCTTTCTATCCCAGTAATAAGTCTTTAAAATTTTATTGACCTACTCGCATGTTTAGAGGTGCCCTCAGCCCCACAAAGTTGAAAAAACAGCACGATCTGGTACAAATGTGAAATTTCTACAATTATGAAATAAAAAAAACCAAGTATGAGGATTGATAAACAGGCTAAGTTGAGTATAAAAGTGAATTTTTTTTTGGAAACAACAACAACCAAAGTTTCTAAAGGTCAAAGTTTATATTATGCATTTTTTAAATTGCAATTACTTAAAAACTACTGAACCGATTTCAAATATTTTTATACCATTCGATAGGTATTTTGAATCCCTTTAGTTTGATATACATTTTATGTGGGTTCCATAACACTCCCCGCTGCGGGGGTAAACCCCCCTTACTTTTCATATAAAGTACCACGCCCAATAAAACACCGTGTCGCATGCATAGCTAATTAATACCTTTAAAACGATGCCTTACTTATTAATTTTGGTAAATTATGTGAGCAGAAAAAGGGATATTTATAAAACACCAATTAGAAATAATATATATGACAAAGATATCGGTTAAAATGTTTTTATTAGGCCACTTTATAATACCCATATATAAAAGTGGGCGTGGTCGTCTACCGATTTTTGCGCGAGTTAGAGTGTTTACAGAGGGACGGACGGACGGACGGACATGGCTCAATCGATTTCTCTTTTCACCCTGATCATTTTGATATATATAAGTATATATCTACCTCGATTATTTCTTTCTGTTACAATCCACCGTTATGTGATTAAAGCTATAATACTCTGTGTACTAGTACAGCTGAGTATAAAAAAACCAGACCTATAGGCCAAAAACCTGGTATGAGGTTTTGATACGAGAGGGATAGAGCTTCAAATTTTGTGGGTTTCATCAATTACTAAGAGATGAACCCTCATTTTGTTGTACAGTGTTGTTGATCTTCCTAACAGACAATTTATTACAAAAAATGCAGTTTTAACTATATTTAATTCCAAAGAAGAAGAGGAATATAATGAAATATCATACAAAGAGAATGTCATTGAAATTTTTAGTAGCGAAATTGGAAAAGAAAATATCGCTCATTTAATTAAAACGGATCACCTCCAAACTTACGAAAAAGAAAAATTGTTTAAAATAGTTACTAAATATAAAAATGTTTTTTATAATGAAAATGATGACAACCTTTAATAGATAAATTAAACACAGATTATATAGGTACCCCGAAGTATTTACGCAAATTGAAAACATGTTGAAACAAGGTATTATTAGGCACTCACAGAGTCCATACAATAGTCCTTTATGGCTCGTATCAAAAAAATTAGATTCTGGAATTTTTTGAGAAAATAAGAAGAGATTATTTTTACCCAAAATTACAGAAAGAAGTTCAAACATTTATAAATAGTTGTGAAGTATGTATATAAATTAGCAAAATTTGATAGTTCAGTAAACTATAAATTGAACATAACGCCTACTTCAAGACATCATAATGATATTGTACATATAGATATTTGGTACCCGCAACGTGGTGCGATGTATTTGACAAGTATCGATAAGTTAACAAAATATGCAACGGTTAATTACTTAGAAGACCGGACCTGGGTCTCAATTTTGACAGCACTCAAGCAGAGAATACAATATCTTGGAAAACCAAAAGAAATAGTATTTGACAATGAACTAGATACAGCCGCTATAAGAGTTTCTGAAGGAACAAGAAATTAATTTTCATGTAACTACGGCTTATTTGAAAACCGGAAATGCCGATGTTAAAAGATTACATGGCACGCTTAACGAGCACATACGTTTATTTTATGCTGATCCAAATAATACAGACAAGCTTGAGGACAACGTTTTTAAAGCAGTAGTAGCTTATAATAACTCAATTCATTCAACAACAAAATACCGACCAGTTGACCTTTTAAACAATTGAATATCACAGGAAGAAGTAGAAAAATTTTCTCAATCAGTACATAAACAAAAGACTGAAAAAATAAATAAAATAAATACGAAAACGAAGATAGTTGATGAAACAAATTTTGTCAATGATACTGTAAAAAATAATAGAGTAAGTAAAACAAAACCAAAATACAAAAAAAAGTTCGAATTATAGAAAAGAAGGAAACTATGTAATATCGAACAGTAATAAGTTTAAAAAAATATATAAAACCCAAATAAAACGAAAAAACCAAGTTGAATAATACATATGTATTTTTTTTTCAGATTTGTTTTATTGGATCTTTCTTGTGTAGAAAATAACAATAATTTAGAAAATCTTAAAAAACAAATACAATAAATCATTTGTTGCCAATGCTACAAATAATAAAGTTGGCAAAGAATCTGTTTACGTATACGCATATGGCATGTATCTTAACCTAGGAGTGTAATATTAACCTAGCTGTGTAATGGAGTTTATCTTAGCCTAGATTATTATTATATTTATTTATTTATGAGCCCAAGGCCACGATTAAAAATTTAAAACACAAATTTTTAATTTTAATTTGGTTTTTTTTATTGATTATCGATATTTCGACTGGAGTCATCATCAGGAACTAATGCTTTAGTTTGGTCGACTGATTAGTTCCTGATGATGACTCCAGGCTGGAGTCGAAATATCAATAAAAAAACCAAATTAAAATTAAAAATTTGTATTTTAAATTTTTAATCGTGGCCTTGAGCTCATAAATAAATAAATATAATTACAATAAAACGGCCAAAAAAACTACATCTAGATTATTATTATTATTACAAGCTTTTATTTAACTTCACTTTTTGTATGGGTGTATGTCGTGGAATTTTGCAACGAACATTTAAGATACTTCTAGTTGAGCTAGGTACTTGAACTTGAATTTGGAACATAGTTGAGGACCCGAAGACAATGCAATGTGAAATAAAAAAAATCCGATAGATGGCGCTGGTGTCGAGATATTTGTAAAATTCGTATTTACCGACCGAATTTGTTCATATTCGGTATATATGTTGCCTATGGGAAAGTTAATACATCCGTGGAAAAAAATCGCCGCTAGGTGGCGCTGGTGTCAAGATATTTGTAAAATTCGTATTTACCGACCGAATTTGTTCATATTCGGTACATATATTGCCCATGAGAAAGTAAATACATCCCTGGAAAAAATCGCCGCTAGGTGGCGCTGGTGTCAAGATATTTGTAAAATTCGTATTTACCGACCGAATTTGTTCATATTCGGTATATATATTGCCTATGAGAAAGTAAATACATCTGTGGAAAAAAATCGCCGCTAGGTGGCGCTGGTGTTAAGTTATTTGTAAAATTCGTATTTACCGACCGAATTTGTTCATATTCGGTATATATATTGCCAATGAGAAAGTAAATATATCCGTGGAAATAAATCGCCGCTAGGTGGCGATAGTGTCAAGATATTTAGAAAATTAGTATTTATGAACCAATTTTGTTCCTATTTTGAACACGTATTACGAAGTAATCTATTCACAAAAGAGTATAGTAAAACCACTTAAAAGACTCCACAGGAATTGGATAATAAAAAAAACTGGCTGAGCAGAAACCATCAAAATGTTAAACATAGTGCACTTCATATTAAAAACTGTTGGACTATATTGATAGCACTACCCGACAAAATTTCAAAAATTTTCATATCCTCGACATTTGATACATGATTCCTATGTAGAATTTTCTGCTGATTCCAAATATGTAATCAGATGGTTCAAAAGTATAACAGTTTTCGAGATATTTTGAAATTTCAGTTTTTGAGATAAGAAAAAAAAGTAGGATTACTTTTTAGTCAATATCTCCGCCATTACCGTCTCGAGTTTTACGTTATTTAATTTTGTTTTGAGAGGATGAAATACCCTTTCCAACAAAGCCAAAATAATTAAAATCGACGTTAAATTGACGGAGTTAAACCGATCAATAGATTTTTTTTAATGAAAATTTTCAGTTTTTTTTCCGACATTCATACACTTTTTTGTAATTTTTTTAAAGAAATATTAAATATCCTCCTGGTTTCACACTTTGGGTCAACAGCCTATTTCTTAGTGAACATTGTGGCACTTTCCGGATTATAATCCGTAGAAAAATTACAATGCTATAAGAGATTTAATGAACAAACCTATGTTTATTTTTTATCACAATCTTGTACTTAACCTCTATTTTTTTTTATTTTTATGTATATTAAAAGTGTTTAAATGTTGATAGTTTTCGCCGTTTTGGTACATTTTGTTCTTCTCGAAGAAGGAACCAGCAAAAATGGCTCATCATTCAATGCCCCTGACATTCCAATGGCCTTGGTATCGCAATCCCATGTTTTTTTTTTTTATTTCTCCTTGAGAACGCTCACCGTTGTAAAAGTCATCACATATATGAAAATTATGTTGAGAGGGTTTCGGGACAATTTTTTTTTACACCACGAAATACCGCGAAAAAAAATTTTTTTTTTTTGCAACTTTTTGATATGTCATTATTTTAGTCTGGTGGAGTTCTATATATCGCTCTAATGTCCTTTTGAGCTATGAAGTCGTTTTCACATGGTTGGGTCACCTAACCAAGTTTTTCGTCTATAAAATATCCTTTTCGTTTCACCTGAAAAAAATCGCTAAAAATAAAGTACTAATGGGATCTTGGTAACATTACGCTTAAAGTGTTTGCAATTTAATAGACTAATTTTTAAAAATAAATCTTTTGCTGATTTTCCCAACTTCTTATAAAAAACCTATTTTCAAAATCAAAATTAAAAAAAAAATTGCCAAAAATCCACAAAATTTTTACTTTGACCAGCTATGGCTCAGTGACTTTTTACTCAACCACCACAAGTTGTATGTCGTTAAAAGCGTATTTTAATTACGTTTAGAACCAAGTACTGTTAGCTGTTATCGCACATGTAACTTTAGCGAAAAATATTTTTGAATGAAGTGATAACCAAAAAACACAAAATTACCGTTATCTCAAAAGCCTAACCGTGCAAAAAATAAAACTAAATAGTTTTGAGCTCACGGGGCCCATGCCAATTTTCCCCTATACCCCGATTTCTTGGTATTTTTTGCTGTAAACTAGTGTTAATGTTATAGTGGTTTACATTTGCCAGATTTGGAAGTTCAATGAAAATATAAATATAGGTTTCTTCACTTAATCTCTTATAACTTTGCCATTTTTCCACAGATTATAATCCGGAAAGTGCCAAAATGTTCACTAAGAAATAGGTTATTGACTCAAAATGTGAAACCAGGAGGATATTTAATATTTCTTAAAAAAAAAATTACAAAATAGAAGATGAATTTCGAAAAAAACCTGAAAATTTTCATAAAAAAAAATCTTTTGTTCGCCATAACTCCGTCACTTTAACGGTGATTTTAATTATTTTTGCTTTGCTGGAAAGGGTATTTCATCCTCTCAAAACAAAATTAAATGACGTAAAAAGCGAGACGGTAATGGCGGAGATATTGACTGATGAGTAATCCTACTTTTTTTTCTTAGCTCAACAACAGAAATTTCAAAATATCTCGAAAACTGTTCTACTTTTGAACCATCTGATTACATATTTAGAATCAGCAGAAAATTCTACATAGGAATCATGTATCAAATGTCGAGGATATTTTTTTTGTCGGGTAGTGTAGTGGGTGTGTTGACAAATATTAGATGTAATATGCATTGTAAAACTAAAAAGGCAAAAATAAAACAAAGTAAAAAAATTTTTTTAAAAAGCTTTTATTTAATATTAATATAAAAATTTACTAAAAAGGAAAAAAATAAATTTTTAATATTTTTGAACAAAATTTATATTAGTCCTTAATTCATTTGGATCTTAATTTCAATCTCAGCATACCTTCAACGTATTTCTTCAAAGCATTTCTGTATATGTATCAACATATGTAAATAAAAGCGCGGGTACTCATTAGATATTCATGTTATAAAACAGTATTGGTGAAATGGAAGGAAGCGATAAAAACTTTAAATTCCAATTACGTAAGATATGCATTACGTAAAGAACACCCGCGCTTTTATTTATGTTGATACATATACAGAAATGCTTTGAAGAAATACGTTAAAGGTATGCTGAGATTGAAATTAAGATCCAAATGAATTAAGGACTAATATAAATTTTGTTCAAAAATATTAAAAATTTATTTTTTTCCTTTTTAGTAAATTTTTATATTAATATTAAATAAAAGCTTTTTAAAAAAATTTTTATACTTTGTTTTATTATAATTTTTTTTTCTCAAAAGTGGATAAGCAGTTTAAGTTTTCATTTACATTTATTTCCATATACATATGTATTATATGTACAGCCATAGCGCGGTGATCGTAGAGGCGCTTGTCTTCTCGCGGGCTGGCGCGTTGAACGACAGGGACTAGGTGACGTTTATCGCGATGGTCGTTGGTCGGTCGCTTCGGCGACGTTTATTGTATTGTACGGTATTTCCACTAGCCTGTGCAATGAACGACAGGGACTAGGTGACGTTCATCCCGATGGCCGTTGGTCGGTCGCTTCGGCGACGTTCATCATTATCTAAAGCCACTCTCGAGATATTGGTCTAACGGAATATGACCTTATGCGCAATTGAGGATAAATACAATATCTTATTATCTAAACCCAGTCTGGAACTTGGACCAATTAACCATTGCAAATGGCTTATTTTCAACTTGGATTGCATAATCTTCTTGTCAATGTGATTTTTCCAAGTCATTCTCCTATCCAATGTGACACCAAGGTACGTAACGAAGTCTTCCTGAGTTATTATTTTTCCATTTATTGAGACTGGTGTGCATGTGTCTTTTTTAGGCTAAAAGTTACTTGTACACATTTAGATTCGTTGACCTTAATTCTCCACGTAGTAAGCCATTCTTCTAAAGTTTTTATGTGTCGCTACTATTGGATAGTAGCAGTTGTGGGATTTGCGTGCACACTCAGTATAGCAGTATCATCGGCGAAGGTAGACGTGACAAGGCTCGCGTTCGTTGGCAGGTCACTTGTGTAAATTAAGTATAATACAGGCCCTAGAACGCTACCTTGTGGAACTCCAGCAGAAATTGGATGCCTTTCGGTTGTAAAACTTGTGTGCCTTACTCGAAATTTTCTACCTGTTAAAAAGCTTTCTAAGATCCCGCAGAGAATATTTGGGAGTTTTTGTTTTAATTTATGCAACAGTCCTTCTAGTCATACTTTATCGAAAGCTTGTGCCACATCTAGGAATAGGGCAGTACAATATCGTTGTGTTTCAAAAGTTGACCTTATTTCTGAAACTATTCTATTCACTTGTTCTATCGTACCGTGCTGCTCTCTAAATCCGAATAGGTGACTTGGTATGGTTTCGTGCAGTTCTAAGATGGGCTGGATTTTTTTCAGCAATAATTTTTCGAATAGTTTGGAAAAGATAGAGATTAAGCTTATTGGCCTGTAGGAGCTTACTATTGTCGGGTTTTTGCCTGGTTTTGGGATCATAATAATTTCAGATAGTTTCCATGGATTAGGAAAGTGACATAATCGGAGGATACTGTTGAAAATGTATAGTAATTGGCTTTGTTCAGAAACTCAGTTTGAAGCGCAACCTGCCTTTGTAGTAGAAGCAGAGTGTTCATAAACGTAAATTTCGCATGAATCGTCGCTCATCACAATCATCAAAAAAATAATTACTGCCGCTGTTGCGTTTCATGCTGCGTTTTTGAACATAGCCATTGCTTAATAGCTACTATGGGAAGCGCTTTTAACATTTCACCCGTTATTCTGTCATAACCCGGTGCTTTCTTATTCTCTATGTCTTTTGATAAAGTTTTATTCAAGTCTTCTACACCTTTTTCAGTTCATATTTGCAATTGATATTCAGAAAATTAAATTCATATTCAGAAATTGATATTCAGAAAATTACAATTAATATTCGGAAAATTACAATTAATATTCAGAAAATTACAGTTAATATTCAGAAAGTTACAGTTCATATTCAGAATTTCCATTTCATATTCAGAAAGTTACAATTCATATTCATATTTCGGAATATCAATTGTATTTTTCTGAATATCAATTGTAAATTTCTGAATATAAACTGTAACTTTCTGAATATGAATTATAATTTTCTGAATATGAAATGGAAATTCTGAAAATGAATTTCAACTTTCTGAATATGATATGTAAATTTCTGATATCATTGCAACTTTCTGAATATGAAATGGAAATTCTGAATATGAACTGTAACTTTCTGAATATCAAGTGTAACTTTCTGAATATCATTTGTAATTTTCTGAATATCAATTGTAATTTTCTGAATATCAACTGTAATTTTCTGAATATGAATTTGAATATTCTGAATATCAATTTTAACTTTCTGAATATGAATTGTAACTTTTTGGATATTACTTGTAATTTTCTGAATATTAACTGCAACTTTCTGAATATAAAATGGAATTTCTGAATATCAATTGTATTTTTCTGAATATCAATTGTAAATTTCTGAATATTAACTGTAACTTTCTGAATATGAATTATAATTTTCTGAATATGAAATGGAAATTCTGAAAATGAATTTCAACTTTCTGAATATGAAATGGAAATTCTGAATATGAATTGTAACTTTCTGAATATCAATTGTAATTTTCTGAATATAAATTGTAACTTTCTAAATATAAACTGAAAAAGGTGTAGAAGTATTTGGAGCTTGTTCGTGCATTTTTTCAGCTCGTTTTTCAGAGTTGGAGATCGCAACCTTTGCCAGTCTCTCCTAAATTGCCTTTTCTTGGAAACTAGCTCAGTGATATCTTCTTCTTTGAAAGAACTAAAGCTTTGCTGTTGGGTTCTGTTAGGACGTAAGGGTGTTGAAACCTTTGCTGCCACTTGCAGTAAGTTTGTGAAGTCAATTATCGCATATTCCACTTCGGCGGCGGATTTAAGGCTTACATTTTGATTAATATGCGAACTTATAAATTTTCTGTACTTCAGCAAATTCGTAAATCTATTAGTTAAGCTTGTGTTCAGTTCGTTTAAAGTTGGAAGTGCTTTTATGGATATGACACAAGGACAGCGATCAGATGATAGATCAAAAAGTGATTATATCTGAAGTATTTCCCGTTCGAGGCCGCGAGTTACCCCAAAATCTATGAGGTCAGGAGTTATGCTTCTATCAGTGGGCCAGTATGTTGGCTGTCCTGTTGGTATAATATCAAGACCATTGCTTTGGATTGCTTTGAACAGGTTTCTTCCCTTTGGGGTTATTAACCTAGATCCCCAAAAATTATGTTTAGCATTGTAATCACCTGCTGCTAGAAATCTCGTGCCGAACTTGGAAAAGAATTCAGTGAATTGGTACTTTGCTATATTAAAACTGGGAGGGCAGTATATTGCAGATAGAGTTAGTCCGCCACAGTTGTCATCTACGTGTACTGATGTTGAGTGTATATAGTCTTTGCAATATTCTTATAGCACGTTATTATTATTATTATTATTAATCCTCTTTCTTATAAGTATCCCGGTTCCGCCTCTAGCTCTTCCTTCGGGGTGCTTAGTATTATAGAACATATAGCCGTCTATGCTTAAATTATTAAACTCAGTAAGATGGGTTTCAGACACTAACATTATGTCAATTCGGTGATTTTCCAAGAAAACCTGAAATTCATTGCGATGTTGACCTATGCCGTTAGCATTCCAGAAACCTATATTGAGAGAATTTATGGTCTTGACAAAATTGTTTGAAGTAGGAGGTTCCGATTCCTAATCAATCCTTGCATCATGTTTTGCATTGACTTCATATGGTTCTGCATCATTTGCACAAAATTATTTAGGATTTTTTCGAGGGAAGTCGATGGAGTGGGATTTTCTTGCGCCTCAGACGGTGGAATGCTTCTAAGAACATCGGAATATGTACGGGAATAGCTTCGGGGAGGTATATTGCTAGGTTTAGTACTGTTTTGGATTTTGAAACTGGTATATTTTTCAAATTTTTTTATTCACCTTCTCTTTAAGAGATATGTATACTGGACAACCCCTATAATTTGCAGTGTGGTTTTCACCGCAATTACTACATTTTTTTTTTTAGTTCCGGTTCTGTTTTTGGTTGCGAACAATCTTTGGAGCTGTGTAAATCACCACAAATTCGCATACACTAGGCAATGTGTAATAACGCTTAGTGTGTCCGAATTCTTGGCAGTTATGACATTGCACAGGTCCCTTATGCTTATGTGGCTCTTCCACAGAAATTCGACGGTGTAGAAGATACCGTATGTTGTATATGGGATGTACTTCTCCCTTTTTTAGATTTTGGAAATCCGGTTCTATCTCAACCCTAAACATCGGCTGTGGTATATTTTATAGGCCCGTCACATAGCATACGTCAATCCGTCTACGTCGACGTATGTGACTGACAGCTCACGTACTTTACGGAGAGGTCGCCACATAGGAAACGTTGGCGGATATACACAAATCAGCTGTTTGATTAACCTTTAACTACAGAGGTGGTGGCAAAAATTTAACTCTTTAGAATATTTTGTAATTTCTCTTTTAAGTTGCCCTATTGAAATTCAGTTTTCAGTAACTTCACATCTCCTGATAATTCTTGACCATTTTGTTTTATGGAGGAATGTTATACAAATGAGAAAAAACTCGAAAAGCAAATTGCAAAAAAAGTGAAATTCAAGAGTAGCTCAAGGTTAACAATCAAAAGCAATCAGCTGACATAGCGACGGATTGACGTATACCAAAAGTTGACTTTTGGGCAACTTCGGTACGTTGCGGCGACGGATCCGTCGTACGTGTGACGACGTACGTTTAAATGCCAACATTTTACTGAGCTGTCAGTCACATACGTCGACGTAGACGGATTGACGTATGCTATGTGTCGGGGCTATTATTTGTTTTTTATATTATAAACATATCTCACTCGTAAACCTTTTTCTTTTAATGCGCTCTCTATTTCAGAGGGGTCGACAGAACTTTCTATTCCTTTTAGAACCACGGACAATGCACGGCTACTTTTTAGTTGGTAGGTATAGAACGACCTGTGGTTTTTGACAAAGTCATCAGTGACCTTACGGAAATACTCTTCCCCATAAGTTTGAATTTTGACCTCCGCAATATCTCCTTTTCTAATTGGTACAATGTGGAAGTTATTTGACCCTATTAACTCGACTAATTTATTTACAAGAACATTAGAACTTTGCTCTCTTAAGTAAATTGGGGGAGGTTTGGTTTTCTTTTGCGGTTTTTCAGTTTCCTTTCTTTCATTTTCGGCTAGAAGGCTATATCTATTAGAGCTCCAGATTCTTTTTGAACATTTTCGAGTAGCCCGAACAAATGTTGTTCAAATGTTCGAACAGTTGTTTGTTTGTTTATTACCCGTATGTTTGTACGGGCATTTGAACAATTCGGGCATTTTGAAGTTTGTTTTTTTCTTTTGTTTATTTTTTTTTTTTTCTTCTTCATATGTAGTTGTTTTTATTTTTGTTTTTTCGATACACAATTTTTTTGTTTGTAAGCTCGAATGCTCGAATGTTTGTACGGGCATTTGAACAACAAACGGGCTTCAAACAAAAACGATCAATTCGATTTGTTCGATACCCGGGTATCTAGAGCTCTAATATCTATTATTGCTTAGGGCATCAATCGAAAGGACCGCGCTAGAGGTAACGGTGGGGGCCTCGCGTTCATCACGCACAACACGGTACAATATCGTCTTATCGAACCGAACATCGACCGCAGGGACGCTACCCTTGAATGTCAGGGCATAGCCATCCGATCCGGCGATGCAGTTCTCGATATCTTCAATATCTATATTCCCCCTGTCGCTTGCTGTCCTTTGGGGTATCTACACAACATTAACATGCTATTGAATGGGGATAACCGCATGATAGTAGGCGACTTCAATGCACATCACGATCTTTGGCACTAATATCTGCCTATATATCGGAGGGGGCATTATCTCGCAGGACAGATAGACGATTCGACATTCAGTGCGATGAACGATGACGCCCCACTAGGATTATGCTGACATTAGCATCAGACCATCTTCCCATAATCATCTCAATAGAGACGCCAGCCGACTTCATTACTACGGACAGACAGACGTACATAAACTTTAAGAAAGCGGACTGGGACAGTTTTACAAAATATACAGAGAGCATCTTTGGAGCTCTCCCCACCCCAACCGATGTGCTTCGTGGAGAACACAAATTACACAAGGGCATTGCCAAAGCCTCTGCACGCTTCAACCCGGCAGGAAGGATTCAAGAGATCCGACCAAACTTTCCAGGTGAAGCCTCTGCTCTGGCCCGGGAGCGAGACCAGATCCGCCAATCCGACCCAGGAGACCCCCGCATAAAGGACCTCAACCGGGAAATTCGGAAACTGGTGGATGAGCACAAACGGCAAAAGTGGAGAGAGCACCTAAGCACCTGTAAGCCGTGTTTCACATACCGTGATCCTAACCCAGATAAAAATTTTTGCATGTAAATTCAACAACAAAGACTTCAGCTCGATTAAACCAGATAAATTGCTTGTTTAATTTCTGATCCGCCCTGTTCGATTTGTCTTTTCCGTGCTGATTTGGCAGAACTGAAAATTGACATTTTTGTATGTATACATATCATCATATATATTATTTCTAATTGGTGTTTTATAAATATCCCTTTTTCTGCTCACATAATTTACCAAAATTAATAAGTAAGGCATCGTTTTAAAGGTATTAATTAGCTATGCATGCGAAACGGTGTTTTATTGGGCGTTGACTTTTTTTAATAGTTTTTTTTTGCAAAAATAAAATGTTTAAATTTAAAGTAAAAGATTTGCGCCTAAAACTATGCCTTCAGAATTATTTTTTTCTAACAAGAGTGCAGAGTTAAATACAAATGTAGATGCCGCTCCAGTTGAGAAGTCGTGTATATTTTAAAACACTTTTATAAGCTTCAGCTGTATATTTGTATGTAAACATTACACGTGTGTATTCATACCTACGCTGAATGCGGATTTTTCAGTATAGGATGTGCTGATTTATACACAGCTGTACGTAGTACAATATATGTATATGTATGTATACTTTTGATCACATAACGGTTGTACGTAAGACCATAAAATAATTGAGATAGATATGGACTTACATACATATATGTGTATATGAAAACGATCAGGATTAAAAACAATTGATTGAACCATGTCCGTTCGTTCGGCCGGACCACTTTAACTTTCGCAAAAAGCACGAGTGATGAAATTTCATATATGCAATGGCGTTATGCTGTTATGAAGAAATATGACGAAATTTTGAAAAATGAGCCAAGAGGGGCAAAATTTCAAAGATTTGTAACTAAAAACTCAGGATTAAGCTTGAGCCACTGATTTGCTTGCCAATCGACTGCCGCCACGTATGTTTTATTACTTTTTGCGCAAGATGCGCATGGGTCCAGCTAGTATATACATATACCCTGCAGTAAATTTGTTTCACTGCTAAATGATCATTGATTATTATTCTTTGTTGAATATTCATCACTATCGTTTTGCGTTGGTGCAAGCGAGCAAGCTATATTGAAAAAAAAACCAAATGAAATACCACCTAGGCGGCTAAAAACTAACGAGCCTGCTTGTATTTCGGTAGGTTTTTTGACGTTCGTCAGCTTTTCTGACAAGTTTTTCAATTTGACAACTATAAAACAAATTATATTTAAAATAAAAAATATATGGAAATACAAATTTGAAATTTGCCTCTTGTAAGCTTCTGCTTTGGCCGTAATACTATAAGATTGTTCTCTCTGTGTGATTTTCTCCTGGCAAATTTGCCGAGATGACATAAGTGTGATAAATTTGCCGAGCACAACAACAAAATACACGTCCTGTCAAATTTGGAGGTTCGGCAAATTTCTCATACCCCAACCCGTGATATTTGATATCATGAGAAAAATATCACGGGAAATGCAACCATGTTATTACATTCACAATAGTGTTCTATGAGAAGTGAGTTTGAATTTATGTTTCTAGTTCTTTTTTTAAGTATTTTATTTTATTCAGATAAAAAATTAATTAATTCGAAATTGAAGCAAGCAAAGCAAAGCGACAACAGTCGTATAAAGAGTGGAAAGAATATGACTAACATGCTAGTTCACAATGAAGTCAGTTAGAATTTTGTTTTCTTAAAGGTGCGCTCTCTCTGTGTGGCAAATTTCTCAAGATATCATGATATCTCGGCAAAAAGATTAGACTCAGAGAACAACCTTTATGTTCATGCTGGATTTGAAACGCAACATTTTGCATTTTCGAAGATGGCTTTTCGAAAAGTGTTCATGCTGCCGCGTTTTGTAAATGCGCATTTGAGAAGTTCGAAACAAACGGAGCTAATATCCCAGATTACGCAATCAGGTGTTGATGTTTATTTTTTTGTTTTGTCTAATGAAAAAAATAGAACAAGAATTTGCAAAATATGTAATAATATAATACACTAATTTTGCAAACCAAACGTACCAACCGCTTTGGTATTAATTTTGATCTCTGTTTTGTTTACTTTCGTTCATTACATGTAGAGTGACGTCATCACGGAGCTCGTGTGCCCATGCTCATGCTGCTCTATATGCGTAATCTTGTAGGTATTTCGTTCTTGTATTGCCAGAGTGTTGCCACTATTTTCCATTCGAATGGCAAATTTTTTCGAAGATTTCAGGGTTGCTTTCTGCGTTAGCATTCAAAACGCAAAAAAATAGTTGCGTTAAGTTGCATTTTGGTGGTGGCATTTGTATGGAGAAATGTAACATTTAATGTTGCGTTTTGGACTAAACGCAAAAATGCCTCCGAAACGCAAAAATGCCTCCGAAACGCAAAACGCAGGCTCACCATGAACATGCTATAAGGGGAAAGAAGAAGTCCGGAAGAAAAATTATACTGCGCACTGGCTTCTCTGTCTTGAGTTTGAGTTTCATAATATATTTCAGTAATTTAAATTCAAATTTTCAAAAAAAATAATTTTTGAAATAGTTATTTTCATTTAGTTTGAAGTTTAAAGTCAATCAAATTATTTTTGAGGGAGTATTTGTCTCTTTTCAATGTACAGAAGAATTGGTTTTGCGCTATTATAACTCTGACGAGTTTTATGGCTGAGCTTCTCTCCCAATTCGAGGTGTGCTGCTTTTGTTTTTCCTACCATTGGACAGTTTTATGCCGGCTCCGAACGGTGTCATATAGGCATGAGGAAAGCAAACCATTTATTTGAAAAAATTCAACAGCCTTTATATGAAAGTATTCACTGATGTCTCCCCATTAGAGCTGCAAAACTATCGATGGCACTATCGTCCCAAGAGAAGAATACTGAATACTATTTGTTGTTCTTTTGCTAATTAATTAATGTTATGTGTTAAAAAAAATGAAAGGCTTTGAAAAGGAAAATGTAAACAAAATCATCCCTCTTTTTAAGGTAACTTAAAAATAAATAATAGCTTAAAAAAACTAAAAACACGCTTTAATCTTAAAAAGCGTACTAAAAATTGAGAAATAATTTAAGTAGAAACAAAATGAGGGGATTCACAACCTGTCGTATTGCGTCATAAGTCAAAATATTTTGTTGTTGCATTCTATGCTATATGTGTACTAAATAAATACAACTCTGTACGATATGTATGTAAATGATGAACAGTAATATAAGTATTTAAGGAAAAGCGTGGGGGTGCTCAATAATATTTGAACATGAAAATATTCGATTCGTACAACTGAAAATTGACAGTTGACAATCCCTCTCCCAGCAAATCTACACCTTTTTCAGTTTATATTCAGAAAGTTGCAATTGATATTCAGAAAATTACAATTCATATTCAGAATTTCCATTTCATATTCAGAAAATTACAATTCATATTCAGAATTTCCATTTCATATTCAGAAAGTTGCAGTTCATATTCAGAAAATTACAATTGATATTCAGAAAATTACAATTAATATTCAGAAAATTACAGTTAATATTCAGAAAGTTACAGTTCATATTCAGAATTTCCATTTCATATTCAGAACGTTGCAATTGATATTCAGAAATTTACATTTCATATTCAGAAAGTTACAATTCATATTCAGAAGCTTCATTTCATATTCAGAAAGTTACAATTGATATTCAGAAAATTACAATTGATATTCAGAAAATTACAATTGATATTCAGAAAATTGCAATTGATATTCAGAAAATTAAAATTCATATTCAGAAAGTTGTTCAGGTATTTTTTATACATTCAAGGAAAATCTAACATGTTGGATGCATTGTATAGCTTCACATGAATGCAGGCTTTATGTATGTCGGACTTTTGGAAAAACTGATTTGACCTGGAGGGAGAGGAAGAGGATGAAGAAGACAGTCCCCGGGTGACAGAGAGTCAGAAATGAAAAATCTTTCCACAAATAAACACGGCAACGAACATTGTAATTCTTTAATTTCATACAACGCAAAATATTCACATAGTAACAATATATGTAGAAAGTGTAAAAAAGTATGTTAAGTATTTGGCGAAGGGTAAAGCTACAATTAGCACCTGCTCAACCTGGTCTGATGTGAGCTTTCGCGGCTTTTTACCGCCGGCACTTGGTTTTTCCAGTCTTCCACTTACAGCCCAAGTGTAGGCCGTTTTGTAGGCGATGCCCAGCGATTTGGCTAGGGTTGGCCAATCCTCCCCTTTGTTAGCGGCATTGACAATGCGCTCCCTGTCCATCAAGGAGTAAGACTTGTAAGTGCTCCTTTCAATATCTTCGGTGTCTGGAAAAAAATGAATTGTTAAAAAAGGTTCTGAAAAACCTTGCTCAAGTTGAAATACTTACCTTCAATTGAAGCTCTGCATATTGCGCAGAGCTTGGGAATTGCCATGAGCAGCACATACATATGTATACAATATAAAATTTACACTCGTACAGTGAAATTTTCTGAATATCAATTGTAATTTTCTGAATATCAATTTTAATTTTCTGAATATCAAATTTAATTTTCTGAATATCAATTGTAATTTTCTGAATATCAATTGTAACTCTCTGAATATGAAATGAACATTCTGAATATGAATTGCAACTATCTGAATATGAATTGTAACTTTCTGAATATCAATTGTAATTTTCTGAATATTAACTGCAACTTTCTGAATATCAAATGGAATTTCTGAATATCAATTGTATTTTTCTGAATATAAATTGTAAATTTCTGAATATAAACTGTAACTTTCTGAATATGAAATGGAAATTCTGAATATGAATTCCAACTTTCTGAATATGAAATGGAAATTCTGAATATGAATTGTAACTTTCTGAATATCAATTGTAATTTTCTGAATATAAATTGTAACTTTCTGAATATAAACTGAAAAAGGCACCTTTTTCAGTTTATATTCAGAAAGTTGCAATTGATATTCAGAAAATTACAATTCATATTCAGAATTTCCATTTCATATTCAGAAAATTACAATTCATATTCAGAATTTCCATTTCATATTCAGAAAGTTGCAGTTCATATTCATAAAATTACAATTGATATTCAGAAATTTACATTTCATATTCAGAAAGTTGCAATTAATATTCAGAAAATTACAGTTAATATTCAGAAAGTTACAGTTCATATTCAGAATCTCCATTTCATATTCAGAAAGTTGCAATTGATATTCAGAAATTTACATTTCATATTCAGAAAGTTGCAATTCATATTCAGAAGCTTCATTTCATATTCAGAAAGTTACAATTGATATTCAGAAAATTACAATTGATATTCAGAAAATTACAATTGATATTCAGAAAATTGAAATTGATATTCAGAAAATTAAAATTGATATTCAGAAAATTACAATTGATATTCAGAAAATTACAATTGATATTCAGAAAATTAAAATTCATATTCAGAATTTCCATTTCATATTCAGAAAATTACAATTCATATTCTGAATTTCCATTTCATATTCAGAAAGTTGCAGTTCATATTCAGAAAATTACAATTGATATTCAGAAATTTACATTTCATATTCAGAAAGTTGCAATTAATATTCAGAAAATTACAGTTAATATTCAGAAAGTTACAGTTCATATTCAGAATTTCCATTTCATATTCAGAAAGTTGCAATTGATATTCAGAAATTTACATTTCATATTCAGAAAATTACAATTCATATTCAGAATTTCCATTTCATATTCAGAAAGTTGCAGTTCATATTCAGAAAAATACAATTGATATTCAGAAATTTACATTTCATATTCAGAAAGTTGCAATTAATATTCAAAAAATTACAGTTAATATTGAGAAAGTTACAGTTCATATTCAGAATTTCCATTTCATATTCAGAAAGTTGCAATTGATATTCAGAAATTTACATTTCATATTCAGAAAGTTGCAATTCATATTCAGAAGCTTCATTTCATATTCAGAAAGTTGCAATTCATATTCAGAAGCTTCATTTCATATTCAGAAAGTTACAATTGATATTCAGAAAATTACAATTGATATTCAGAAAATTACAATTGATATTCAGAAAATTGAAATTGATATTCAGAAAATTACAATTGATATTCAGAAAATTACAATTGATATTCAGAAAATTACAGTTATTATTCAGAAAGTTACAGTTCATATTCAGAATTTCCATTTCATATTCAGAAAGTTGCAATTGATATTCAGAAATTTACATTTCATATTCAGAAAGTTACAATTCATATTCAGAAGCTTCATTTCATATTCAGAAAGTTACAATTGATATTCAGAAAATTACAATTGATATTCAGAAAATTACAATTGATATTCAGAAAATTGAAATTGATATTCAGAAAATTAAAATTGATATTCAGAAAATTACAATTGATATTCAGAAAACTACAATTGATATTCAGAAAATTACAATTAATATTCAGAAAATTACAGTTAATATTCAGAAAGTTACAGTTCATATTCAGAATTTCCATTTCATATTCAGAAAGTTGCAATTGATATTCAGAAATTTACATTTCATATTCAGAAAGTTGCAATTCATATTCAGAAGCTTCATTTCATATTCAGAAAGTTACAATTGATATTCAGAAAATTACAATTGATATTCAGAAAATTACAATTGATATTCAGAAAATTGAAATTGATATTCAGAAAATTAAAATTGATATTCAGAAAATTACAATTGATATTCAGAAAATTGATATTGATATTCAGGAAGTTATTCAGGTATTTTTTATACCTTGCATTCAAGGAAAATCTAACATGTTGGATGCATTGTATAGATTCACATGAATGCAGGCTTTATGCAGGTCGGACTTTTGGAAAAACTGATTGGACCTGGAGGGAGAGGATGAAGAAGACAGTCCCGAGGTGACAGAGTCAGAAATGAAAAACCTTTCCACAAATAAACACGGCAACGAACATTGTAATTATTTATTTTAATATAACGCAACATATTTACATAGTAACAATATGTGTAGAAAGTGTTAAAAAATACAATTCAATACAAATACAATTCATATTCAGAATTTCCATTTCATATTCAGAAAGTTGCAATTGATATTCAGAAATTTACATTTCATATTCAGAAAGTTGCAATTCATATTCAGAAGCTTCATTTCATATTCAGAAAGTTGCAATTCATATTCAGAAGCTTCATTTCATATTCAGAAAGTTGCAATTTATATTCAGAAGCTTCATTTCATATTCAGAAAGTTACAATTGATATTCAGAAAATTACAATTGATATTCAGAAAATTACAATTGATATTCAGAAAATTGAAATTGATATTCAGAAAATTAAAATTGATATTCAGAAAATTACAATTGATATTCAGAAAATTACAATTGATATTCAGAAAATTACAATTGATATTCAGAAAATTACAGTTATTATTCAGAAAGTTACAGTTCATATTCAGAATTTCCATTTCATATTAAGAAAGTTGCAATTGATATTCAGAAATTTACATTTCATATTCAGAAAGTTGCAATTCATATTCAGAAGCTTCATTTCATATTCAGAAAGTTACAATTGATATTCAGAAAATTACAATTGATATTCAGAAAATTACAATTGATATTCAGAAATTTGAAATTGATATTCAGAAAATTAAAATTGATATTCAGAAAATTACAATTGATATTCAGAAAACTACAATTGATATTCAGAAAATTACAATTAATATTCAGAAAATTACAGTTAATATTCAGAAAGTTACAGTTCATATTCAGAATTTCCATTTCATATTCGGAAAGTTGCAGTTCATATTCATAAAATTACAATTGATATTCAGAAATTTACATTTCATATTCAGAAAGTTGCAATTAATATTCAGAAAATTACAGTTAATATTCAGAAAGTTACAGTTCATATTCAGAATCTCCATTTCATATTCAGAAAGTTGCAATTGATATTCAGAAATTTACATTTCATATTCAGAAAGTTGCAATTCATATTCAGAAGCTTCATTTCATATTCAGAAAGTTACAATTGATATTCAGAAAATTACAATTGATATTCAGAAAATTACAATTGATATTCAGAAAATTGAAATTGATATTCAGAAAATTAAAATTGATATTCAGAAAATTACAATTGATATTCAGAAAATTGATATTGATATTCAGGAAGTTATTCAGGTATTTTTTATACCTTGCATTCAAGGAAAATCTAACATGTTGGATGCATTGTATAGATTCACATGAATGCAGGCTTTATGCAGGTCGGACTTTTGGAAAAACTGATTGGACCTGGAGGGAGAGGATGAAGAAGACAGTCCCGAGGTGACAGAGTCAGAAATGAAAAACCTTTCCACAAATAAACACGGCAACGAACATTGTAATTATTTATTTTAATATAACGCAACATATTTACATAGTAACAATATGTGTAGAAAGTGTTAAAAAATACAATTCAATACAAATACAATTCATATTCAGAATTTCCATTTCATATTCAGAAAGTTGCAATTGATATTCAGAAATTTACATTTCATATTCAGAAAGTTGCAATTCATATTCAGAAGCTTCATTTCATATTCAGAAAGTTGCAATTCATATTCAGAAGCTTCATTTCATATTCAGAAAGTTGCAATTTATATTCAGAAGCTTCATTTCATATTCAGAAAGTTACAATTGATATTCAGAAAATTACAATTGATATTCAGAAAATTACAATTGATATTCAGAAAATTGAAATTGATATTCAGAAAATTAAAATTGATATTCAGAAAATTACAATTGATATTCAGAAAATTACAATTGATATTCAGAAAATTACAATTGATATTCAGAAAATTACAGTTATTATTCAGAAAGTTACAGTTCATATTCAGAATTTCCATTTCATATTAAGAAAGTTGCAATTGATATTCAGAAATTTACATTTCATATTCAGAAAGTTGCAATTCATATTCAGAAGCTTCATTTCATATTCAGAAAGTTACAATTGATATTCAGAAAATTACAATTGATATTCAGAAAATTACAATTGATATTCAGAAATTTGAAATTGATATTCAGAAAATTAAAATTGATATTCAGAAAATTACAATTGATATTCAGAAAACTACAATTGATATTCAGAAAATTACAATTAATATTCAGAAAATTACAGTTAATATTCAGAAAGTTACAGTTCATATTCAGAATTTCCATTTCATATTCGGAAAGTTGCAGTTCATATTCATAAAATTACAATTGATATTCAGAAATTTACATTTCATATTCAGAAAGTTGCAATTAATATTCAGAAAATTACAGTTAATATTCAGAAAGTTACAGTTCATATTCAGAATCTCCATTTCATATTCAGAAAGTTGCAATTGATATTCAGAAATTTACATTTCATATTCAGAAAGTTGCAATTCATATTCAGAAGCTTCATTTCATATTCAGAAAGTTACAATTGATATTCAGAAAATTACAATTGATATTCAGAAAATTACAATTGATATTCAGAAAATTGAAATTGATATTCAGAAAATTAAAATTGATATTCAGAAAATTACAATTGATATTCAGAAAATTACAATTGATATTCAGAAAATTAAAATTCATATTCAGAATTTCCATTTCATATTCAGAAAATTACAATTCATATTCTGAGTTTCCATTTCATATTCAGAAAGTTGCAGTTCATATTCAGAAAATTACAATTGATATTCAGAAATTTACATTTCATATTCAGAAAGTTGCAATTAATATTCAGAAAATTACAGTTAATATTCAGAAAGTTACAGTTCATATTCAGAATTTCCATTTCATATTCAGAAAGTTGCAATTGATATTCAGAAATTTACATTTCATATTCAGAAAATTACAATTCATATTCAGAATTTCCATTTCATATTCAGAAAGTTGCAGTTCATATTCAGAAAAATACAATTGATATTCAGAAATTTACATTTCATATTCAGAAAGTTGCAATTAATATTCAAAAAATTACAGTTAATATTGAGAAAGTTACAGTTCATATTCAGAATTTCCATTTCATATTCAGAAAGTTGCAATTGATATTCAGAAATTTACATTTCATATTCAGAAAGTTGCAATTCATATTCAGAAGCTTCATTTCATATTCAGAAAGTTGCAATTCATATTCAGAAGCTTCATTTCATATTCAGAAAGTTACAATTGATATTCAGAAAATTACAATTGATATTCAGAAAATTACAATTGATATTCAGAAAATTGAAATTGATATTCAGAAAATTAAAATTGATATTCAGAAAATTACAATTGATATTCAGAAAATTACAATTGATATTCAGAAAATTACAATTGATATTCAGAAAATTACAGTTATTATTCAGAAAGTTACAGTTCATATTCAGAATTTCCATTTCATATTCAGAAAGTTGCAATTGATATTCAGAAATTTACATTTCATATTCAGAAAGTTACAATTCATATTCAGAAGCTTCATTTCATATTCAGAAAGTTACAATTGATATTCAGAAAATTACAATTGATATTCAGAAAATTACAATTGATATTCAGAAAATTGAAATTGATATTCAGAAAATTAAAATTGATATTCAGAAAATTACAATTGATATTCAGAAAACTACAATTGATATTCAGAAAATTACAATTAATATTCAGAAAATTACAGTTAATATTCAGAAAGTTACAGTTCATATTCAGAATTTCCATTTCATATTCAGAAAGTTGCAATTGATATTCAGAAATTTACATTTCATATTCAGAAAGTTGCAATTCATATTCAGAAGCTTCATTTCATATTCAGAAAGTTACAATTGATATTCAGAAAATTACAATTGATATTCAGAAAATTACAATTGATATTCAGAAAATTGAAATTGATATTCAGAAAATTAAAATTGATATTCAGAAAATTACAATTGATATTCAGAAAATTGATATTGATATTCAGGAAGTTATTCAGGTATTTTTTATACCTTGCATTCAAGGAAAATCTAACATGTTGGATGCATTGTATAGCTTCACATGAATGCAGGCTTTATGCAGGTCGGACTTTTGGAAAAACTGATTGGACCTGGAGGGAGAGGATGAAGAAGACAGTCCCGAGGTGACAGAGTCAGAAATGAAAAACCTTTCCACAAATAAACACGGCAACGAACATTGTAATTATTTATTTTAATATAACGCAACATATTTACATAGTAACAATATGTGTAGAAAGTGTTAAAAAATAATGTTAAGTAACAATGGTAATATTAAACATGAGGTAAGTGGTATCTTATTAGGGTGTTTCATTTTTACCTGATATTTTAAACAAAAATGTGTATGCAGTAAATATTTAATTTTGTAAATGTGTACATATGTAGTGAATATTTAATTTTGTTATACACCGGCTGGTAGAGTTGGGAAACTATCGATGGCACTATCGATAGTATCGATAGTTTTTTTTTTTAGACTATCGAAGACCATCGATGGTTTTTTCAAAACTATGGAAAACTATCGATGGTAATGTATACTATCGATAGTTTTACAACTTTTAAATCTCCATCTCCATCTACATTACTATTTCAAGTTGTGAATTGAGAATATCAGCTATTGGTAAGTTTTGAGCATAGATAACTAGATACGAAACTCTTCATTTCGTGAGAGCGCTGTCAAGATGCGCATTTTTTATAACATTTTTCATTGGTGCCACTCTGTTCGAAAACTGAAAATGGGTATTTTACATATTGTTTCTGTGAGTTTTTCGGCTTCCTTATGTTATTGAAGACTATAGCAATAATAAAATTTTGTTTATACCAAATTAAGATAAGGATATAACCACAAAAGTGATACACATGATAGTATGATTTTCCCACATTCCGAATATTCGTGTTCGAAACCCAATCTCAGACAAATTAAGAATAACGCACAAAAAGTGCTGAACGATAACACATGTAGTTGGGTGGTATTTTTTAAGAAATATTTTACTCTATTTTGCAATTCTATTAAAATGTGAATATATTAGAACTGAAATATAATAATTTTTAACAGGATATATATATAAATCTACTAAAGAACCCTGCCCGCGTTCCATCTCATTAACATATATTTTATAATTTTAACTGAAACACAATTTTTTCCACTTAAAACAATAAACTTCACTGAATATTACACACAAGCAATACAATTACCTCTGTATTTTTTATAATTCCTTATTATTTCAACAAAATTGGGCACATAAAACAAAACATTAAAATCCACCGAAAGTGACAATTTATTTTGGCACGTTTTCCTTTCTGGCACCTGCAATTTGCACAAACAGCTGATCGGCCGGGTTTTATCAGAGAACTTAAAATATAGAGAAGGTGCAAATCTCAAATCCGATCTTTTACAAGCAAAATTTGTAGATCCGAGATGGTGTGATTCACCACACCCAAAATAAAACCCTACTTTACCGGCTTTATTCACTCATAAAAACGAGTGAAACACTATTTTTGCATTGGATTGAGCGAATTGCTGTATGAGTGAAGTGATTGCTGGTTCACATGCAAATTTTCTATTTCTTCATGTAGGGCTAATTTCCATGATTTTAATTTTTTCAAAAAATATTTTGCAAAGTATATTATAAAAAATTTAAAAAATCTGAAAATAAAAATGCAAAAAATAATGCTCACGGTGAGGCTCGATCACCGATCCTTGACTTTTCAATTTGATTAGATGGCTGACATAAAGCAATTGTTGGATATCTGCCTATGCAAATTTCTTTACATATTTCTGTTTAGGGCTAATTTGCACAATTTTCCACAAGTGAAAAAAAAAATTGGAAAACTTAATACATATAAAAAATTTAATCAATCTGTTTTTTTTTCTAAAAAAAGAAAAAAATCATACAAATAAAGTTAAAAAGATATACAAAACACGTACGAAAAAAATGCACATACATACATATGTATTTAATTTTCTTAACTATGTATGTAATTATCTAATTCCAATTGCCGTCGACATTTTATACCTTTCTACTTTCGTGCAAAAGCATCAGTCCATATGTATGTATGTATGTACATGCAAAAATATACGGTCACATGTGCATACATAACTATTCCAAACGCAACCTCCTCAAAACATGCGTGCATGTACATATGCTATCCAAAAACAAAAACTATTGTCCACCAAACTTATTAAAATCCAACAATAACAATTTCATTCATAAGCGCAATCGCATCAACTCAAGTGAAATGTGACAACATCGCTTTCGCGCAACAATTTCGACAATTTCAGTAATTTTTCTAGTCCAACTCGACTTCTGATAAATTCCTAGGCAAGAGGGCAAGGTGACAAGGGACAATCGTCGTGGGCTTTTGTTGGTGTCCATACAGCTCAAAAGAAGCCACTCGCATACATACATTCATATGCCTTCACATGCCCCTCTACATTTCGCTGTTGTCCTCCACTTTTCACAAATCGAAGCAATTTTGCTAAATTTCAGTTTGAGTTCAAGTCAGTGAACATGCGGGAAATGCAAAAGTGATCAACCTCGCGCACAAAGGCAATGGTTCAACACCTGCAAGCATAGGTAAATCCGCATTCATATCAACAACCGCGGCCACATGCAGTAATCGGCCCTGCGCACCAGCAGCGGTGTTAGATTTGTCTTCTTTCGCTGAACAGAAGGAACAGCCGACAACCCTTCGTCGTTTGATCGCCGCGAAGAAGTCAAAGTTTGTGAAAAAAAATAATACATACAAATGAAGATTTGTGTACATGTCGCTTACACTAGTGTATGTGTTTATTCTTGTTGCTGCCCTGCTGACAGTACGCAGGGCCGATTACTGCTTGTGGCCGCGGTTGTTGGTATGAATGCGCATTTACCTATGCTTGCAGGTGTTGAACCACTGCCATCGTGCGCGCGGTTGATGACTTTTGCATTTCCCGTATGCTCACCGACTTGAACTCAAATTGAAATTTAGCAAAATTGCTTCGATTTGGCAAAATGATGGACAACAGCGAAATGAAGAGGGGCATGTGAAGGCAAATGAATGTACATACATATGTATGCGAGTGGCTTCTTTTGAGCTGTATGGACAACAACAAAAGCCCACGACGATTGTCCCTTGTCACCTTGCCCTCTTGCCTAGGAATTTATCAGAAGTCGAGTTGGACTAGAAAAATTACTGAAATTGTCGAAATTGTTGCGCGAAAGCGATGTTGTCACATTTCACTTGAGTTGATGCGATTGCGCTTATGAATGAAATTGTTATTGTTGGATTTTAATAAGTTTGGTGGACAATAGTTTTTGTTTTTGGATAGCATATGTACATGCACGCATGGTTTGAGGAGGTTGCGTTTGGAATAGTTATGTATGCACATGTGACCGTATATTTTTGCATGTACATACATACATACATATGGACTGATGCTTTTGCACGAAAGTAGAAAGGTATAAAATGTCGACGGCAATTGGAATTAGATAATTACATACATAGTTAAGAAAATTAAATACATATGTATGTATGTGCATTTTTTTCGTACGTGTTTTGTATATCTTTTTAACTTTATTTGTATGATTTTTTTCTTTTTTTAGAAAAAAAAAACAGATTGATTAAATTTTTTATATGTATTAAGTTTTCCAATTTTTTTTTTCACTTGTGGAAAATTGTGCAAATTAGCCCTAAACAGAAATATGTAAAGAAATTTGCATAGGCAGATATCCAACAATTGCTTTATGTCAGCCATCTAATCAAATTGAAAAGTCAAGGATCGGTGATCGAGCCTCACCGTGAGCATTATTTTTTGCATTTTTATTTTCAGATTTTTTAAATTTTTTATAATATACTTTGCAAAATATTTTTTGAAAAAATTAAAATCATGGAAATTAGCCCTACATGAAGAAATAGAAAATTTGCATGTGAACCAGCAATCACTTCACTCATACAGCAATTCGCTCAATCCAATGCAAAAATAGTGTTTCACTCGTTTTTATGAGTGAATAAAGCCGGTAAAGTAGGGTTTTATTTTGGGTGTGGTGAATCACACCATCTCGGATCTACAAATTTTGCTTGTAAAAGATCGGATTTGAGATTTGCACCTTCTCTATATTTTAAGTTCTCTGGTTTTATGTTGTGTTGATGCTGGCAACAAAGCCACATTAGACCCGTGGGAAAATCGTAAAAGTGAGAGAGTAAAAAAGAGTTTCGTATCAAGTCATCTTTGGTTTTGAGCATAGCTGGGGAATAATGATTAGTAATCCTAATGATTACTAATCGGATTAGAAACTTTTTTTTTAATCCTAATTGATTAATTAGGATAAGATGGCTATTCTAATCGATTACTTTTTGATTAGATTAGAACTAATCAAAAATCTAATCACGATTAGTGACGATTGGCATATCTAATCAAAACTAATCAAAAATAAAATCGATTAGATTTCTCGACTAGTTGTGATTAGATTTGATTATATCAACTATTTTGAAATTTTTTGTAAAAAAAATTATTTATTTTTGTATACTAAATTTATTTACATGATATAAATATTTTTGAATATGTATTTCATAATATTGCATTAAGTCGTTGTTCATAGCTTCACCACTGTACAATACCTCTGCCTGTTCTAGCTTCGCTTTCTAAGCATTGCAATTTGTCGCTGCAATGTTTGTATTGTTTTCGCCAAAGCATCGCTAATCATCAACTAATGGAAAAGTGCGTGCATAAAAAACATAATTTTCGGACCGTCGCGACGCACACTCATATACCTCTGCCTGTTCTACCTTCGCTTTCTAAGCATTGCAATTTGTCGCTGCAATGTTTGTATTCAGTGTTGCCGCTGCAAAATTTGAAAAAGTGGCCTAAAAAAGAAAAAAAGTGTCCCCCAAAGTTTTTTTTTAGCTAGAAAGACATTTTTATATATTTTTGTGGCTTATTTAATGCTTAAAGCAATTCACAGGTTAAGGAACATTATTTTACTAAGACCTTATTTTATATATAAGAAAAAAAAAACTATAAAATAGTTATTACATTATAGTTTTGAAAGTAAAAAAGGACCAAAAGTGGCCCGAATTTTTAAAAAGGTTCAAATATTGTATATTTTCAAAAAGTTGGGTTCCGGTGGCCTGGCTCTTAAAAAGGGTCAAATTGCCACTTTAGTGGCCCCAGCGGCAACGCTGTTTGTATTGTTTCAACTAATGGAAAAGTGCGTGCTTAAAAATTGTAATTTTCGGACCGTCGCGACGCACACTCATCTCTTCATCGCTGCCGTACATCAACATGCAAATCAAAGCCCGGCTCTTACTCTTTACATTCATTTACTTATTTGTTTTATTATATGAATTTCTTAGCATAAGCATTGTAATTTGAAATAACTCTGTACAGTCCATTTTAAATACTCCAAGAGTACGGATCAATAAATATTAAATTTTCGTTATATTTGTTAGTATTTGGCTTGCTTCTCTCGTTTTTATTTGTTAAATATTCAGTCATAAATATTGGTCATAATTGTAAAGTGTCAACTTGTTTGGTGAAACTGCAAATTGTGTTTTGTTTTGTTTCTTTTTCAATCTATAAAGTGTTGTAAGTGAAGTGCACAGTAAAAATTTTAGTTTAATTTTAATACCATTTTGGTATTTATATATAACAATGCCAAAAAGTATAAAATGAAAACCATTCTGGTTTAAAAAAATAAGAGAATATTGAGAGACAGAAATTGTTCTTGGTGTCAAATTAACACTTTCTTGGAATTAAATCAAAACCAAATTTTGAAATAAGACTTCTTGGCATTAAAAATCATATTTAATTCCAGAAATGATTAAATTAAGTACCAAATGATATTAGAAATAAACTATCATTTTTTACAGTGTGGTGAATACTATTTGTAAATACATATAACATTTTCAAATTATAAATACCGTAGTTGTCGGAATGGATCAAGATCTGTTTGAAGACCAAGACTTCTCGGCAGATGACGATGTTGTTGACCCAAATTTTATCCCGGAGAAGGTGATCCTCAAGAGAAATATTGTTGTGGATAGTGAACCGGCAGTGAGCGAGAAAAAAAGAAGGCGTAGCGTCGGAAGGAGTTCGCCTAAATTAATTTTCAAACCAGAATTTTACGTGGCAATGGAAAAAGTTTGTTAAACTGAGTGTTGGTGAAGTTCAAACTATGTTGTGATGTTGTAGGTTTTCTAGTGGTGATTTTGTATTTAATGTTTTTTTATATCGACGTGCCATACGAAAACTAACACCAGAAATTATGTGTCTGAAAAAAATAACACTTTCATTTTGTGTATGACGAAAAATAACACTTTTAATTTGTGTTTGACGAAAACTAACACTTTCATTTTTTGTCTGAAGAAAATGTACTACACAAAAGTGTTAGTTTACGCCAGACACAAATTGAAAGTGTTAGTTTTCTTACAGAATTTTTTAAGTGTTATTTTTCGTATTGTATGACGATATATAGTTTTGTTTTTGTTTATTCCGATCAATAAGAATTTTGTTTACTCATGAATATTTATATTAAATTAGTGTATTAATTTGTTTGTTTGTTTGTTATGGCAGTCAAATGGAAGAACAACGGCGACATGTGTCGCCTGTAGCAAAATCATACGAGGCACCGGTGAAGTAACGTCAAACTTCATATCCCATTTAAAAGTTTGCCACAATGACTTATACAAAAAGTATTTAGGTATGAAATCTGGCCGATCCCATGAAAGCACGGCACAGGAAGCTTTTGAAAAAAAATTATCCGTTTTTTGGTAGACTGCGCGTTACCCGTATCAATTGTAGAAAAGGAGTCCTTCCGTGACTTGTTTAGTGGCACTGGGTTGCATGTTATGTGTAAAAATCTGCCAGGAAAAAACTTGACGAAAGCTACAATAGCATGGTGTCTGCAGTACGGAATGACATGTCGTCATCAAAGTATTTTTGTACCACAGCGGATATATGGTCGGGTAATCGCAGGAGCTTTTTGAGTTAAACATGTCATTGGTTTGATCAAAATTTCGAGAGGAAATCAGCTGCGTTGGCGTGTAGGCGAATATTTGGTATCCATTCTGCCGAGAAAATCGCGCAAATGGTTGGAGAAATGAATTCTTCCTTTGACCTAAATAACAAAAACATAATTACTACCATCACGGACAACGGGTCAAACTTTGTCAAGGCGTTTCGTGATTATGGTTTGCCAAAATATGATAGTGATGAGGAAGAGGAAAATAGTGAGGACGAAATGCCGATTTTCGAAAATAATAAATATTTGCCGAAACACGAAAGGTGTGCCAGTCACACGTTAAATTTATTAGCCAGCACTGACTATACCAGGATTTTGAAGAACCAACCAACAATGGAAATTCAGAACTCAATGGTAAAATCTATAAAGTTTTTTTTAAATGCAACTAAAATTCATTTCTTACAGACGATCAAAAAGTGCAATCACCTTTGGAAAAAATGCAAATGGCCAAAATCCTCCGAAATCATTCAGAGCATTTTTAGGTTCAGCTCTTGTTGTACCAGTAGTCACTAGGTGGAACTCACTATATGATGCAATCGTGAAGTTACTACAGTACAAAGAGAAATTGAATAAGCTTTCCGATGAGCTGAATCTGCCTCCTGTTACATCAAGTGATTTTCAATATTTGGAGTCGTACAAGCTGCTAATGGAGCCTATTGCCCAAACTTTGGACTTTCTCCAAGGTGAAGCCAATGTGAAATATGGGTGTATTATTCCTGCGTTATTTTCTTTGAGTAATAAACTGCTAAAATTATCAAGAAAACCCGTTTTAAGCAATATTAGCTCAACAGCAGTACAATTAGAACATCAATTGAGAGAAAGGTTTAAACCATATTTTACATTGGCTCCTGGAGTAAATATGGCATTAGCGGCAGCTGTATTGACACCAAATGTGAAAATGAAATGGTTGCCTGTTATCCAAAAAACTTCGCCTGACTGTACACAGGAGCAGATCAGTAAACGGGTGATTGAAGTAATAAGCACTTTCTTCCAAAATGATTCAACATGTTCTGAAACGTTCGTGCCTCAGTTGGACAATGAAAGCTCTTTTTTTGATTTCAATGAAGGTAATTTTATCAATATTTTATGACTTTTCAAACTACATAACTATTATTTTGGTTCCAGAAGATGATGAGGAGGCGTTAATTCTCAGAACACCAATTTTACCAAACGCGTCAAACGGTTTCAAAGAAGTGGTTAGCAATCAGCTATACGCATATTTGAATGACCCGATGCCAGGTCCTGAAATTTGGAATAAATATGGTGCACTGAAGGAAGCGTGTCTAGCGTTCAATACCCCGCTTACGTCATCAGCGCCCGTCGAAAGGCTGTTTTCATTTGCTGACATAGTCAATAACCCAAGACGGAATTCATTGTCTAGACTTTTCTTTTGAAAAGTTGGTACTAATGAAGTCAAATATAAACTTTTTGTGATACATATGTACATATGTAATATAAATTAGGTTTTTTTTTCAGAATGTGCCTTTAATTTTTGTACTTTAACTAGTATTTAGTGTTTATGTTTACGAGTTGTTACTTTATGAATTAAATGACAAAAAAAATATTTCAAAACAGTTGATCTAATCAAATTTAATCAAAACTAATCGAGAAATCTAATTGATTTTTTTTTTAATTAGTTTTGATTAGTTTTGATTAGATATGCTAATCGTCGCTAATCCCCATTAGATTTTTGATTAGCTCTAATCCAATCAATTAGTAATCAAAATATAACGAATCAAAAAAAATCTAATGATTAGATTACTTAATTTTTCTAATCGTAATGATTTCTAATTCTAATCGAAGTTCCCCAGCTATGGTTTTGAGTCCTTGGCTAAAACTACATAGTCAAAATGTCGCGTTTCCAATATTTTGGGCATAGGCGTACGAATGCCTTGTGAATGGTTGGTACTTGTAAAAAAAATAACCAAAATAAAAAAATTTGAATTTCACATATTTATTGCAAAAAACCAAAATTTATTGAAAAAACTCAAAATCAGAAAAAAAAAAACTACCAAGTTTGGTTGGAAACAACCAACAGTGGCATCCGTGGTCTTGTGTGTACATACATACGTGTAATATGTATAAAATATGAATTTGTTGGCGGTTAAAAAATTTTTTCCAGGAATCATTTAAATACGATAGTACTATCGATAGTACTATCGATAGTTCATTTTTTTAAGACTATCGAAAACTATCAATAGTTTTTTTTAAACTATCAAAAACTATCGATGGTGCTGCTATCGATAGTTTCCCAACTCTACCGGCTGGCATATCTCGCAATGCAACTACGTCAGCGTGGAAACTGAAGCAGTGCTGCGTTGCTCTAGCGCAGTCCCCACCTGTCACGGCTACCTTGGCATCATCGATTTTGGCTTCGAGGTACTGCAGCCTCTGCTCCGCCAAGCCTGGATCTTGAACCTCAGGAACATCCATATTCGACTTCACTAAAGATTTGATTTTGGACCATATCGCCTCAACCGGACTAAGCATTGGTGAGTATGGTCCCAAGCGAAGTACGGTGGCCAACCCATTCGAGAACTCCTCGACAGCGGCTTCGATGCTTGAGTGACATGGTGCATTATCGCAAATAATGACCATGACACTCAAGTTATTTCCTAAATCTTGCCATTTTTCCATCACCGTTAAGATCCAGCGACGAAACGAGGCTGCAGTAAACGAGCCACGTTGGCGATCTAAACATACAACCGCTGATGCCGCGATAGCCCCTATTAGGTGCACGTTTGCACCGCGGGAGGCTGGCAACAGCTGCCACTTTTATTGGGCTATGATCACTGTTCAGCTGTTTACTGTTACTGCACCAATAATCGACCAAATTAATACCGATACTGTTACTATTATGGAAATAAAGCTACTGCATAACTAATTGAACCCTAATGTTATGTTCAGACACAACCTTAATTGAACTTTAAGAGCCTTCATTCAATTTTCAAGCCCAATGATTCTCAATTTACCATACAAAAATTGACCAAGTTAATGCTTCATTAGAAATTAATGAGTTGTTAATGAAGAACAATTCTGCATGCAACCCTGTTAAAAGGCTTGTTTCATAAGTAAAATGAAATGTCATGAAAAGAGAAATGTGATTAGCGTCAGTGTCCACTAAACAGGTTGGTTCGTCAGATCAGCTGCATTCTTGTTCTTCTTCATCACCTATCAAATTTGTTTTTATTTCTGCTTATTTTATACATGCATTCGTGTTTACGATTGGTAAAAGTTGTGAGCTGAATGTCAAATTATTTCGTCCTCCTTGCAGTTTTGACATTTAGGTCACGATAGTTTGATATTCAGCTCACGGCGTGTATGTGTGTATGTATCTTGAGCCGACCTGTTAAATGGGCCAAGTAAATTAAATATGTCTGAACACCAAATCTAGAGATGTTCAATCAAGCTCAATTGACTTAATTAATTTTTATGTCTGAACATGATATAAGGCTTTTTAAAATATTATAAATATGTACATCAGGGCTGTCCAAATGCGATTCACTACCACAATCAAGCAACGACCGAAAAATGAATGTGTGTTGGTGCGCCTACCGTATGCCAAAGTGAAAAATTACTAAAAATAATCAGTCTCCTTGCAGATGTTGAGCGAGCAGGGTCACGTGCGCCAGTGATGCCAAGTATAGGGAAAAGAGGCTACATGTAGGGAAATTCGACCTCAAATTAGTAGTGTAGGGAAAAACGGACAGATTTTCAAAAATTAGCTAAATGTAGGGAATTTTTGAAGTTAAAAATTTTCGGTTCCTTTGCCACGAATTAATTTTTTCTAAGAACCTAATATTTTTTATTACGTACAAATAAAATGTTTCTGCATGATTGAATGCAACATTTCAAAATTGTACTTTGTTCTGTGGGCCTTTTCAGTAACCAATTTGCGACAATTTTTGGATCGACATTGTAAATTTGCGATCAGTTTTGCGATCAGGATATTCTGTAGGATATTTTGGTCGAATTCTATAGTATACATGGACAGTTGTTTCCGATAATCATTGCAGAGGTATCGAGGGTAATTTTTGTGTCGGTAGATTTTGCGCTTTTCGGTCGCAAAATAAGTTACAGAATCCCAGCCCTGATCTGGCAATATATTCGTTAACCTGCTTACAGGGCCTCGGAGCAAAAGTTTTTGTTTCGTTAGCTTCGTTCACACAAAAACACCTAATCCAGGGTTGTTGTTGTTTTTTTTGTAGATTTACTAAGCCCTGCTTAGCCAACGAGTTCTGCTCACAAATTGTCATCAATTTCACTTAACGGAAGGGCCAAGAATGTTGCAGCTTCTTTTGGGCTTGTGCAGAGGGTCAAGGGTGTTAAGTTAGTTGGTTTCAAGTGGCATGCAAGGAGGTGTTGTGTGTCATGCGGCGTCTCTCCACATGCCGGACATACGTTTGGATCGATTCTGGCCCTGTAGGAATTGAGCCTACTACAGAAGCCCGACCTTAATTGTGATAAGGTGACTCGAGTTTATCTGGACAACTCTAGTTCTTCTGCAGCTATTGGTGGTGGTTGGTCTCTAATTATTATGTACGCGGGGCGGGTTGAAACGAAGGTGGAGACTGTTTCGTTGTGTATCTCCTTTATTGCCTGCCTGTATGTTGTGGGGTCTAGTGGTTGATTATGTATTTTATGCGGTTCGGGCTCCAGTAGATGGTTGTTTGGATGACCTCTGCGGTAGCATCCCAGGAGAAACTGTTTGCTAAGCGTGATATTATGATTCTCAACTGGGAGCACCTGTGCCCCGTGATGTAGGCAGGCCCGCAGAGAGCCGAGCCGGGCCCCTGGGACAGTTCGCGTTTACGGGCCCCCCTAAAAAATAAATTCAATCTAGTAAAAAAATAACATACAAAAATTTTTCAATTTACATTAGGCGCATTTCTGTCGTACCCAAGCATGAAAAGAATACTCGCTTATTCATAAAATTACCTTCAAAGCAACAACACCAACTCGACTATTTTAAAAATATTTGATGTAATTTGATGCATAAGCGAGTATTCTTTTCATGCTTGGGTACGACAGAAATGCGCCTATTGTCAGTTTTATCTTATATTATAAATGTGAAATGGAAATTGTGTTTAAACTCAATTGGCGAGAAAACCGCTGAACGGATCCTCACGAAACATTGCACACCTAGGTATTTTCACCCGGTAATTGCTATAGGCATATTTTTAATCTGATTAAAAGTCAGGGATGGGCACCTCCCATACAAAATTTTCCTTTTTTTTCGTAATATCTCTTGAAATATTTGTACTAGAATAATGAAAATTTTTGTGAAGGAATAATACAAAAATATATACTCAACGTATAAACAATTTAGGTCTTGGTAAAGCAGGGATGGGCACTCTCCTCCCATATAAACTGAAATTTTCACATCGAATATCTCTGGAAATATTTGTAGTAGGGTACTGAAAACTGGTGTGAGGGCATATGAGATAACTATGTATTAAACGGGAAAAACACTAGGTCTTGGTAAAGCAGGGATGGGCACCTCCCATACAAACTGAAACTTTCACAGCGAATATCTCTGAATATATTTGTAGTAGGGTACTGAAAACTGGTGTGAGGGCATGTGAGATAACTATGTATTAAACGGGTAAAACTGCTAGGTCTTGGTAAAGCAGGGATGGGCACCTCCCATACAAACTGAAATTTTCACATCGAATATCTCTGGAAATATTTGTAGTAGGGTACTGAAAACTGGTGTGAGGGCATATGAGATAACTATGTATTAAACGGGAAAAACACTAGGTCTTGGTAAAGCAGGGATGGGAACCTCCCATACAAACTGAAATTTTCACATCGAATATCTCTGGAAATATTTGTAGTAGGGTACTGAAAACTGGTGTGAGGGCATGTGAGATAACTATGTATTAAACGGGTAAAAATGCTAGGTCTTGGTAAAGCAGGGATGGGCACCTCCCATACAAACTGAAATTTTCACATCGAATATCTCTGGAAATATTTGTAGTAGGGTATTGAAAATTGGTGTGAGGGCATGTGAAATAACTATGTATTAAACGGGTAAAAACGCTAGGTCTTAGTAAAGCAGGGATGGGCACCTCCCATACGAACTGAAACTTTCACAGCGAATATCTCTGAAAATATTTGTAGTAGGGTACTGAAAACTGGTGTGAGGGCATGTGAGATAACTATGTATTAAACGGGTAAAAACGCTAGGTCTTGGTAAAGCAGGGATGGGCACCTCGCATACAAACTGAAATTTTTACAGCGAAAATCTCTTGAAATATTTATAGTAGGGTACTAAAAATTGGTGTTGGGCATATGAGATAATTACGTACTCAACGGACAAAAAAAAAATAAGAAAACTATCTTTGACGTCAAGAATGATATTTTTCTATGTACTACTACTACTATGGACTAACTCAATATGCTAATATTTTTAAAAGCACGTGGTGTGAAACCCGCGGGTAACCTCTAGTTTCATATAAAATAAGATTTACTAGAGCACTTACATATAGGGTCTATGCACGATGCGTCTGATTCAAGAGTACTAGTCACACCGACATGACTCTGGCATGACTCAAGAAAATCAAAATTAGTTTGATATTTTGCTGTGACTCGCCTGTCAAATTTTGTCAGTTAATTTCCAAACCGTTTAAAAAATAAATAACGAAAAGAAAAAAATATATTTTATTTTCAAAACTGTTTGCCAATAAGTTCGATATTGAGGAAGATAAAATTTTTTTTTACTTGAATTCATCGAAGTATACAGGTCGTCTGAGATATTCATTTCGAACCTTCTGCAATGAAAACTATTCACAAATGAATGACGCAAGTGAGCCCAGAATGACAGCGAGTCAACACGTACACAGATGACTCGCGAGTCAGACGCACTGTGTTTAGACCCCAATACATACATAAATGAAATGTTAGATCTCATTGTTTGATTTGCTTACATTAACTTTTTTAAATACATTTTAAGAGCTTGAATCATCCAAGGAAAACCTTCCGTGCTTTTTGGTCTGCGAATATGGAAATTACTGAGTCAAAACTAATGCTGCGAGCAAGGCTGGAGGCCAATGCCAATGTTCCAAGGCTTGTCAAGCTATTGGCTCATAGTAGAACGCAAAAAATTTTTTAGGCGAGACAATAGACTGAAAGAACGCTCCCCTTCAGCCACACTGACTGGAAGTGTGCAAAATATTCTTAATGCTATGCAGATGTTAGGAAATAATACTTCCATCTTCAAGTTATGAAGTTTGTTCAGAAGTTGTAATGGTGGCAGCGAATCACATCCCAAATTTGTTAAGTGGATGGCTTTGAGATAAATGATTTCATCTATTAGATCCGTAGAAATATCTATGCCATAAATCGTGCAGAATGCCGTTGCCTTTTCTCTGAGCTCTTCTTCCGACAGATCCTGATACTTCCACAAAAAACTAAATTTTGGCTTTGATCAGAAACTCCGTTTGAAGCGCAACGTGATTTTCTAGTACAAGCAGAGCGTTCATAAACGTAAATTTTGCATGAAGCGTCGCTCATCACAATCATCAAAAAAATAATTACTGTCGATGTTGCGTTTCATGCTGCGTTTCTGATCATACCCTTAATCGCAATGTCAGTTTATTTACTTAATCCTTCTTGCACTTGTTCCTGGTAATAACTCTAGTATCTAACTATAAAATCATGGAAATAATAGTAGATAGATAATGGTATTGTTTTTAATAATTTTTTAAATTTTGTATACCTTAACTCTTTGAAATCAATTTAAACAGGGTTACCAACATTTTTCATTTAAAAGGTAAATATTTCTGAGAAGCTTGGTTCACCACCTTACCTATTGCGGTTCTTTGGAAACTCTAAATCAAAGTCGATTTTCCTCAATTTCAACTCAGTTTTCTAGGATTTGCCCATGTATAAACAAGGTAAATATTTGATTGGATGCTTATAATTTTAGTTTGGTGATTTGGTTAAGTTAAACACTTCAATTTTAAAACAATTTTTTTTGTAGCAACAAAATACCTATGTATGTATCTATGAAATCCTAGTTCGAGTACTGTCAATACTGCTTTGCCTTTCCGGGCCCTCAAAAACCTTCCGGGCCCCAGGGCAATTGCCCTGGCTGCCCCCCCCCCTCTCCACGGCCCTGGATGTAGGTGATGTTCCGACGACATGAGTAGACTTCCCGTAGCGGTACGTAACGCCGAATTTCGGCAGGCTTGGAATTTCTTATACTGCGTCCTGAAAGTCTCCGTCGACCATATTGGCGATGCACAGTTCAAGACCGGCCGGCCGATTGCTTTGTATGTTGCGATAAGGGTTTCTTTGTTTCTTTGTCTTTATGTCGCATTAGATGGTTTGCAGTGAAGGGTAACCGAAAAGCCGTTAATACATGAAATTTATTTGGAGTAAACTAAAATATTTTATAAGCTGACTCAAAATTTTATTAAAAAAAAAACGAAATAAGGATTGATTAGGTCACCTCACGAAACATTGCCAGTCGACGATATATATATTGGACCCGTATGTCTCGAGCTTCTAAATACTCTTCCGAAATCAGCTTCTGAGCGAATAAGAATAAAGGAAAATTTTTTTGAAAATATGCTTAGAAACATAAAAATTTCTATGTATGCGTGCCACGTACCCCAGCAGAATTTGAGGTAAGGAGGTGCATATTCAGTAGAATATTCATTATGAAAAATACCCTGAAACTAAGTTCAAAATTCATTGCTGAAAAAATAACTGAACACGCAGTGAAGACATCAGGTGTACTGAAATACATGCTATGGAAGTTCTCCCTGCGTATTCAGGCCTTTTTTCCTACAGAAACTCTCCCTTCTCGTTCAGCAGTTTTTAGGTAGTTGATTTTCGACGCCACCTTTATATAAAAACGAAAGGGAAATTTCAGATTTTAGAACTACATCTCTACTGAATATTCAGTAGGAAATATGTGCTGTTTTCCAGCTGATAAATACTGCAGGGACGTCTTCAATAAAAACTTTATTTGCATCAATTTTGTGTGTGTGTAGGTCAATATAGAGAAAATACGGCGTAGGGAAATTTGTAGGGAAAAATTTTGTTAGCGTAGGGAAAAGTAGGGAATTTTTTGGCATGCCGTAGGGATTTTTGGTCCAAGAATATTGGCATCACTGACGTGCGCACGCTTTGCGAAATTATGAAACAACACAAATATACACGTACATATTTACATTTGTGTACACACGTTATGTGCAAGATCTTCGTACTTTTGTTTGTTGTTTGGCATCTGTAATTAGAACATACCCTGCAAAAAAGCCGAGTACTCCATGCACGCGTGTATAGAGTACTCGCTGTGGACCAACCGAGTACTCCTCAACCTGTCACATTTCATATAAAAAATATGGTCCATTTAACATGGCGATGTCCTAGGCAGGGATACATACTCCGATTTCCGCATGACACCAGAGTAATCCAAGGAGTAACTACATGGGATTAATCCATGGAGTACCTACATGGGATTAAACCATGGAGTAGGTACTAAAATTAATGAAATTTAATAATCGCTGAACAGATTTGAACGACTGCCAATTCAATTTGATTATTAGGATTACATACATATATAAGTAAGCTTTTCTTTAATAAAAATAAAATAATAAAATTTTTCTAGCGCAATCGCCAACATGTTGTGTTGCGTTCAATGTCTATTTATTACTAGATCGTGCACGTTCAAACGAGCATGCATACATATGTACATACATACATACATACAAATGTACGCACTTGCTTCGTCGTTATCGCGATATACATACATTCGGTTTTTGTAGCAATGTTCGGCTAACTACGAGCCGATGCAGATAAACGAGTCGCTTGTTTGGGTCTATGTTTATGATCACTTTGAAAGTACTCCTACCTACCACAAAATGGATCATATACTCCTATGATTTTTACAGGGTAGATGCCCACACAAATACAGTCTCATTTTGTCGTTGTGTTGATGCATGGCGTTTGGTCGCTAGAAACGTGAGTTGCCACTTCCCTGTAATGGCACCGAACTGAGGTGTTTTTTGTTTGCTAATGATGATCTTAGGCTAATGTTATGTTCAGACACAACCTTAATTGAACATTAAGAGCCTTCATTCAATTTTCAAGCCCAATGATTCTCAATTTACCATACAAAAATTGACCAAGTTAATGCTTCATTAGAAATTAATGAGTTGTTAATGAAGAACAATTCTGCATGCAACCCTGTTAAAAGGCTTGTTTCATAAGTAAAATGAAATGTCATGAAAAGAGAAATGTGATTAGCGTCAGTGTCCACTAAACAGGTTGGTTCGTCAGATCAGCTGCATTCTTGTTCTTCTTCATCACCTATCAAATTTGTTTTTATTTCTGCTTATTTTATAGATGCATTCGTGTTTACGATTGGTAAAAATTGTGAGATGAATGTCAAATTATTTCGTCCTCCTTGCAATTTTGACATTTAGGTCACGAGAGTTTGATATTCAGCTCACGGCGTGTATGTGTGTATGTATCTTGAGCCGACCTGTTAAATGGGCCAAGTAAATTAAATATGTCTGAACACCAAATCTAAAGATGTTCAATCAACCCCAATTGACTTAATTAATTTTTATGTCTGAACATGATATAATGATAATTTTCCACCTTTGTTATATAAAATACTTGTACGTAAATACATCTCACACTCAAATGATAAATATATGTAAATATACAGCCTTGCCCAAAAGTATTAGATACCAATGTGTCTGTAAAAATCATATTCATACGTATGTATATGAAAATATAATAAATATCCCAATATGCAAAATACATTTGTTATAAGTTTACAATAAACTTACTTCAGTAAGCAAAACGTTTCGAAAATCTTTAATATAAAACTTGTAATTCATTTAATAGTAATTGCTGAATCAACGAAAAGGAACCCTAATTCTATAATTGCATTTCACGTTTGGAAAGAAATTCTTAATAAACATTTTTATACAATGTTTTGTAAACGTAGGGTGAAAAATTTCTCCCAAACAAAAAGAAAATGCGCTACTCGGGTCTCGAACCTACGCTCCTTGGTCCGTAGGCAGCATACCTCACCATTATGCTACAATCGTATTCGGAATTAGAGTTTTTGACAATAAAGAACTCTAATTCGTGCACGCCATCACACATTGTGGACATTTTTGCAAATAAAAATTATTTACTTGCATTCATAATTGCGCATAACGGTTACGCAGCTGGCAACCACGAGCTAAAATTCAAAAGAAAAACAACCAACGGCAAAGTCGACTGAAGCAGTGCTTTCCTACGTCACGTCAGTATCAGTGATGCCACTAACATATTTTTCTACGTACCAAAAAACGTACCAAATTGCTTTTGAGAGTACCAAACAGATTTTCCGTGGTAACAGTCGCAGTAGACAAATGTTTTTTTTTTGTTTTTTTTTCATTTATTGTATTTTAGTGGAAAACTAACTTCAATATATCGCTACCTAAACCATAAATTGACACAACTCAAAATTAAAAAAATTTTCAGGAGCTAAAAAACTTTTTTTCTTTACAAGCAATGATGTTGAAAAGGCTAAGTATAATTGCTATTTTCAGTCAAAAGGACAAAAGTTTTTTTTTGCAACCGGTTATTCCCTCCATACAATTCGTTTGCTAATTTTGCCAACTACTTGCCAAAAATCTCTAACAAAATACACGGTAATTGTTGGTGGAATAATGCTACGACCGGTATAGTTTGGTCATGCTAGTGATCAAGAATTGTATCGATTTCATAACATCTACTTCTTTCGGACACCTATCGCGTGTTGCCGATGTAATTAATCAACATAATTATTGTTCTTTTAGTGGACGAACAAAAATAATATATAGAAAAATAAAAAAATAAATGGAAATAAATAAACATTGTTTTCCCAAACCTTTGCTTTTAAAGCCTAGTACTGAGTTCACAGCCGTGAAATTTCGCCAGCAACATGCATTTATTTTGCCGTGAAATGTTTCAAGAAATTTTTTTTGTCAAATGAGAATAAACGCCAAAATGAAAATTGAAATGTAAAAAGAAAAAAATTGCAGCATCGCCTCAGAACCATCTTTCAAATTTTGGCCAATAAAAAAATTTTATACAAAATAAAAATTCCAATTTCAATGTCACTTTTCACTCGAAAATAAATGGCATTGTCTATTTAAATTGGCGTGAAAAAATTTTGCTGGCATGATGTTGCTAGCATGTTGCGCAACGTTTTCACGGCAGGAACTCAGTACAACTTTGTCGTGAAATATCTGTGAAATTTCACAAATGTTTCACAGGCAGTTTGTTTGTATGGCTTTTGACAGCAGTTTCACGTGAAACTCGAACTCAGCAGGGATGGGCATTATTCAAAATTTGAATAATTCAATAACGAAAAAATAAAAATAAATTTTTATTCTTCATTCTCATACCCTTGAATAAAGAATAAATTCTTATTCTTCATTCCGGCGCCCTTGAATAAAGAATAATTTTTTTTTCTTCATTCTGATACCCTTGAATAATGAATAAAAATTTATTCTTCACTCTGATACCCTTGAATAAAAAATAAATTTTTATTCTTCATTCTGGTGCCCTTGAATAAAGAATAATTTTTTATTCTTCATTTTGATACCCTCGAATAAGAAATAAAAAATTATTCTTCATTCTGATACACTTGAATAAAAAATAAAATTTTATTCTTCATTCTGACGCCCTTGAATAAAGAATAATTTTTTATTCTTCATCCAAAATTGGTTGAATCAAAAATAAAATTTTATTTTTCATTCAGATAATTTTAAATAAAGAATAAATTTTTATTCACGTTATTCAAATTATTCTTGGAGGTCACACAAGTAAATGATTTTGCGAATATTTTTCCGAATACGAACCAAGTATTTTCCCGAGTCACAGACGAATATTTTTCCGAATACTTTCCCGAATCCGAACCCAAATACTTAACCGAATATTTTTCTGAATCCGAACCGAATATTTTACCGAATACTTTCCTGAATCCGAACCGAATATTTTCCCAAATCCGAAACCGAATACTTTCCCGAGTCTGAACCGAATACTTCTCCGGGTCCAAACCGAATACTTTCCCGAGTCTGAACCGAATACTTTTCCGGGTCCGAACCGAATATTTTACCAAAAAGGAACCGAATACTTTTCCGAGTCCGAACCGGTTACTTTACCGGGTTCGGACCCGGAAAAATATTCGGTTCAGACTCGTGAAAGTATTCGGTTCGGACCCGGAAAAGTATCCGAATTTTCCTTTATTCTTATTCGCTCAGAAGCTGATTTCGGAAGAGTATTTAGAAGCTCGAGACATACGGGTCCAATATATATATCGTCGACTGGCAATGTTTCGTGAGGTGACCTAATCAATCCTTATTTCGTTTTTTTTAAATAAAATTTTGAGTCAGCTTATAAAATATTTTAGTTTACTCCAAATAAATTTCATGTATTAACGGCTTTTCGGTTACCCTTCACTGCAAACCATCTAATGCGACATAAAGACAAAGAAACCCTTATCGCAACATACAAAGCAATCGGCCGGCCGGTCTTGAACTGTGCATCGCCAATATGGTCGACGGAGACTTTCAGGACGCAGTATAAGAAATTCCAAGCCTGCCGAAATTCGGCGTTACGTACCGCTACGGGAAGTCTACTCATGTCGTCGGAACATCACCTACATCCAGGGCCGTGGAGAGGGGGGGGGCAGCCAGGGCAATTGCCCTGGGGCCCGGAAGGTTTTTGAGGGCCCGGAAAGGCAAAGCAGTATTGACAGTACTCGAACTAGGATTTCATAGATACATACATAGGTATTTTGTTGCTACAAAAAAAATTGTTTTAAAATTGAAGTGTTTAACTTAACCAAATCACCAAACTAAAATTATAAGCATCCAATCAAATATTTACCTTGTTTATACATGGGCAAATCCTAGAAAACTGAGTTGAAATTGAGGAAAATCGACTTTGATTTAGAGTTTCCAAAGAACCGCAATAGGTAAGGTGGTGAACCAAGCTTCTCAGAAATATTTACTTTTTAAATGAAAAATGTTGGTAACCCTGTTTAAATTGATTTCAAAGAGTTAAGGTATACAAAATTTAAAAAATTATTAAAAACAATACCATTATCTATCTACTATTATTTCCATGATTTTATAGTTAGATACTAGAGTTATTACCAGGAACAAGTGCAAGAAGGATTAAGTAAATAAACTGACATTGCGATTAAGGGTATGATCAGAAACGCAGCATGAAACGCAACATCGACAGTAATTATTTTTTTGATGATTGTGATGAGCGACGCTTCATGCAAAATTTACGTTTATGAACGCTCTGCTTGTACTAGAAAATCACGTTGCGCTTCAAACGGAGTTTCTGATCAAAGCCAAAATTTAGTTTTTTGTGGAAGTATCAGGATCTGTCGGAAGAAGAGCTCAGAGAAAAGGCAAAGGCATTCTGCACGATTTATGGCATAGATATTTCTACGGATCTAATAGATGAAATCATTTATCTCAAAGCCATCCACTTAACAAATTTGGGATGTGATTCGCTGCCACCATTACAACTTCTGAACAAACTTCATAACTTGAAGATGGAAGTATTATTTCCTAACATCTGCATAGCATTAAGAATATTTTGCACACTTCCAGTCAGTGTGGCTGAAGGGGAGCGTTCTTTCAGTCTATTGTCTCGCCTAAAAAATTTTTTGCATTCTACTATGAGCCAATAGCTTGACAAGCCTTGGAACATTGGCATTGGCCTCCAGCCTTGCTCGCAGCATTAGTTTTGACTCAGTAATTTCCATATTCGCAGACCAAAAAGCACGGAAGGTTTTCCTTGGATGATTCAAGCTCTTAAAATGTATTTAAAAAAGTTAATGTAAGCAAATCAAACAATGAGATCTAACATTTCATTTATGTATGTATTGGGGTCTAAACACAGTGCGTCTGACTCGCGAGTCATCTGTGTACGTGTTGACTCGCTGTCATTCTGGGCTCACTTGCGTCATTCATTTGTGAATAGTTTTCATTGCAGAAGGTTCGAAATGAATATCTCAGACGACCTGTATACTTCGATGAATTCAAGTAAAAAAAAATTTTATCTTCCTCAATATCGAACTTATTGGCAAACAGTTTTGAAAATAAAATATATTTTTTTCTTTTCGTTATTTATTTTTTAAACGGTTTGGAAATTAACTGACAAAATTTGACAGGCGAGTCACAGCAAAATATCAAACTAATTTTGATTTTCTTGAGTCATGCCAGAGTCATGTCGGTGTGACTAGTACTCTTGAATCAGACGCATCGTGCATAGACCCTATATGTAAGTGCTCTAGTAAATCTTATTTTATATGAAACTAGAGGTTACCCGCGGGTTTCACACCACGTGCTTTTAAAAATATTAGCATATTGAGTTAGTCCATAGTAGTAGTAGTACATAGAAAAATATCATTCTTGACGTCAAAGATAGTTTTCTTATTTTTTTTTTTGTCCGTTGAGTACGTAATTATCTCATATGCCCAACACCAATTTTTAGTACCCTACTATAAATATTTCAAGAGATTTTCGCTGTAAAAATTTCAGTTTGTATGCGAGGTGCCCATCCCTGCTTTACCAAGACCTAGCGTTTTTACCCGTTTAATACATAGTTATCTCACATGCCCTCACACCAGTTTTCAGTACCCTACTACAAATATTTTCAGAGATATTCGCTGTGAAAGTTTCAGTTCGTATGGGAGGTGCCCATCCCTGCTTTACTAAGACCTAGCGTTTTTACCCGTTTAATACATAGTTATTTCACATGCCCTCACACCAATTTTCAATACCCTACTACAAATATTTCCAGAGATATTCGATGTGAAAATTTCAGTTTGTATGGGAGGTGCCCATCCCTGCTTTACCAAGACCTAGCATTTTTACCCGTTTAATACATAGTTATCTCACATGCCCTCACACCAGTTTTCAGTACCCTACTACAAATATTTCCAGAGATATTCGATGTGAAAATTTCAGTTTGTATGGGAGGTTCCCATCCCTGCTTTACCAAGACCTAGTGTTTTTCCCGTTTAATACATAGTTATCTCATATGCCCTCACACCAGTTTTCAGTACCCTACTACAAATATTTCCAGAGATATTCGATGTGAAAATTTCAGTTTGTATGGGAGGTGCCCATCCCTGCTTTACCAAGACCTAGCAGTTTTACCCGTTTAATACATAGTTATCTCACATGCCCTCACACCAGTTTTCAGTACCCTACTACAAATATATTCAGAGATATTCGCTGTGAAAGTTTCAGTTTGTATGGGAGGTGCCCATCCCTGCTTTACCAAGACCTAGTGTTTTTCCCGTTTAATACATAGTTATCTCATATGCCCTCACACCAGTTTTCAGTACCCTACTACAAATATTTCCAGAGATATTCGATGTGAAAATTTCAGTTTATATGGGAGGAGAGTGCCCATCCCTGCTTTACCAAGACCTAAATTGTTTATACGTTGAGTATATATTTTTGTATTATTCCTTCACAAAAATTTTCATTATTCTAGTACAAATATTTCAAGAGATATTACGAAAAAAAAGGAAAATTTTGTATGGGAGGTGCCCATCCCTGACTTTTAATCAGATTAAAAATATGCCTATAGCAATTACCGGGTGAAAATACCTAGGTGTGCAATGTTTCGTGAGGATCCGTTTAGCGGTTTTCTCGCCAATTGAGTTTAAACACAATTTCCATTTCACATTTATAATATAAGATAAAACTGACAATAGGCGCATTTCTGTCGTACCCAAGCATGAAAAGAATACTCGCTTATGCATCAAATTACATCAAATATTTTTAAAATAGTCGAGTTGGTGTTGTTGCTTTGAAGGTAATTTTATGAATAAGCGAGTATTCTTTTCATGCTTGGGTACGACAGAAATGCGCCTAATGTAAATTGAAAAATTTTTGTATGTTATTTTTTTACTAGATTGAATTTATTTTTTAGGGGGGCCCGTAAACGCGAACTGTCCCAGGGGCCCGGCTCGGCTCTCTGCGGGCCTGCCTACATCACGGGGCACAGGTGCTCCCAGTTGAGAATCATAATATCACGCTTAGCAAACAGTTTCTCCTGGGATGCTACCGCAGAGGTCATCCAAACAACCATCTACTGGAGCCCGAACCGCATAAAATACATAATCAACCACTAGACCCCACAACATACAGGCAGGCAATAAAGGAGATACACAACGAAACAGTCTCCACCTTCGTTTCAACCCGCCCCGCGTACATAATAATTAGAGACCAACCACCACCAATAGCTGCAGAAGAATTAGAGTTGTCCAGATAAACTCGAGTCACCTTATCACAATTAAGGTCGGGCTTCTGTAGTAGGCTCAATTCCTACAGGGCCAGAATCGATCCAAACGTATGTCCGGCATGTGGAGAGACGCCGCATGACACACAACACCTCCTTGCATGCCACTTGAAACCAACTAACTTAACACCCTTGACCCTCTGCACAAGCCCAAAAGAAGCTGCAACATTCTTGGCCCTTCCGTTAAGTGAAATTGATGACAATTTGTGAGCAGAACTCGTTGGCTAAGCAGGGCTTAGTAAATCTACAAAAAAAACAACAACAACCCTGGATTAGGTGTTTTTGTGTGAACGAAACTAACGAAACAAAAACTTTTGCTCCGAGGCCCTGTAAGCAGGTTAACGAATATATTGCCAGATCAGGGCTGGGATTCTGTAACTTATTTTGCGACCGAAAAGCGCAAAATCTACCGACACAAAAATTACCCTCGATACCTCTGCAATGATTATCGGAAACAACTGTCCAAGTATACTATAGAATTCGACCAAAATATCCTACAGAATATCCTGATCGCAAAACTGATCGCAAATTTACAATGTCGATCCAAAAATTGTCGCAAATTGGTTACTGAAAAGGCCCACAGAACAAAGTACAATTTTGAAATGTTGCATTCAATCATGCAGAAACATTTTATTTGTACGTAATAAAAAATATTAGGTTCTTAGAAAAAATTAATTCGTGGCAAAGGAAACGAAAATTTTTAACTTCAAAAATTCCCTACATTTAGCTAATTTTTGAAAATCTGTCCGTTTTTCCCTACACTACTAATTTGAGGTCGAATTTCCCTACATGTAGCCTCTTTTCCCTATACTTGGCATCACTGGCGCACGTGACCCTGCTCGCTCAACATCTGCAAGGAGACTGATTATTTTTAGTAATTTTTCACTTTGGCATACGGTAGGCGCACCAACACACATTCATTTTTCGGTCGTTGCTTGATTGTGGTAGTGAATCGCATTTGGACAGCCCTGATGTACATATTTATAGTATTTTAAAAAGCCTTATATCATGTTCAGACATAAAAATTAATTAAGTCAATTGAGCTTGATTGAACATCTCTAGATTTGGTGTTCAGACATATTTAATTTACTTGGCCCATTTAACAGGTCGGCTCAAGATACATACACACATACACGCCGTGAGCTGAATATCAAACTATCGTGACCTAAATGTCAAAACTGCAAGGAGGACGAAATAATTTGACATTCAGCTCACAACTTTTACCAATCGTAAACACGAATGCATGTATAAAATAAGCAGAAATAAAAACAAATTTGATAGGCGATGAAGAAGAACAAGAATGCAGCTGATCTGACGAACCAACCTGTTTAGTGGACACTGACGCTAATCACATTTCTCTTTTCATGACATTTCATTTTACTTATGAAACAAGCCTTTTAACAGGGTTGCATGCAGAATTGTTCTTCATTAACAACTCATTAATTTCTAATGAAGCATTAACTTGGTCAATTTTTGTATGGTAAATTGAGAATCATTGGGCTTGAAAATTGAATGAAGGCTCTTAAAGTTCAATTAAGGTTGTGTCTGAACATAACATTAGGGTTCAATTAGTTATGCAGTAGCTTTATTTCCATAATAGTAACAGTATCGGTATTAATTTGGTCGATTATTGGTGCAGTAACAGTAAACAGCTGAACAGTGATCATAGCCCAATAAAAGTGGCAGCTGTTGCCAGCCTCCCGCGGTGCAAACGTGCACCTAATAGGGGCTATCGCGGCATCAGCGGTTGTATGTTTAGATCGCCAACGTGGCTCGTTTACTGCAGCCTCGTTTCGTCGCTGGATCTTAACGGTGATGGAAAAATGGCAAGATTTAGGAAATAACTTGAGTGTCATGGTCATTATTTGCGATAATGCACCATGTCACTCAAGCATCGAAGCCGCTGTCGAGGAGTTCTCGAATGGGTTGGCCACCGTACTTCGCTTGGGACCATACTCACCAATGCTTAGTCCGGTTGAGGCGATATGGTCCAAAATCAAATCTTTAGTGAAGTCGAATATGGATGTTCCTGAGGTTCAAGATCCAGGCTTGGCGGAGCAGAGGCTGCAGTACCTCGAAGCCAAAATCGATGATGCCAAGGTAGCCGTGACAGGTGGGGACTACGCTAGAGCAACGCAGCACTGCTTCAGTTTCCACGCTGACGTAGTTGCATTGCGAGATATGCCAGCCGGTAGAGTTGGGAAACTATCGATAGTAGCACCATCGATAGTTTTTGATAGTTTAAAAAAAACTATTGATAGTTTTCGATAGTCTTAAAAAAATGAACTATCGATAGTACTATCGATAGTACTATCGTATTTAAATGATTCCTGGAAAAAATTTTTTAACCGCCAACAAATTCATATTTTATACATATTACACGTATGTATGTACACACAAGACCACGGATGCCACTGTTGGTTGTTTCCAACCAAACTTGGTAGTTTTTTTTCTGATTTTGAGTTTTTTCAATAAATTTTGGGTTTTTGCAATAAATATGTGAAATTCAAATTTTTTTATTTTGGTTATTTTTTTTACAAGTACCAACCATTCACAAGGCATTCGTACGCCTATGCCCAAAATATTGGAAACGCGACATTTTGACTATGTAGTTTTAGCCAAGGACTCAAAACCATAGCTGGGGAACTTCGATTAGAATTAGAAATCATTACGATTAGAAAAATTAAGTAATCTAATCATTAGATTTTTTTTGATTCGTTATATTTTGATTACTAATTGATTGGATTAGAGCTAATCAAAAATCTAATGGGGATTAGCGACGATTAGCATATCTAATCAAAACTAATTAAAAAAAAATCAATTAGATTTCTCGATTAGTTTTGATTAAATTTGATTAGATCAAATGTTTTGAAATATTTTTTTTTGTCATTTAATTCATAAAGTAACAACTCGTAAACATAAACACTAAATACTAGTTAAAGTACAAAAATTAAAGGCACATTCTGAAAAAAAAACCTAATTTATATTACATATGTACATATGTATCACAAAAAGTTTATATTTGACTTCATTAGTACCAACTTTTCAAAAGAAAAGTCTAGACAATGAATTCCGTCTTGGGTTATTGACTATGTCAGCAAATGAAAACAGCCTTTCGACGGGCGCTGATGACGTAAGCGGGGTATTGAACGCTAGACACGCTTCCTTCAGTGCACCATATTTATTCCAAATTTCAGGACCTGGCATCGGGTCATTCAAATATGCGTATAGCTGATTGCTAACCACTTCTTTGAAACCGTTTGACGCGTTTGGTAAAATTGGTGTTCTGGGAATTAACGCCTCCTCATCATCTTCTGGAACCAAAATAATAGTTATGTAGTTTGAAAAGTCATAAAATATTGATAAAATTACCTTCATTGAAATCAAAAAAAGAGCTTTCATTGTCCAACTGAGGCACGAACGTTTCAGAACATGTTGAATCATTTTGGAAGAAAGTGCTTATTACTTCAATCACCCGTTTACTGATCTGCTCCTGTGTACAGTCAGGCGAAGTTTTTTGGATAACAGGCAACCATTTCATTTTCACATTTGGTGTCAATACAGCTGCCGCTAATGCCATATTTACTCCAGGAGCCAATGTAAAATATGGTTTAAACCTTTCTCTCAATTGATGTTCTAATTGTACTGCTGTTGAGGTAATATTGCTTAAAACGGGTTTTCTTGATAATTTTAGCAGTTTATTACTCAAAGAAAATAACGCAGGAATAATACACCCATATTTCACATTGGCTTCACCTTGGAGAAAGTCCAAAGTTTGGGCAATAGGCTCCATTAGCAGCTTGTACGACTCCAAATATTGAAAATCACTTGATGTAACAGGAGACAGATTCAGCTCATCGGAAAGCTTATTCAATTTCTCTTTGTACTGTAGTAACTTCACGATTGCATCATATAGTGAGTTCCACCTAGTGACTACTGGTACAACAAGAGCTGAACCTAAAAATGCTCTGAATGATTTCGGAGGATTTTGGCCATTTGCATTTTTTCCAAAGGTGATTGCACTTTTTGATCGTCTGTAAGAAATGAATTTTAGTTGCATTTAAAAAAAACTTTATAGATTTTACCATTGAGTTCTGAATTTCCATTGTTGGTTGGTTCTTCAAAATCCTGGTATAGTCAGTGCTGGCTAATAAATTTAACGTGTGACTGGCACACCTTTCGTGTTTCGGCAAATATTTATTATTTTCGAAAATCGGCATTTCGTCCTCACTATTTTCCTCTTCCTCATCACTATCATATTTTGGCAAACCATAATCACGAAACGCCTTGACAAAGTTTGACCCGTTGTCCGTGATGGTAGTAATTATGTTTTTGTTATTTAGGTCAAAGGAAGAATTCATTTCTCCAACCATTTGCGCGATTTTCTCGGCAGAATGGATACCAAATATTCGCCTACACGCCAACGCAGCTGATTTCCTCTCGAAATTTTGATCAAACCAATGACATGTTTAACTCAAAAAGCTCCTGCGATTACCCGACCATATATCCGCTGTGGTACAAAAATACTTTGATGACGACATGTCATTCCGTACTGCAGACACCATGCTATTGTAGCTTTCGTCAAGTTTTTTCCTGGCAGATTTTTACACATAACATGCAACCCAGTGCCACTAAACAAGTCACGGAAGGACTCCTTTTCTACAATTGATACGGGTAACGCGCAGTCTACCAAAAAACGGATAATTTTTTTTCAAAAGCTTCCTGTGCCGTGCTTTCATGGGATCGGCCAGATTTCATACCTAAATACTTTTTGTATAAGTCATTGTGGCAAACTTTTAAATGGGATATGAAGTTTGACGTTACTTCACCGGTGCCTCGTATGATTTTGCTACAGGCGACACATGTCGCCGTTGTTCTTCCATTTGACTGCCATAACAAACAAACAAACAAATTAATACACTAATTTAATATAAATATTCATGAGTAAACAAAATTCTTATTGATCGGAATAAACAAAAACAAAACTATATATCGTCATACAATACGAAAAATAACACTTAAAAAATTCTGTAAGAAAACTAACACTTTCAATTTGTGTCTGGCGTAAACTAACACTTTTGTGTAGTACATTTTCTTCAGACAAAAAATGAAAGTGTTAGTTTTCGTCAAACACAAATTAAAAGTGTTATTTTTCGTCATACACAAAATGAAAGTGTTATTTTTTTCAGACACATAATTTCTGGTGTTAGTTTTCGTATGGCACGTCGATATAAAAAAACATTAAATACAAAATCACCACTAGAAAACCTACAACATCACAACATAGTTTGAACTTCACCAACACTCAGTTTAACAAACTTTTTCCATTGCCACGTAAAATTCTGGTTTGAAAATTAATTTAGGCGAACTCCTTCCGACGCTACGCCTTCTTTTTTTCTCGCTCACTGCCGGTTCACTATCCACAACAATATTTCTCTTGAGGATCACCTTCTCCGGGATAAAATTTGGGTCAACAACATCGTCATCTGCCGAGAAGTCTTGGTCTTCAAACAGATCTTGATCCATTCCGACAACTACGGTATTTATAATTTGAAAATGTTATATGTATTTACAAATAGTATTCACCACACTGTAAAAAATGATAGTTTATTTCTAATATCATTTGGTACTTAATTTAATCTTTTCTGGAATTAAATATGATTTTTAATGCCAAGAAGTCTTATTTCAAAATTTGGTTTTGATTTAATTCCAAGAAAGTGTTAATTTGACACCAAGAACAATTTCTGTCTCTCAATATTCTCTTATTTTTTTAAACCAGAATGGTTTTCATTTTATACTTTTTGGCATTGTTATATATAAATACCAAAATGGTATTAAAATTAAACTAAAATTTTTACTGTGCACTTCACTTACAACACTTTATAAGGTGTACTCGCGTACTTTTTCCAGCAGCATTTCTCTGTTTGCCTCTATCACTCTCTATCTAGCCAAATATCATTCTTCCTCTCACAAGAGAAAAATATCCAAAAAAGTAAAAAAATGCAAATCTATTCAAATCTTGCAGGAAAGATGAACAGCTGATCAAATTAAAATTATGGGAATTAACAAAATATATACAAATCCTATATTTACAAAAATTTATACGAAATTTGTATTACTTTAGCTTAGTTTCAGCTCTAGATTATGCCTGCATTGTATTTTACTAATAAAGAAACATGTATGTATGTATATAAATGCGGAGCTGCGGCTGCCTGCTGGCATTGCATATTGACATACATACATACATATAAGTTAGCAGAGGATAACCGGCAACAAACATACAATGCAACAAACATACAATGCTGCTGTTATCATCCGACATTTAGCTCAAGTACAGATGCAGACATAATCAAATGTTATTTATTTACATCTTTCATAATTAATTCGTCCATATTTAACTTTTTTAATTTTGAATTTCAATTTTGCAATTTTCGCAAATTACAAACATATGTTTTTTCATCAGCTGTTTTGCTGCTGGACAAATGTGATGGAAAAAATTTGTCCTGCAGAATTTTGCAGCCTCTCACAAAAATAAACGTCACTTTGCTCTCTCATGTCCATCACTTCTGCAATTTTTTTGCGTAAAAAAATGGAAAAAGCGGATATTTGTTGCAAAATTGTAATAAATTGCAACAAATTGCTGTACGCGAATACAACTATAGATTGAAAAAGAAACAAAACAAAACCAAACACGTTGACACTTTACAATTATGACCAATATTTATGACTGAATATTTAACAAATAAAAACGAGAGAAGCAAGCCAAATACTAACAAATATAACGAAAATTTAATATTTATTGATCCGTACTCTTGGAGTATTTAAAATGGACTGTACAGAGTTATTTCAAATTACAATGCTTATGCTAAGAAATTCATATAATAAAACAAATAAGTAAATGAATGTAAAGAGTAAGAGCCGGGCTTTGATTTGCATGTTGATGTACGGCAGCGATGAAGAGATGAGTGTGCGTCGCGACGGTCCGAAAATTACAATTTTTAAGCACGCACTTTTCCATTAGTTGAAACAATACAAACAGCGTTGCCGCTGGGGCCACTAAAGTGGCAATTTTGCCCTTTTTAAGAGCCAGGCCACCGGAACCCAACTTTTTGAAAATATACAATATTTGAACCTTTTTAAAAATTCGGGCCACTTTTGGTCCTTTTTTACTTTCAAAACTATAATGTAATAACTATTTTATAGTTTTTTTTTTCTTATATATAAAATAAGGTCTTAGTAAAATAATGTTCCTTAACCTGTGAATTGCTTTAAGAATTAAATAAGCCACAAAAATATATAAAAATGTCTTTCTAGCTAAAAAAAAACTTTGGGGGACACTTTTTTTCTTTTTTAGGCCACTTTTTCAAATTTTGCAGCGGCAACACTGAATACAAACATTGCAGCGACAAATTGCAATGCTTAGAAAGCGAAGGTAGAACAGGCAGAGGTATATGAGTGTGCGTCGCGACGGTCCGAAAATTATGTTTTTTATGCACGCACTTTTCCATTAGTTGATGATTAGCGATGCTTTGGCGAAAACAATACAAACATTGCAGCGACAAATTGCAATGCTTAGAAAGCGAAGCTAGAACAGGCAGAGGTATTGTACAGTGGTGAAGCTATGAACAACGACTTAATGCAATATTATGAAATACATATTCAAAAATATTTATATCATGTAAATAAATTTAGTATACAAAAATAAATAATTTTTTTTACAAAAAATTTCAAGATAGTTGATATAATCAAATCTAATCACAACTAGTCGAGAAATCTAATCGATTTTATTTTTGATTAGTTTTGATTAGATATGCCAATCGTCACTAATCGTGATTAGATTTTTGATTAGTTCTAATCTAATCAAAAAGTAATCGATTAGAATAGCCATCTTATCCTAATTAATCAATTAGGATTAAAAAAAAAAGTTTCTAATCCGATTAGTAATCATTAGGATTACTAATCATTATTCCCCAGCTATGCTCAAAACCAAAGATGACTTGATACGAAACTCTTTTTTACTCTCTCACTTTTACGATTTTCCCACGGGTCTAATGTGGCTTTGTTGCCAGCATCAACACAACATAAAACCCGGCCGATCAGCTGTTTGTGCAAATTGCAGGTGCCAGAAAGGAAAACGTGCCAAAATAAATTGTCACTTTCGGTGGATTTTAATGTTTTGTTTTATGTGCCCAATTTTGTTGAAATAATAAGGAATTATAAAAAATACAGAGGTAATTGTATTGCTTGTGTGTAATATTCAGTGAAGTTTATTGTTTTAAGTGGAAAAAATTGTGTTTCAGTTAAAATTATAAAATATATGTTAATGAGATGGAACGCGGGCAGGGTTCTTTAGTAGATTTATATATATATCCTGTTAAAAATTATTATATTTCAGTTCTAATATATTCACATTTTAATAGAATTGCAAAATAGAGTAAAATATTTCTTAAAAAATACCACCCAACTACATGTATTATCGTTCAGCACTTTTTGTGCGTTATTCTTAATTTGTCTGAGATTGGGTTTCGAACACGAATATTCGGAATGTGGGAAAATCATACTATCATGTGTATCACTTTTGTGGTTATATCCTTATCTTAATTTGGTATAAACAAAATTTTATTATTGCTATAGTCTTCAATAACATAAGGAAGCCGAAAAACTCACAGAAACAATATGTAAAATACCCATTTTCAGTTTTCGAACAGAGTGGCACCAATGAAAAATGTTATAAAAAATGCGCATCTTGACAGCGCTCTCACGAAATGAAGAGTTTCGTATCTAGTTATCTATGCTCAAAACTTACCAATAGCTGATATTCTCAATTCACAACTTGAAATAGTAATGTAGATGGAGATGGAGATTTAAAAGTTGTAAAACTATCGATAGTATACATTACCATCGATAGTTTTCCATAGTTTTGAAAAAACCATCGATGGTCTTCGATAGTCTAAAAAAAAAAACTATCGATACTATCGATAGTGCCATCGATAGTTTCCCAACTCTACCAGCCGGTGTATAACAAAATTAAATATTCACTACATATGTACACATTTACAAAATTAAATATTTACTGCATACACATTTTTGTTTAAAATATCAGGTAAAAATGAAACACCCTAATAAGATACCACTTACCTCATGTTTAATATTACCATTGTTACTTAACATTATTTTTTAACACTTTCTACACATATTGTTACTATGTAAATATGTTGCGTTATATTAAAATAAATAATTACAATGTTCGTTGCCGTGTTTATTTGTGGAAAGGTTTTTCATTTCTGACTCTGTCACCTCGGGACTGTCTTCTTCATCCTCTCCCTCCAGGTCCAATCAGTTTTTCCAAAAGTCCGACCTGCATAAAGCCTGCATTCATGTGAAGCTATACAATGCATCCAACATGTTAGATTTTCCTTGAATGCAAGGTATAAAAAATACCTGAATAACTTCCTGAATATCAATATCAATTTTCTGAATATCAATTGTAATTTTCTGAATATCAATTTTAATTTTCTGAATATCAATTTCAATTTTCTGAATATCAATTGTAATTTTCTGAATATCAATTGTAATTTTCTGAATATCAATTGTAACTTTCTGAATATGAAATGAAGCTTCTGAATATGAATTGCAACTTTCTGAATATGAAATGTAAATTTCTGAATATCAATTGCAACTTTCTGAATATGAAATGGAAATTCTGAATATGAACTGTAACTTTCTGAATATTAACTGTAATTTTCTGAATATTAATTGTAATTTTCTGAATATCAATTGTAGTTTTCTGAATATCAATTGTAATTTTCTGAATATCAATTTTAATTTTCTGAATATCAATTTCAATTTTCTGAATATCAATTGTAATTTTCTGAATATCAATTGTAATTTTCTGAATATCAATTGTAATTTTCTGAATATCAATTGTAACTTTCTGAATATGAAATGAAGCTTCTGAATATGAATTGCAACTTTCTGAATATGAAATGTAAATTTCTGAATATCAATTGCAACTTTCTGAATATGAAATGGAAATTCTGAATATGAACTGTAACTTTCTGAATAATAACTGTAATTTTCTGAATATCAATTGTAATTTTCTGAATATCAATTGTAATTTTCTGAATATCAATTGTAATTTTCTGAATATCAATTTTAATTTTCTGAATATCAATTTCAATTTTCTGAATATCAATTGTAATTTTCTGAATATCAATTGTAATTTTCTGAATATCAATTGTAACTTTCTGAATATGAAATGAAGCTTCTGAATATAAATTGCAACTTTCTGAATATGAAATGAAGCTTCTGAATATGAATTGCAACTTTCTGAATATGAAATGAAGCTTCTGAATATGAATTGCAACTTTCTGAATATGAAATGTAAATTTCTGAATATCAATTGCAACTTTCTGAATATGAAATGGAAATTCTGAATATGAATTGTATTTGTATTGAATTGTATTTTTTAACACTTTCTACACATATTGTTACTATGTAAATATGTTGCGTTATATTAAAATAAATAATTACAATGTTCGTTGCCGTGTTTATTTGTGGAAAGGTTTTTCATTTCTGACTCTGTCACCTCGGGACTGTCTTCTTCATCCTCTCCCTCCAGGTCCAATCAGTTTTTCCAAAAGTCCGACCTGCATAAAGCCTGCATTCATGTGAAGCTATACAATGCATCCAACATGTTAGATTTTCCTTGAATGCAAGGTATAAAAAATACCTGAATAACTTCCTGAATATCAATATCAATTTTCTGAATATCAATTGTAATTTTCTGAATATCAATTTTAATTTTCTGAATATCAATTTCAATTTTCTGAATATCAATTGTAATTTTCTGAATATCAATTGTAATTTTCTGAATATCAATTGTAACTTTCTGAATATGAAATGAAGCTTCTGAATATGAATTGCAACTTTCTGAATATGAAATGTAAATTTCTGAATATCAATTGCAACTTTCTGAATATGAAATGGAAATTCTGAATATGAACTGTAACTTTCTGAATATTAACTGTAATTTTCTGAATATTAATTGTAATTTTCTGAATATCAATTGTAGTTTTCTGAATATCAATTGTAATTTTCTGAATATCAATTTTAATTTTCTGAATATCAATTTCAATTTTCTGAATATCAATTGTAATTTTCTGAATATCAATTGTAATTTTCTGAATATCAATTGTAACTTTCTGAATATGAAATGAAGCTTCTGAATATGAATTGCAACTTTCTGAATATGAAATGTAAATTTCTGAATATCAATTGCAACTTTCTGAATATGAAATGGAAATTCTGAATATGAACTGTAACTTTCTGAATAATAACTGTAATTTTCTGAATATCAATTGTAATTTTCTGAATATCAATTGTAATTTTCTGAATATCAATTGTAATTTTCTGAATATCAATTTTAATTTTCTGAATATCAATTTCAATTTTCTGAATATCAATTGTAATTTTCTGAATATCAATTGTAATTTTCTGAATATCAATTGTAACTTTTTGAATATGAAATGAAGCTTCTGAATATGAATTGCAACTTTCTGAATATGAAATGAAGCTTCTGAATATGAATTGCAACTTTCTGAATATGAAATGTAAATTTCTGAATATCAATTGCAACTTTCTGAATATGAAATGGAAATTCTGAATATGAACTGTAACTTTCTCAATATTAACTGTAATTTTTTGAATATTAATTGCAACTTTCTGAATATGAAATGTAAATTTCTGAATATCAATTGTATTTTTCTGAATATGAACTGCAACTTTCTGAATATGAAATGTAAATTTCTGAATATCAATTGCAACTTTCTGAATATGAAATGGAAATTCTGAATATGAATTGTATTTGTATTGAATTGTATTTTTTAACACTTTCTACACATATTGTTACTATGTAAATATGTTGCGTTATATTAAAATAAATAATTACAATGTTCGTTGCCGTGTTTATTTGTGGAAAGGTTTTTCATTTCTGACTCTGTCACCTCGGGACTGTCTTCTTCATCCTCTCCCTCCAGGTCCAATCAGTTTTTCCAAAAGTCCGACCTGCATAAAGCCTGCATTCATGTGAAGCTATACAATGCATCCAACATGTTAGATTTTCCTTGAATGCAAGGTATAAAAAATACCTGAATAACTTCCTGAATATCAATATCAATTTTCTGAATATCAATTGTAATTTTCTGAATATCAATTTTAATTTTCTGAATATCAATTTCAATTTTCTGAATATCAATTGTAATTTTCTGAATATCAATTGTAATTTTCTGAATATCAACTGTAACTTTCTGAATATGAAATGAAGCTTCTGAATATGAATTGCAACTTTCTGAATATGAAATGTAAATTTCTGAATATCAATTGCAACTTTCTGAATATGAAATGGAAATTCTGAATATGAACTGTAACTTTCTGAATATTAACTGTAATTTTCTGAATATTAATTGTAATTTTCTGAATATCAATTGTAGTTTTCTGAATATCAATTGTAATTTTCTGAATATCAATCTTAATTTTCTGAATATCAATTTCAATTTTCTGAATATCAATTGTAATTTTCTGAATATCAATTGTAATTTTCTGAATATCAATTGTAACTTTCTGAATATGAAATGAAGCTTCTGAATATGAATTGCAACTTTCTGAATATGAAATGTAAATTTCTGAATATCAATTGCAACTTTCTGAATATGAAATGGAAATTCTGAATATGAACTGTAACTTTCTGAATAATAACTGTAATTTTCTGAATATCAATTGTAATTTTCTGAATATCAATTGTAATTTTCTGAATATCAATTGTAATTTTCTGAATATCAATTTTAATTTTCTGAATATCAATTTCAATTTTCTGAATATCAATTGTAATTTTCTGAATAACAATTGTAATTTTCTGAATATCAATTGTAACTTTTTGAATATGAAATGAAGCTTCTGAATATGAATTGCAACTTTCTGAATATGAAATGAAGCTTCTGAATATGAATTGCAACTTTCTGAATATGAAATGTAAATTTCTGAATATCAATTGCAACTTTCTGAATATGAAATGGAAATTCTGAATATGAACTGTAACTTTCTCAATATTAACTGTAATTTTTTGAATATTAATTGCAACTTTCTGAATATGAAATGTAAATTTCTGAATATCAATTGTATTTTTCTGAATATGAACTGCAACTTTCTGAATATGAAATGGAAATTCTGAATATGAATTGTAATTTTCTGAATATGAAATGTAAATTTCTGAATATCAATTGCAACTTTCTGAATATGAAATGGAAATTCTGAATATGAACTGTAACTTTCTGAATATTAACTGTAATTTTCTGAATATTAATTGCAACTTTCTGAATATGAAATGTAAATTTCTGAATATCAATTGCAACTTTCTGAATATGAAATGGAAATTCTGAATATGAACTGTAACTTTCTGAATAATAACTGTAATTTTCTGAATATCAATTGTAATTTTCTGAATATCAATTGTAATTTTCTGAATATCAATTGTAATTTTCTGAATATCAATTTTAATTTTCTGAATATCAATTTCAATTTTCTGAATATCAATTGTAATTTTCTGAATAACAATTGTAATTTTCTGAATATCAATTGTAACTTTTTGAATATGAAATGAAGCTTCTGAATATGAATTGCAACTTTCTGAATATGAAATGTAAATTTCTGAATATCAATTGCAACTTTCTGAATATGAAATGGAAATTCTGAATATGAACTGTAACTTTCTCAATATTAACTGTAATTTTCTGAATATTAATTGCAAATTTCTGAATATGAAATGTAAATTTCTGAATATCAATTGTAATTTTCTGAATATGAACTGCAACTTTCTGAATATGAAATGGAAATTCAGAATATGAATTGTAATTTTCTGAATATGAAATGGAAATTCTGAATATGAATTTTAATTTTCTGAATATCAATTGTAATTTTCTGAATATCAATTGTAATTTTCTGAATATCAATTTTAATTTTCTGAATATCAATTTCAATTTTCTGAATATCAATTGTAATTTTCTGAATAACAATTGTAATTTTCTGAATATCAATTGTAACTTTTTGAATATGAAATGAAGCTTCTGAATATGAATTGCAACTTTCTGAATATGAAATGTAAATTTCTGAATATCAATTGCAACTTTCTGAATATGAAATGGAAATTCTGAATATGAACTGTAACTTTCTGAATATTAACTGTAATTTTCTGAATATTAATTGCAACTTTCTGAATATGAAATGTAAATTTCTGAATATCAATTGCAACTTTCTGAATATGAAATGGAAATTCTGAATATGAACTGTAACTTTCTGAATAATAACTGTAATTTTCTGAATATCAATTGTAATTTTCTGAATATCAATTGTAATTTTCTGAATATCAATTGTAATTTTCTGAATATCAATTTTAATTTTCTGAATATCAATTTCAATTTTCTGAATATCAATTGTAATTTTCTGAATAACAATTGTAATTTTCTGAATATCAATTGTAACTTTTTGAATATGAAATGAAGCTTCTGAATATGAATTGCAACTTTCTGAATATGAAATGTAAATTTCTGAATATCAATTGCAACTTTCTGAATATGAAATGGAAATTCTGAATATGAACTGTAACTTTCTCAATATTAACTGTAATTTTCTGAATATTAATTGCAACTTTCTGAATATGAAATGTAAATTTCTGAATATCAATTGTAATTTTCTGAATATGAACTGCAACTTTCTGAATATGAAATGGAAATTCAGAATATGAATTGTAATTTTCTGAATATGAAATGGAAATTCTGAATATGAATTTTAATTTTCTGAATATCAATTGTAATTTTCTGAATATCAATTGTAATTTTCTGAATATCAATTTTAATTTTCTGAATATCAATTTCAATTTTCTGAATATCAATTGTAATTTTCTGAATATCAATTGTAATTTTCTGAATATCAATTGTAACTTTCTGAATATGAAATGAAGCTTCTGAATATGAATTGCAACTTTCTGAATATGAAATGTAAATTTCTGAATATCAATTGCAACTTTCTGAATATGAAATGGAGATTCTGAATATGAACTGTAACTTTCTGAATATTAACTGTAATTTTCTGAATATTAATTGCAACTTTCTGAATATGAAATGTAAATTTCTGAATATCAATTGTAATTTTATGAATATGAACTGCAACTTTCTGAATATGAAATGGAAATTCTGAATATGAATTGTAATTTTCTGAATATGAAATGGAAATTCTGAATATGAATTGTAATTTTCTGAATATCAATTGCAACTTTCTGAATATAAACTGAAAAAGGTGCCTTTTTCAGTTTATATTCAGAAAGTTACAATTTATATTCAGAAAATTACAATTGATATTCAGAAAGTTACAATTCATATTCAGAATTTCCATTTCATATTCAGAAAGTTGGAATTCATATTCAGAATTTCCATTTCATATTCAGAAAGTTACAGTTTATATTCAGAAATTTACAATTTATATTCAGAAAAATACAATTGATATTCAGAAATTCCATTTGATATTCAGAAAGTTGCAGTTAATATTCAGAAAATTACAATTGATATTCAGAAAGTTACAATTCATATTCAGATAGTTGCAATTCATATTCAGAATGTTCATTTCATATTCAGAGAGTTACAATTGATATTCAGAAAATTACAATTGATATTCAGAAAATTAAATTTGATATTCAGAAAATTAAAATTGATATTCAGAAAATTACAATTGATATTCAGAAAATTTCACTGTACGAGTGTAAATTTTATATTGTATACATATGTATGTGCTGCTCATGGCAATTCCCAAGCTCTGCGCAATATGCAGAGCTTCAATTGAAGGTAAGTATTTCAACTTGAGCAAGGTTTTTCAGAACCTTTTTTAACAATTCATTTTTTTCCAGACACCGAAGATATTGAAAGGAGCACTTACAAGTCTTACTCCTTGATGGACAGGGAGCGCATTGTCAATGCCGCTAACAAAGGGGAGGATTGGCCAACCCTAGCCAAATCGCTGGGCATCGCCTACAAAACGGCCTACACTTGGGCTGTAAATGGAAGACTGGAAAAACCAAGTGCCGGCGGTAAAAAGCCGCGAAAGCTCACATCAGACCAGGTTGAGCAGGTGCTAACCTGGCTGGAAGGTAATTGTAGCTTTACCCTTCGCCAAATACTTAACATACTTTTTTACACTTTCTACATATATTGTTACTATGTGAATATTTTGCGTTGTATGAAAATAAAGAATTACAATGTTCGTTGCCGTGTTTATTTGTGGAAAGATTTTTCATTTCTGACTCTCTGTCACCCGGGGACTGTCTTCTTCATCCTCTTCCTCTCCCTCCAGGTCAAATCAGTTTTTCCAAAAGTCCGACATACATAAAGCCTGCATTCATGTGAAGCTATACAATGCATCCAACATGTTAGATTTTCCTTGAATGTATAAAAAATACCTGAACAACTTTCTGAATATGAATTTTACTTTTCTGAATATCAATTGTAATTTTCTGAATATCAATTTTAATTTTCTGAATATCAATTGCAATTTTCTGAATATCAATTGTAATTTTCTGAATATCAATTGTAATTTTCTGAATATCAATTGTAACTTTCTGAATATGAAATGAAGCTTCTGAATATGAATTGTAACTTTCTGAATATGAAATGTAAATTTCTGAATATCAATTGTAATTTTCTGAATATCAATTGTAACTTTCTGAATATGAAATGAAGCTTCTGAATATGAATTGTAACTTTCTGAATATGAAATGTAAATTTCTGAATATCAATTGCAACTTTCTGAATATGAAATGGAAATTCTGAATATGAACTGTAACTTTCTGAATATTAACTGTAATTTTCTGAATATTAATTGTAATTTTCTGAATATCAATTGTAATTTTCTGAATATGAACTGCAACTTTCTGAATATAAACTGAAAAAGGTGTAGATTTGCTGGGAGAGGGATTGTCAACTGTCAATTTTCAGTTGTACGAATCGAATATTTTCATGTTCAAATATTATTGAGCACCCCCACGCTTTTCCTTAAATACTTATATTACTGTTCATCATTTACATACATATCGTACAGAGTTGTATTTATTTAGTACACATATAGCATAGAATGCAACAACAAAATATTTTGACTTATGACGCAATACGACAGGTTGTGAATCCCCTCATTTTGTTTCTACTTAAATTATGTCTCAATTTTTAGTACGCTTTTTAAGATTAAAGCGTGTTTTTAGTTTTTTTAAGCTATTATTTATTTTTAAGTTACCTTAAAAAGAGGGATGGTTTTGTTTACATTTTCCTTTTCAAAGCCTTTCATTTTTTTTAACACATAACATTAATTAATTAGCAAAAGAACAACAAATAGTATTCAGTATTCTTCTCTTGGGACAAAACTACAAGGATGAATAGGGATAACCATCGATAGTGGAAAAAAACTATCGATAGTGACACGAAAAAAAAACTATCGATAGTGCCATCGATAGTTTTGCAGCTCTAATGGGGAGACATCAGTGAATACTTTCATATAAAGGCTGTTGAATTTTTTCAAATAAATGGTTTGCTTTCCTCATGCCTATATGACACCGTTCGGAGCCGGCATAAAACTGTCCAATGGTAGGAAAAACAAAAGCAGCACACCTCGAATTGGGAGAGAAGCTCAGCCATAAAACTCGTCAGAGTTATAATAGCGCAAAACCAATTCTTCTGTACATTGAAAAGAGACAAATACTCCCTCAAAAATAATTTGATTGACTTTAAACTTCAAACTAAATGAAAATAACTATTTCAAAAATTATTTTTTTTGAAAATTTGAATTTAAATTACTGAAATATATTATGAAACTCAAATGGCGGGATAGCTATGTATTCCATGTTATAAGGAGAAGCCAGTGCGCAGTATAATTTTTCTTCCGGACTTCTTCTTTCCCCTTATAGCATGTTCATGGTGAGCCTGCGTTTTGCGTTTCGGAGGCATTTTTGCGTTTAGTCCAAAACGCAACATTAAATGTTACATTTCTCCATACAAATGCCACCACCAAAATGCAACTTAACGCAACTATTTTTTTGCGTTTTGAATGCTAACGCAGAAAGCAACCCTGAAATCTTCGAAAAAATTTGCCATTCGAATGGAAAATAGTGGCAACACTCTGGCAATACAAGAACGAAATACCTACAAGATTACGCATATAGAGCAGCATGAGCATGGGCACACGAGCTCCGTGATGACGTCACTCTACATGTAATGAACGAAAGTAAACAAAACAGAGATCAAAATTAATACCAAAGCGGTTGGTACGTTTGGTTTGCAAAATTAGTGTATTATATTATTACATATTTTGCAAATTCTTGTTCTATTTTTTTCATTAGACAAAACAAAAAAATAAACATCAACACCTGATTGCGTAATCTGGGATATTAGCTCCGTTTGTTTCGAACTTCTCAAATGCGCATTTACAAAACGCGGCAGCATGAACACTTTTCGAAAAGCCATCTTCGAAAATGCAAAATGTTGCGTTTCAAATCCAGCATGAACATAAAGGTTGTTCTCTGAGTCTAATCTTTTTGCCGAGATATCATGATATCTTGAGAAATTTGCCACACAGAGAGAGCGCACCTTTAAGAAAACAAAATTCTAACTGACTTCATTGTGAACTAGCATGTTAGTCATATTCTTTCCACTCTTTATACGACTGTTGTCGCTTTGCTTTGCTTGCTTCAATTTCGAATTAATTAATTTTTTATCTGAATAAAATAAAATACTTAAAAAAAGAACTAGAAACATAAATTCAAACTCACTTCTCATAGAACACTATTGTGAATGTAATAACATGGTTGCATTTCCCGTGATATTTTTCTCATGATATCAAATATCACGGGTTGGGGTATGAGAAATTTGCCGAACCTCCAAATTTGACAGGACGTGTATTTTGTTGTTGTGCTCGGCAAATTTATCACACTTATGTCATCTCGGCAAATTTGCCAGGCAAAAATCACACAGAGAGAACAACCTTATAGTATTACGGCCAAAGCAGAAGCTTACAAGAGGCAAATTTCAAATTTGTATTTCCATATATTTTTTATTTTAAATATAATTTGTTTTCTAGTTGTCAAATTGAAAAACTTGTCAGAAAAGCTGACGAACGTCAAAAAACCTACCGAAATACAAGCAGGCTCGTTAGTTTTTAGCCGCCTAGGTGGTATTTCATTTGGTTTTTTTTTCAATATAGCTTGCTCGCTTGCACCAACGCAAAACGATAGTGATGAATATTCAACAAAGAATAATAATCAATGATCATTTAGCAGTGAAACAAATTTACTGCAGGGTATATGTATATACTAGCTGGACCCATGCGCATCTTGCGCAAAAAGTAATAAAACATACGTGGCGGCAGTCGATTGGCAAGCAAATCAGTGGCTCAAGCTTAATCCTGAGTTTTTAGTTACAAATCTTTGAAATTTTGCCCCTCTTGGCTCATTTTTCAAAATTTCGTCATATTTCTTCATAACAGCATAACGCCATTGCATATATGAAATTTCATCACTCGTGCTTTTTGCGAAAGTTAGAGTGGTCCGGCCGAACGAACGGACTCCGTCTCATCTCAAGTCACTAAATTTGAGATTTGAGACATGAGACATTTTTAGTGACTTGAGCCAATTTTGGTATTCAGCAACCGGCAGTCACTAAAAATTTCACCAAAGACTGTGGTGAAAATATACTGACACTGTTTGAGATAACAAAATAATTTAAAGAATACTCACTAATCGATTACATACGAAAAGAGATTTTGGAAATGAATTTATGAGCAATATATTGCATTAAAAAAATAAAGCGTATCATTTCTACTGATCACTTATAAAAATAGTTATGAATATACAGGGCCGTGCGCATGGGGGGGGGGGGTTTGGGGTTTAAAACCGCCCCCCCCATGACCAAATCTAAGTTGCAATGATTTTGCAAAAATTTTCAAAACACAGTTTATAAATTTTGCATTGAATCTTGACTCATAATTTTTGACAAAATTAGTACAATAATTTTACGGAAGATGAAATCCCGGTCCAAAAACCAAGATTCGCTGGAAAGCAAACACACCGATGTAACATCGTAACCGACACGGTAGAAGATTTCTATCGAATAAGTACATATATTCCATATTGGATCTATTCGTCACACATCTCAAAGATCGGTTCTTAAATCAGCGAAATATTCTGTGTAATTTTGCTTGCCTTTTCCCCAAAAGAATGCAAAATTTTGAGGAAGCGGCTTGCACAGAACTGTTTAAATCATACGAGACTATATTACATGATATATTTCCCGAAGCGTGGATAAGCGAAGTTCAGCTGTGGAGGGAACGTATTGCATCTATGGATATTCAAAATCCACTAGAAGCTCTTGACATTTGTAAAATAGATGCTTTTCCAAATGTTGATCAAGTGCTTCGTATCATGGCCGCTTTACCGGTTACCACTGCAACAAATGAACGTACTTTTTCGACGCTGCGACGATTAAAATCTTACTTGAGGTCAACAATGAAAGAAGATCGTCTTAATGGACTCGCGTCCTTGAATATACATCGCAATGTGAATGTGGACATAAATTCAGTATTGACAGAATTCTTTTCCGTACCTCGAAGAATCGCAATGTTAAACGGACTTTAATTATAGCCATGTATTCATAAAAGTGCGAATAATATGCCACCATATCACAAATTCTCTATCAAATACAGAAAAATTTTTACAACCAAAAAAATTTCTTGGGTATAATTTTAAGCATCAGAGTATGCAGTTTCATAAAAGTTAGAGAGCATTTAAATTTATGATGTATGGGTCTGGATATCTGTTTCAGCAAATATGTTTATCTTAGCAAAAAATGTATGCGAATGCAAACCAAAATTAAAAACCCCCCCAAGGCTAATTCCTGCGCACGGCCCTGTGAATATAATATTTCTCTATCAAAAAAGTGTTTTACCTGAACCGATTCGCAAAAAAAATCATGTAACGTAAAACATTGAAATATCGATAAATGTCGTATCTCATCACCATTTACACTTGATGGAAATGGCGGAAAAAAGTAAGTTAGCAAAACCAGAAAAATTTTATTATTTTGCTAATTTCATACAAATAAGCTTATTTTATTACAGAAAATAGCAAGCGAACAAGCAAAGAGCAAACAAATTGTAAGTTTTTATAAATTTTGATGCTTTATTTAGTTCACCTCAATATTTTATTTATTCTGTGACCTCCTCGCCACCAGGTCACTAATTAGTGACGTATTTTTTGAGACTTGAGACGTGAGATCGCTTAAAGAATACCAAATTGTCTCAAAATCAATCTCACCACGAAAAAGTCTCCAAAAGTCTCCATCAGTGACTAGAGATTGCTTACAGAATTCCGGTATTAATGTAATAAGTCAAGTTCCATCACGTGTACTGTGCTACATGCGGGTTTTTTTTCTCAGAACATATTTACAAAGATTATGATATTTCTGGCTGTATTATATAGGAAAGAGTTCAAATTAATATAGTACTGCTTTTTTGGCATAAAGGCTTTGTTCACAAACTCAGTTTGAAGCGCAACCTGCTTTTGTAGTAGAAGCAGAGCGTTCATAAACGTAAATTTTGCATGAAGCATCGCTCATCACAATCATCAAAAAAATAATTACTGCCGCTGTTGCGTTTCATGCTGCGTTTCTGAACATACCCAAAATGTGCTTAGTTTCTACAACAAAAGCATTTAAAGTGACACAAAAATTTGGTCGATATATCGTGCAAAATTAGTTATCGATAAATTTATCGAAATATATCGAAGTCCAAATTAAACCTGGGGCCATACCCTTTCGTTTGATACCCATATTGTAAGGTAATATTAAGGTTTTTGTGCAATCGCATTTTGACCGATAACTCAGTTATCGATAAATTTATCGAAATATATCGAAGTTCAAATGAAACCTGGGGCCATCCCCTTTCGTTTGATACCCATATTGTAAGGTAATATTAAGGTCTTTGTGCAATCGCATTTTGACCGATAACTCAGTTATCGATAAATTTATCGAAATATATCGAAGTTCAAATGAAGCCCGGGGCCATCCCCTTTCGTTTGATACCCATATTATAAGGTAGTATTAAGGTTTTTGTGCACTCGCATTTTGACCGATAACTCAGTTATCGATAAATTTATCGAAATATATCGAAGTTCAAATGAAACCTGGGGCCATCCCCTTTCGTTTGATACCCATATTGTAAGGTAATATTAAGGTTTTTGTGCATTCGCATTTTGACCGATAACTCAGTTGTCGATAAATTTATCGAAATATCTCGAAGTTCAAATGAAACCTGGGGCCATCCCCTTTCGTTTGATACCCATATTGTAAGGTAATATTAAAGTTTTTGTGCAATCAGATTTTGACCGATAACTCAGTTATCGATAAATTTATCGAAATATATCGAAATTAAAATGAAACCTGGGGCCATCCCCTTTCCTTTGATACTCATATTGTATATGCGTGCAGTGTGCACACTGCAGAGAATAAACAAATTTGTAGTACATACTACATACTTACTACAGACGGTTGGCTGCGTCATCGCCAAGCTATGAGGCGTCGCTCATATTCCTCACTCACTCAGAGTATCATATGAGGGCGCAACTGAGGAGAGGCGACGTTACTAGCGTGCCTCATTTTGGCTGCACACTCTGCTGCCACTCACGCAGAGCGCTCACGCTAATGTGTGGCCTCTGTTGTTTATACGCTCAGAGGCCACTCATGCAGCTGCACCCTCATGAGTGAAGCATGTGTGAGTGAGGAGCCAAAATGAGGCAAATCCGAACCCTGGTTTTCCGATTTCTTTGAAGTTATGTTTTTCTGTATTTTCTTCACAAAACTTTTTTGATATCCGTTGTTCTCCGCGATTGTGTATATTGTGCTGAGTTCCTTTTTGTAAGCTTCCTTTTCTAACGGGGTCCGTTCAAGTGGTGTTAATAAATGTCTGAAAGCGGCATTCTTGTGTTGTTGAGGATGGCTAAATTTATTGTGTATTACTGTATCCGTTGCTGTGGGTTTTCTGTATATTTCGTAAGTAAATTTGTTAGTCTCTTTGTTTATTTTAATTGTGAGGTCTAAGTAGTTGATTTTTCCATTTTTCTCTGCGTCCATGGTGAATTTTATATTTTTGTGTTGGCCGTTGAGGTATTCCAAAATTTTTTTCTTCTTTATATTCCGTTATGAGACAGATGATGTCGTCTACATACCTGGCATAAAAATTTACCCCCAGATTTTTCGCCAGTTCTTCCATATAACTTTCCTCCAAATGTTGCATAAATATTTCCATAAGGATGGCTGATGTGGGGTTCAGGGATGCCACTTTTGGGCTTTTCCTACCAAAACTGGTAGGTTTTAATCCTTTTGGTAGGTTGGTAGGACGTTTAAATTTTGGTAGGTTTTTGCATTCGTTCAACTAACATCACTGATTTGGTACATTTGGTCACTTTGCCACAACACTGTTGAGAAAACGTGTCTTCTCAGTAGAGTTTTGTCATAAAATAGAAACGTTTTCTTTGAGCTTCATATAAACTTGCCCCCACAGACACAACTGGAGGAAATTGAAAACAGAAAAGCATCTGACATTTTACGCTATATGAAGCAAACAAGGTGGTTCGTCTACATGGTGTGTAATAAAGAGCTCCATGTGGTATCACAACAGACCATCAGGCCTACCTATGTAGTAAATGTGTTTTTTCTACCAAGTGGAAGCAATGTCCGCTGTTTCCCTCTATAAATCTTCTTACGTTTCCTTCAGGATCAGTTGCTTGCCCTCATTATTCCTCAAATGTTATTCCACAAGAAGTGAATCCTGATTTCCTCCGCGCTGGATGAGCGGTGGCAGCCACTAATACCCAATCCAACCTTGTCCGAATATCATTTAACGCCAACTCAAGATTTTGTTTATCTGGAAACTGCTGCTTCCTCCTCTTTTCCTACACATTTTTGAAGTTAACTTCTTAGGCGGCGATACAGAGTTTTTATGGAGAGTGAAATTTGAAATTTGATGCAACGGAAGTTGGCTCCGGAAATAGCAGCCATTTTAGCTGATTTTTAAAAAAAATCAACCTTGAGATCGCGTGGTTCGAGAACCCACAACCCCTCGCTTCCAGACCTGATACTCTACCGCTGCGCCATCACACCACCTGCGTTGAGCATGTCAAATGCTGCACTTAAACTGAACTAACTAGTGATGGGCGAGTCCGAGATGTTTTATTCGATTCTCTCGATTGTTGAAACATCTCGAATGCTCTCGATGGTTATCATTCGTATTCGAGTCAAGTCGTAAATGGCCGTCAGTCGAAACAATCGCTAAAACATCTCGGACTCGCCAATGATTCCACTCGTTTTCAAAACAACCCTACATTTCGGACTCGCTGCAAAAAATACATAACATTTGTTGTTGCCGCTTGAATATCAAAATTGCTTAAAAAAGTATACAATGGTACAAATCTATTGCCGTTGTTACTGCTCGTAAAATTAATTTGTTTCGTAAGCGTCTCACTTCAGAAAATTTATTAATGTATTAATGTTTAAATAATTAATTGTATTTCTTAAGCACGACACTCTTTAATTGTGATTGCAAAAATGCAGCGTCTATATATAACATATTTTTCAATTTGGTTCATTTATTTACATATGTATGTGTTTGCCTCACTTCCATTAACAATCCTACTTTCTTCATCAACAACACTCATTCAGTTTATTTTACCAACTAAAACAAATCATCAAAACAACAGCCGGCCCGCCGACTCGGAGCAGTCGCAAATACATCTCGCTTGTGTAGTTGAGATGTCATCGAAACAACCTCCGACTCGCCGACTCGGAACAATCGCAAAAACATCTCGGTTGTGTAGTCGAGATGTCATCGAAACAACCTCCGACTCGCTGACTCGGAACAATCGCAAAAACATCTCGATTGTGTAGTCGAGGAGCGAGTCAACTTTTGACTCGATTGTGATTTTGCAACGATGGCGATTCTCTCGATTGTCTAAACATCTCGGACTCGCCCATCACTAGAACTAACAATTACAACTCACTCACGTATGTACATATACATGTAAGTACATAACAGCTCTGTGGTGAAATAAGCGTGGTGAGAATGTTAATAACACAAGCATAAATTAAAGTACACCGTTTGACACAAGTCGCGTAACTAGCGCTGTAGCTCAGCTGTAAGATGCCAGGCTTCCAATTTAAGTGAAGGTGGTTCAAGTCCGGGTCGGGCCTATTTTTTTGTTCCTTTTTTTTCTATTAAATAATTTTCTTTATAATTTTTTATTAACTAAAAGTGCCACCCGAATATCAGGTGTTACATAGATACTAGTTAATTATTAAAATAAAAACGACCAAACAACCAATATAAAAACCAATCGGATGAGCTTGCCGATAAACAAAATCTAATAACAAGAACAAGCCCTAGAAACTCTTATAAATGCGCATTTCCCTGGTAGTGAAAGGGTATCGACAAGTGCACCTCAACCAGTACAACTAGTACTACCAGAGGGGCTGTCAGAATCGATCATTAGCAGGGAAAAAATCGCGTACGCCATCAATAGTTTCTCTCCATACAAATCGCCAGGCCCAGATGGTATCTATCCGATAATGCTACAAAAGCTAGGAGACCCCTTGACACTCTGGCTGGAAAGGGTATATAAAGCTAGTATAGCCATGACCCACATTCCATTAAGCTGGAGAATGGTCAAGGTCATCTTCCTACCTAAAGCAGGGAAAAGATCCCACGAGCAGGCCAAAGACTACAGACCCATTAGCCTAACCTCCTTCCTCTTAAAGGTCTTGGAAAGGCTCATTGACATCCATATAAGAGCGATCATAACAGGGCCTAAACTATCCAAAGCTCAACATGCTTACATGAAAGGCAGGTCCACTGACACAGCTCTTCATGAGCTAGTAACCACCATAGAAAAATCACTAAAATACAAACAATTCTCCCTAGCGGCCTTCCTTGATATCGAAGGCGCTTTCAATAACATCGAGATCAACCAGATTGTAGGATCCCTCGAAGGTCTAGGTATCAACTACCATATCTGCAGATGGGTTCAATCTATGTTGAACAACAGAATAATTCAAGTCAGCATGGGTTCGGTCACGGCTACTCGCTACGTCAGGAGGAGCACACCACAGGGTGGCGTCCTCTCTCCTCTACTATGGGTTGTGGCTGTGAACGAAATACTACTCGAGCTCAACAAAAACGGTGTAAAGGTAGTCGCGTATGCTGACGATGTAGCAATAATAGTATCGGGCCCGTTTCCGTCGACATTAAGTGAAATAATCCATGCAGCCCTTAACAAACTGAAATCATGGGCCGCCAAAAGCGGACTCAGTATTAACCCTAGCAAAACCGAACTGGTGCTATTCAGCAACAGATATAAAATACCACAATTCACAATGCCCTCTATAGACGGCAATACTCTCGAACTATCTGAAAAGGTTAAGTACCTGGGTGTCGAAATAGATCGCAAACTGAATTGGAAGACAAACATCGAAAAGAGAGCAGAAAAGGCACAAATAGCCTACTACTCGTGCAAAAGAATATTCAACAGAAACTGGGGTCTCACGCCCAAACTTGTCTTGTGGCTATACACAGCCGTCATACGGCCAACACTAACATACGGTGCGGTAGTATGGTGGCCAGCCCTAGACAAGCAGTACAACGTCAAAAAACTAAACAGCTTACAACGAACAGCATGTGCTGGGGTGACAGGAGCATTGAAGTCGTGTCCAACTGACGCACTGAATATAATCCTGCATCAATTACCAATTGACCTTCACATACGTGAAACTGCAACGAGGTCGGCAATACGACTTCTGGAGTCGGGCTGCTGGACTGACAGGCAATATGGTCACGGTAATATCCTAAACATGCTTCCCGGATTACAGAAAACATCAGACTACCTCCCAACCACACTGGACTTTAACAGGAACTTTAAGGTGAGGTTCCCCTCAAGAAGGGAATGGAGAAGGGATAGCGTGCGGAAGAAGGAAACAATCTCGATCTACACAGACGGGTCCAAAATGGACACAGGTGTGGGGTCGGGAGTTTTCTCTGAGCAACCAAATATCTCACTCTCTTTCCGTCTGCCAGACTCAGCCAGCATATTCCAAGCGGAGTTACAAGGCATAGAGCGGGCCTGCGAGTTCCTGCTAGGAAGCACAGTCAGGGGACGCGAGGTGCACATATACACAGACAGTCAAGCGGCGCTTATGGCGCTCAACTCTCCCATAACAACATCCAAGACAGTCCGAAGCTGCAAAGATGCTGTTGAAGCAATAGCGGCGGAAGGCGTGGCCATCTCGCTAATCTGGGTTCCTGGTCACAGGAACATTGCGGGCAACGAGATGGCAGATGAACTGGCTAAAGCCGGGGCATCTATGGACCTATCAAGAGCAGTTACGCTAAGCTGCCCCCTATCAGCCATTAAAAGAGACATTCATGACAAACATAAGGAACTGGCCACACTTCGGTGGAAATCTGCAGCAACATGCAAGATAACGAAGCAAACCTGGCCGGACTACAACATAAAAAGAACTAGGGAACTCCTTAGTAGATCAAGGAAGGAAATCTTCAGAATTACAGCCACTATCACGGGACACTGGCCTTTTGGCAAACAAGCCGAACGGATGGGAATCCCATTCAACACTAGATGCAGAAGCTGCAACCAAGATGGCAGCGAGGAATCGATCACACATTTCCTGTGCGAATGTCCCGCACTGTCTCATATCAGGCATAAAGCCTTTGGTAGGTTTGAATTCCAAAGCCTAAAGGACTTATCAGTTTGCCCCCCAACCGACCTTAACAGGTTCATCGAAGGAACCAAATGGTTCGATCAGGATGATGAACCGCAATAACAACAACCGATCTCAGAAGGTTTACCGAGGGAACCAAATATGGTTTCGTACGGATGGAGAACCGTGACGACAGGGATAATTTGGTCCATGAGTACGTGCATCAAAATGGCGCCTGGTGCGCTAATTGGGCCTGGCTAAAGCCGGGCAGCACAGCAACCAACCAACCAACAAGAACAAGCATTGACTTTTCTATAAATAGAATTTGTACAAACAAAAATGCACAAACACATATATGTACATGCGATAGTTTTCATTGCAATATCCCTACAAAAAATGTGCGATTAATCCCGATATACATAGATTTGTCCCGGATTGATTTCTTGCGGGAACAACCTGTCCACAATTAGTCTCCGATTGTTCCCGAACGGGCATAAATGTAGACTAATTGTGGACCAATTGTTCCCGAACGGGTATAAATCTAGATTGATTATATGTAGAAATTTTACAAAAATATTCAATGTACATATGTATTGAAAAAACAATAGGTAAAACTAATTGAACACGCTTTCTTTTAATAACAATGATGAATAATAATTTTGACAAAATTTTACCAAAAATATCCATTGAAAAATCAATTACGATTATACACTGAAAACTGACTATTTAAAAAATTTTCATTTATTGAATAGATTCTTTTACAAAAGTAAAACTTATTGTATAATCTTTATTTAAATAGGCATGAACATTTACAATTTTTAAAGATTGTTATAAATAAGTGAATATTTTAAAAATATAAATACACGCGCGCCATCTGTTGGAACATAGCGGTGGTTATAACCTAATCTCATTAGAAAATATGTTGCATATTTTTAGACAGCAGCTAGAAATTACATACATACATACATACATACATACATACAGGTGAAACTAATAAAAGCGTGTTAAAAATAGCTTTGGCTAGCAACTTTGAAAAATTCCTCACATATCTTTTACACTCGCATAATGCATTCTCAAAACAATAAATATTTGGAGAAAATACTTAATTTTTTTAAAACATTTCACTACAAGATGAAATCTAATCGAATAAACTCTTCTAATATATATAACAATTTATAATTTTTAGACATTTTCATAAAAAAATAGCCTTGGCTTACAACTTTGGATGAAAGCGATTGATCTACATTTGTACCCGTTCGGTATGTTAGTGATTAATCTACATTTGTACCGGTTCGGGTATACAAGTTGAATCCCGGACACGTCCCGGATTAATCGCATTTTTTCAGGGATGTATTTTCAAATTCGCTTCTCATATGATATGTATATGAAACTTGTTACTTGTTGCTTTCGAGCCAATATAAATTGAAAACACAATTATTTGAAATATTGAACAAGATGTAAGAAGTTAACTTCTATCACGTGTACTATGCTACACGCGGTTTTTTTTATCACTCATTCTAAAATTAAGTGAAATTTGTACAAATAATAAAATACTAAAGTTTTCAAAAAAAAAAATAAATAAAAGATTTTTTTTTTTATTTTAAGCGGTGTCCGGTTACTGCAGGGTGGTCGGTTACTGGCACAGTCAACCTAAATGAATTTGTTAAATATGGTTAAATCTCACATTAAAAAAAAATTGGTAGGCTCGAAGCCATTTTGGTAGTTTTTTGGTAGGAAAAAAATTTTCTTAGTGGCATCCCTGGTGGGGTTACCCATTCTCAGTCCGTGAGTTTGTTTGTATATTTTATTGTCAAATATGAAATAATTCTGGCCCAGGGTTACTTTCAGTGTGTTTACGATCTCTGCAATGTCTCTGTTCGTTTTTCTGTCAATATTTTAGTTAGTTTTTAGTGTTTCTGTCAGTGGTATCGAAGGGTATAGGTCTTTCACGTCAAACGATACCAGTTTCAAGTCCTTAGGTACGTTCAGGTTGTTCAGTTTTTCGACTAGTTCCGTCGTGTTTTTGATTGTGTATTTATTGGACAGGTCCAGTGTCTCGGTTAGTAGCTTGTTTAGATGTTTTGATAGTCTATATCCTGGTGCCTATTTATGGTTTACTATGCCGATAGATTCATTGCCGTGGGAGTGTAGGCTATCTTGTTGTCTACTATATTTTTTGCCTGTTTTATTGCACGCTTTATTGCCATTTGGTATTCCTCCGTTGGGTCCTTCCTCATCACTCGGCAGCCCATTTCTTTGATGAGATGGCCTGTTTTTGTGGTGTATTCCTCTTCGTCCATTAGCACCGTTGTATTTCCTTTGTCTGCTTTTGTTGCTATTATTTTATTCTCTCTTAGTTTTTTCCTCAATTCTTTTACCGTTTTATATTCATTTGCTACCATTTTCTTTCCATCAGCTTTTATGCTCTTTTCGATTATGCGTCTGCATTGATGCCTTGCGTGCTCCTTTTCCTCGTTTGGTATTAGTGATATGGCCACCTCCGTGTCCGCAATGGTGTTCTCCACGTCTTTTTTCCTACCGTAGCTTTCGATGTTGTATTTCAAACCTTTTTGTAGTAGCTGTGTTTCCTTGGCGTTGATTGGAAGATTTGTTAAGTTAACAAATCTTGGATGGAAAGATGTTTTTTCCTGCTGTGGGCCTTTTTTGTTGTTGTTTTGTTTTGTGTCAAGGTCGTCCAGTTTTTTTGTTGAGTTTTTTATACTTGTTTTCCATGGCTCCTTTGATCTCTTCCTTTATTGCATCTAACGTTTCCAGAAGGGAACTGACTGGAATGATTCCCATCAGCTCCAGATGGATGCGTAGTAATTCCTGATTCATGCGCTCCTTCTTTGTTTGTTGGTTCCTGATCTCGCATCTAATGAAGCTGTTCTCCGCTTTCCTTATAATATTGCGTTTATCCTCGTTTTTCATTTTGTGTCCTATTTGCGCGTATTTTGGAATGAGTTTGCTCATTAAACATTGTTTATTAAACCATATGTTGGCTTTGGTGTTGTGTATTTTCTGTAGTCGCCTTTTGTATGCTATCAGTAGAATATTTGTCCGGATTTGATGTACCTGACTGGCATTATTAAATACTTTTTGGTTGCTTGTTTTTCCGACAGGGTAGGAATATGATGTATTGTGGAACGATCATCCGTCATCCCTTGTCAAGTTTGGTTTGGAGACAAACCGGTTTCGGCTAATATGCGCTATCTTCAGTGTCTTTTTTCGTTCTGAGTTATTTTGTGTAATAATGTTAAATTATAAATTGTGCTGTTGTACATACAACTACTGTACACAGCGCCCGCTATCTGTCAGCTGCCAACCATTATTCAACACTTGCATAGCAGATGTACGAAAATCGTACACTAAGTGAGGTTAGATTGAATAGAGCAATGGCATATATAAGTGAAAAATCCAACAGCTCAGCAGTACCATCGGTAGCCGCAGTGCTTAGCGTTTCGCTAATATTCGACTACTGATGGTTGGAGCGTAGGTTCAAAGCCTGGCGTGCTCCCGAGAAGATCTCTGATGATGAAGAAAGTCGTTTTTCTTCGAAATAGCTATCATATCTACCATAGCTGTATGAGCTAATTGGATTTTCCGCTTATTCCAAAGTATAAGAATTATCTTTATACTAGCTGGACCCGTGCGCATCTTGCGCAAAATATAACAAAACATACGTGGCGCCAGTTGGTATGGTTTGTGCTGTCACGCCCATTTTAAAAACTTATTATTTATTTGGTTTGGTGGACCTTATGGAACTTTCACTGAATTACCTAGATATATGTTTGACAAAGATATCGCATAAAATGTTTTTATTATTCCTATATAGGTATGTGCAATATATTTTTATATATTTTATATATATTTTTATGTGCGTATGTGGTTCTTGCCGACTTGGGTAATTTTTTTCCACACGTTTGCCCTGGCTTAATCGATTTATCTGCTACAGTTCCTGAGTTTTGGCTTATAAATCTTTGAAAATTTGCTCCTCTTGGCCCATTTTTCAAAATTTCAGCACGTTTCCTCATAACTGCATAACGTAATTTCATCACTCGCGCTTTATTAGTGATTGAATTATCATGTTTTACGTGCTTTTCGAAATACGCACATATGCCTTATTTTCAACGCCAATTTTCTCTGTTCCCATTAGAATCTGTGTACCAAATTTCATTAAAATATTTCTATTTTTGCGCAAGTTAGAGTGTATACTGCCGGACGGACGGACATGGTTCAATCATTTTTTTCATCCTGATCGCTTTGATATACTCTTATATATTAAGGTGAAGTGAAAATTTTTTTTTGGAAATTCAATTTGTTCCAAACCTTTCTAGCCCAGTAATAAGCCTTTAAAATTTTATTGACCTACTCGCATGTTTAGAGGTGCCCTTAGCCCCACAAAGTTGAAAAAATAGCACGATCTGGTACAAATGTGAAATTTCTACAATTATGAAAAAAAAACCAAGTATGAGGATAAACAGGCTAAGTTGAGTATAAAAGTGAATTTTTTTTTTGGCAACTACAACAACCAAAGTTATTAAAGGTCAAAGTTTATATTATGCATTTTTTAAATTGCAATTACTTAAAAACTACTGAACCGATTTCAAATATTTTTATACCATTCGATAGGTATTTTGAATCCCTTTAGTTTGATATACATTTTATGTGGGTTCCATAACACTCCCCGCTGCGGGGGTAAACCCCCCTTTTACCCCCCTTACTTTTCATATAAAGTACCACGCCCAATAAAACACCGTGTCGCATGCATAGCTAATTAATACCTTTAAAACGATGCCTTACTTATTAATTTTGGTAAATTATGTGAGCAGAAAAAGGGATATTTATAAAACACCAATTAGAAATAATATATATGATGATATGTATACATACAAAAATGTCAATTTTCAGTTCTGCCAAATCAGCACGGAAAAAACAAATCGAACAGGGCGGATCAGAAATTGAACAAGCAATTTATCTGGTTTAATCGAGCTGAAGTCTTTGTTGTTGAATTTACATGCAAAAATTTTTATCTGGGTTAGGATCACGGTATGTGAAACACGGCTTACAGGTACTTAGGTGCTCTCTCCACTTTTGCCGTTTGTGCTCATCCACCAGTTTCCGAATTTCCCGGTTGAGGTCCTTTATGCGGGGGTCTCCTGGGTCGGATTGGCGGATCTGGTCTCGCTCCCGGGCCAGAGCAGAGGCTTCACCTGGAAAGTTTGGTCGGATCTCTTGAATCCTTCCTGCCGGGTTGAAGCGTGCAGAGGCTTTGGCAATGCCCTTGTGTAATTTGTGTTCTCCACGAAGCACATCGGTTGGGGTGGGGAGAGCTCCAAAGATGCTCTCTGTATATTTTGTAAAACTGTCCCAGTCCGCTTTCTTAAAGTTTATGTACGTCTGTCTGTCCGTAGTAATGAAGTCGGCTGGCGTCTCTATTGAGATGATTATGGGAAGATGGTCTGATGCTAATGTCAGCGTCGGTCGCCAATTGACGCTGTTTATCAGATTTGCGCTTACGATGGTGATGTCTGGCGAGCAGCTCCCAGTTTCCCATAATCCTAGTGGGGCGTCATCGTTCATCGCACTGAATGTCGAATCGTCTATCTGTCCTGCGAGATAATGCCCCCTCCGATATATAGGCAGATATTAGTGCCAAAGATCGTGATGTGCATTGAAGTCGCCTACTATCATGCGGTTATCCCCATTCAATAGCATGTTAATGTTGTGTAGATACCCCAAAGGACAGCAAGCGACAGGGGGAATATAGACATTGAAGATATCGAGAACTGCATCGCCGGATCGGATGGCTATGCCCTGACATTCAAGGGTAGCGTCCCTGCGGTCGATGTTCGGTTCGATAAGACGATATTGTACCGTGTTGTGCGTGATGAACGCGAGGCCCCCACCGTTACCTCTAGCGCGGTCCTTTCGATTGATGCCCTAAGCAATAATAGATATTAGAGCTCTAGATACCCGGGTATCGAACAAATCGAATTGATCGTTTTTGTTTGAAGCCCGTTTGTTGTTCAAATGCCCGTACAAACATTCGAGCATTCGAGCTTACAAACAAAAAAATTGTGTATCGAAAAAACAAAAATAAAAACAACTACATATGAAGAAGAAAAAAAAATAATAAACAAAAGAAAAAAACAAACTTCAAAATGCCCGAATTGTTCAAATGCCCGTACAAACATACGGGTAATAAACAAACAAACAACTGTTCGAACATTTGAACAACATTTGTTCGGGCTACTCGAAAATGTTCAAAAAGAATCTGGAGCTCTAATAGATATAGCCTTCTAGCCGAAAATGAAAGAAAGGAAACTGAAAAACCGCAAAAGAAAACCAAACCTCCCCCAATTTACTTGAGAGAGCAAAGTTCTAATGTTCTTGTAAATAAATTAGTCGAGTTAATAGGGTCAAATAACTTCCACATTGTACCAATTAGAAAAGGAGATATTGCGGAGGTCAAAATTCAAACTTCTGGGGAAGAGTATTTCCGTAAGGTCACTGATGACTTTGTCAAAAACCGCAGGTCGTTCTATACCTACCAACTAAAAAGTAGCCGTGCATTGTCCGTGGTTCTAAAAGGAATAGAAAGTTCTGTCGACCCCTCTGAAATAGAGAGCGCATTAAAAGAAAAAGGTTTACGAGTGAGATATGTTTATAATATAAAAAACAAATAATAGCCCCGACACATAGCATACGTCAATCCGTCTACGTCGACGTATGTGACTGACAGCTCAGTAAAATGTTGGCATTTAAACGTACGTCGTCACACGTACGACGGATCCGTCGCCGCAACGTACCGAAGTTGCCCAAAAGTCAACTTTTGGTATACGTCAATCCGTCGCTATGTCAGCTGATTGCTTTTGATTGTTAACCTTGAGCTACTCTTGAATTTCACTTTTTTTGCAATTTGCTTTTCGAGTTTTTTCTCATTTGTATAACATTCCTCCATAAAACAAAATGGTCAAGAATTATCAGGAGATGTGAAGTTACTGAAAACTGAATTTCAATAGGGCAACTTAAAAGAGAAATTACAAAATATTCTAAAGAGTTAAATTTTTGCCACCACCTCTGTAGTTAAAGGTTAATCAAACAGCTGATTTGTGTATATCCGCCAACGTTTCCTATGTGGCGACCTCTCCGTCAAGTACGTGAGCTGTCAGTCACATACGTCGACGTAGACGGATTGACGTATGCTATGTGACGGGCCTATAAAATATACCACAGCCGATGTTTAGGGTTGAGATAGAACCGGATTTCCAAAATCTAAAAAAGGGAGAAGTACATGCCATATACAACATACGGTATCTTCTACACCGTCGAATTTCTGTGGAAGAGCCACATAAGCATAAGGGACCTGTGCAATGTCATAACTGCCAAGAATTCGGACACACTAAGCGTTATTGCACATTGCCTAGTGTATGCGAATTTGTGGTGATTTACACAGCTCCAAAGATTGTTCGCAACCAAAAACAGAACCGGAACTAAAAAAAAAAAATGTAGTAATTGCGGTGAAAACCACACTGCAAATTATAGGGGTTGTCCAGTATACATATCTCTTAAAGAGAAGGTGAATAAAAAAATTTGAAAAATATACCAGTTTCAAAATCCAAAACAGTACTAACCCTAGCAATATACCTCCCCGAAGCTATTCCCGTACATATTCCGATGTTCTTAGAAGCATTCCACCGTCTGAGGCGCAAGAAAATCCCACTCCATCGACTTCCCTCGAAAAAATCCTAAATAATTTTGTGCAAATGATGCAGAACCATATGAAGTCAATGCAAAACATGATGCAAGGATTGATTAGGAATCGGAACCTCCTACTTCAAACAATTTTGTCAAGACCATAAATTCTCTCAATATAGGTTTCTGGAATGCTAACGGCATAGGTCAATATCGCAATGAATTTCAGGTTTTCTTGGAAAATCACCGAATTGACATAATGTTAGTGTCTGAAACCCATCTTACTGAGTTTAATAATTTAAGCATAGACGGCTATATGTTCTATAATACTAAGCACCCCGAAGGAAGAGCTAGAGGCGGAACCGGGATACTTATAAGAAAGAGGATTAATAATAATAATAACGTGCTATAAGAATATTGCAAAGACTATATACACTCAACATCAGTACACGTAGATGACAACTGTGGCGGACTAACTCTATCTGCAATATACTGCCCTCCCAGTTTTAATATAGCAAAGTACCAATTCACTGAATTCTTTTCCAAGTTCGGCACGAGATTTCTAGCAGCAGGTGATTACAATGCTAAACATAATTTTTGGGGATCTAGGTTAATAACCCCAAAGGGAAGAAACCTGTTCAAAGCAATCCAAAGCAATGGTCTTGATATTATATCAACAGGACAGCCAACATACTGGCCCACTGATAGAAGCATAACTCCTGACCTCATAGATTTTGGGGTAACTCGCGGCCTCGAACGGGAAATACTTCAGATATAATCACTTTTTGATCTATCATCTGATCGCTGTCCTTGTGTCATATCCATAAAAGCACTTCCAACTTTAAACGAACTGAACACAAGCTTAACTAATAGATTTACGAATTTGCTGAAGTACAGAAAATTTATAAGTTCGCATATTAATCAAAATGTAAGCCTTAAATCCGCCGCCGAAGTGGAATATGCGATAATTGACTTCACAAACTTACTGCAAGTGGCAGCAAAGGTTTCAACACCCTTACGTCCTAACAGAACCCAACAGCAAAGCTTTAGTTCTTTCAAAGAAGAAGATATCACTGAGCTAGTTTCCAAGAAAAGGCAATTTAGGAGAGACTGGCAAAGGTTGCGATCTCCAACTCTGAAAAACGAGCTGAAAAAATGCACGAACAAGCTCCAAATACTTCTACACCTTTTTCAGTTTATATTTAGAAAGTTACAATTTATATTCAGAAAATTACAATTGATATTCAGAAAGTTACAATTCATATTCAGAATTTCCATTTCATATTCAGAAAGTTGAAATTCATTTTCAGAATTTCCATTTCATATTCAGAAAATTATAATTCATATTCAGAAAGTTACAGTTAATATTCAGAAATTTACAATTGATATTCAGAAAAATACAATTGATATTCAGAAATTCCATTTTATATTCAGAAAGTTGCAGTTAATATTCAGAAAATTACAAGTAATATCCAAAAAGTTACAATTCATATTCAGAAAGTTAAAATTGATATTCAGAATATTCAAATTCATATTCAGAAAATTACAGTTGATATTCAGAAAATTACAATTGATATTCAGAAAATTACAAATGATATTCAGAAAGTTACACTTGATATTCAGAAAGTTACAGTTCATATTCAGAATTTCCATTTCATATTCAGAAAGTTGCAATGATATTCAGAAATTTACATATCATATTCAGAAAGTTGAAATTCATTTTCAGAATTTCCATTTCATATTCAGAAAATTATAATTCATATTCAGAAAGTTACAGTTTATATTCAGAAATTTACAATTGATATTCAGAAAAATACAATTGATATTCCGAAATATGAATATGAATTGTAACTTTCTGAATATGAAATGGAAATTCTGAATATGAACTGTAACTTTCTGAATATTAACTGTAATTTTATGAATATTAATTGTAATTTTCCGAATATTAATTGTAATTTTCTGAATATCAATTTCTGAATATGAATTTAATTTTCTGAATATCAATTGCAAATATAAACTGAAAAAGGTGTAGAAGACTTGAATAAAACTTTATCAAAAGACATAGAGAATAAGAAAGCACCGGGTTATGACAGAATAACGGGTGAAATGTTAAAAGCGCTTCCCATAGTAGCTATTAAGCAATGGCTATGTTCAAAAACGCAGCATGAAACGCAACAGCGGCAGTAATTATTTTTTTGATGATTGTGATGAGCGACGATTCATGCGAAATTTACGTTTATGAACACTCTGCTTCTACTACAAAGGCAGGTTGCGCTTCAAACTGAGTTTCTGAACAAAGCCAATTACTATACATTTTCAACAGTATCCTCCGATTATGTCACTTTCCTAATCCATGGAAACTATCTGAAATTATTATGATCCCAAAACCAGGCAAAAACCCGACAATAGTAAGCTCCTACAGGCCAATAAGCTTAATCTCTATCTTTTCCAAACTATTCGAAAAATTATTGCTGAAAAAAATCCAGCCCATCTTAGAACTGCACGAAACCATACCAAGTCACCTATTCGGATTTAGAGAGCAGCACGGTACGATAGAACAAGTGAATAGAATAGTTTCAGAAATAAGGTCAACTTTTGAAACACAACGATATTGTACTGCCCTATTCCTAGATGTGGCACAAGCTTTCGATAAAGTATGACTACACCTTTTTCAGTTTATATTCAGAAAGTTACAATTTATATTCAGAAAATTACAATTGATATTCAGAAAGTTACAATTCATATTCAGAATTTCCATTTCATATTCAGAAAGTTGAAATTCATATTCAGAATTTCCATTTCATATTCAGAAAATTATAATTCATATTCAGAAAGTTATAGTTTATATTCAGAAATTTACAATTGATATTCAGAAAAATACAATTGATATTCAGAAATTCCATTTGATATTCAGAAAGTTGCAGTTAATATTCAGAAAATTACAAATGATATTCAGAAAGTTACACTTGATATTCAGAAAGTTACAATTCATATTCAGATAGTTGCAATTCATATTCAGAATGTTTATTTCATATTCAGAAAGTTAAAATTGATATTCAGACAATTCAAATTCATATTCAGAAAATTACAATTGATATTCAGAAAATTACAATTGATATTCAGAAAATTACAATTAATATTCAGAAAATTACAATTGATATTCAGAAAATTAAAATTGATATTCAGAAAATTAAAATTGATATTCAGAAAATTTCACTGTACGAGTGTAAATTTTATATTGTATACATATGTATGTGCTGCTCATGGCAATTCCCAAGCTCTGCGCAATATGCAGAGCTTCAATTGATGGTAAGTATTTCAACTTGAGCAAGGTTTTTCAGAACCTTTTTTAACAATTCATTTTTTTTCCAGACACCGAAGATATTGAAAGGAGCACTTACAAGTCTTACTCATTGATGGACAGGGAGTGCATTGTCAATGCCGCTAACAAAGGGGAGGATTGGCCAACCCTAGCCAAATCGCTGGGCATCGCCTACAAAACGGCCTACACTTGGGCTGTAAGTGGAAGACTGGAAAAACAAAGTGCCGGCGGTAAAAAGCCGCGAAAGCTCACAGCAGACCAGGTTGAGCAGGTGCTAACCTGGCTGGAAGTTAATTGTAGCCTTACACTCCGCTAAATACTTAACATAATTTTTTTTACACTTTATAAAATTATATTGTTATTTGTTAGATACTATGTGAATATTTTGCGTTGTATGAAAATAAAGAATTACAGTGTTCGTTGCCGTGTTTATTTGTGGAAAGGTTTTTCATTTCTGACTCTCTTTCTCCCTGGGGCTGTCTTCTTCATTCTCTTCCTCTCCCTCCAGGTCCAATCAGTTTTTCCAAAAGTCCGACATACATAAAGTATGCATCCATGTGAAGCTATAGAATGCATCCAACATGTTAGATTTTCCTTGAATGCAAGGTATAAAAAAATACCTAAACAATTTTCTGAATATCAATTTTAATTTTCTGAATATCAATTGTAATTTTCTGAATATCAATTGTAATTTTCTGAATATCAATTTTAATTTTCTGAATATCAATTTCAATTTTCTGAATATCAATTGTAATTTTCTGAATATCAATTGTAATTTTCTGAATATCAATTGTAACTTTCTGAATATGAAATGAAGCTTCTGAATATGAATTGTAACTTTCTGAATATGAAATGTAAATTTCTGAATATCAGTTGCAACTTTCTGAATATGAAATGGAAATTCTGAATATGAACTGTAACTTTCTGAATATTAACTGTAATTTTCTGAATATTAATTGTAATTTTCCGAATATCAATTGTAATTTTCTGAATATCAATTCTAATTTTCTGAATATGAACTGCAACTTTCTGAATATGAAATGGAAATTCTGAATATGAATTGTAATTTTCTGAATATGAAATGGAAATTCTGAATATGAATTTTAATTTTCTGAATATCAATTGCAACTTTCTGAATATAAACTGAAAAAGGTGTAGAAGGACTGTTGCATAAATTAAAACAAAAACTCCCAAATATTCTCTGCGGGATCTTAGAAAGCTTTTTAACAGGTAGAAAATTTCGAGTAAGGCACACAAGTTTTACAACCGAAAGGCATCCAATTTCTGCTGGAGTTCCACAAGGTAGCGTTCTAGGGCCTGTATTATACTTAATTTACACAAGTGACCTGCCAACGAACGCGAGCCTTGTCACGTCTACCTTCGCCGATGATACTGCTATACTGAGTGTTCACGCAAATCCCACAACTGCTACTATCCAATAGTAGCGACACATAAAAACTTTAGAAGAATGGCTTACTACGTGGAGAATTAAGGTCAACGAATCTAAATGTGTACAAGTAACTTTTAGCCTAAAAAAGACACATGCACACCAGTCTCAATAAATGGAAAAATAATAACTCAGGAAGACTTCGTTACGTACCTTGGTGTCACATTGGATAGGAGAATGACTTGGAAAAATCACATTGACAAAAAGATTATGCAATCCAAGTTGAAAATAAGCCATTTGCAATGGTTAATTGGTCCAAGTTCCAGACTGGGTTTAGATAATAAGATATTGTATTTATCCTCAATATACTAAGCACCCCGAAGGAAGAGCTAGAGGCGGAACCGGGATACTTATAAGAAAGAGGATTAATAATAATAATAATAATAACGTGCTATAAGAATATTGCAAAGACTATATACACTAGACTGGCCGCAGCATGTATGGATTTTTTTTTTTTGTTGAAATTTGTATATTAACAGTTCTTAAAATATGAGGTTTAGGGTTAAAAAGACGGCCTTAATTTTTTGGCCCGATCCGTTGTTGTCTAGTTGGCCCTCATTGAGCCCAATGTATGGAAAATTTTATTTTTTAACCTTGAACATGATTTTTTTTAATATGTCTGTTTTGAGAGATAAAAATTCTCTTGCTGAGCCCTTCTTGCGTTTTCTACACCTAAAACAAAGTATCAGTACCGTTGCTTTGAGTTGCTAAGTGAATATAACGGTACTTAACGAGCAAAAACAATCAAATTCCAAGACATTGCTGCTGTTTTTCACCCTGCTCTTAACGTGCTGATACAAATGTTGAAATGAGTCTAACTATTCCAGCAGGTAAGTAAATTTCCAAACAGCTGATCGTTTGACAGTTTTACCAGAAATAGTCAGCAGTAGTCAGTAGACTGTTGCATGAGTACATTCATATGTCCAAACGAGTTAAGGCCCTGTTATACTTGCATAGCATTGCAAAGCAGGGCAGCGCAAAACATATAGCGCATAGAGCTGATTATACTTCGCATAGACGTGCAACCATGGTTAATTAATAAAAGTTTTCGCATCCCGACATTCGTACATACATACATACACACTCCATGTAAATTGTTTGTGTATTCTGTGGTGCTTCTGTCAAAATCATAGTTCGCCTTTGTAGAAATCATATTGCACCATGCTCAAAATTGATCCCAGTTTGATATAAGCACCATTATTAAAGTAAAACAGTAGAAAAAAGTGAAAAATCAGCTGTTTAGTAAGTTAACCTGTATAAATTAGCCTTGCGTGCAACCCTTCGCACACTCAGCACACACACATTCGTGTTGCCAAATGTCAAATCGCATAGCACATAACACAGAAATCAAAATTCAACAGACTTCTATGCTGTGCCCTGTGCCGCTATGCGTTGAGTAATCGATTACACGGAAATCCAATTAAACAGATTTCGTATGTGACAGTTCTTATGTTGTGCGCTGCTGTGCTATGCAAGTATAACCGGACCTTACTCGTTTGGTTTTCTTGTAGTGAAGTACAACAACTCGCTTTATTATGAGAACTATGTTACTCGTACATGAACCACAATGAATAGTGTGCGTACACTATCCGATCGTCATGATGCCAGCCACACACCTTGCAATTTTTTATACAACATGAGCATGTTGCGCTGGAAATCGCAATGTTTTTGGGGCTGTTGTATGAAGTTGTGTATCGGTTGTACGAAAAATCAAAAAGTTCAAGGTCCGATTATTAGGAGCTTCTCCAACTGTCATTGCTTTTTATTGGAGAAAATGTTCCAAACTTTACTAAAGTACGCCAACCCGGAGCAACATCGCATGCTAGGTTCATGTCGAAATGCATATATTGCTATAAAATATTTTTGTTTCGCGATCAGTTCAAATTGACTTCATCGGAATTGAAAAACCTTCGCAGTATTTGTATCTTCTTGACAAACATTTACGTTCCATATTGGTTTACATGCATTAATGCAATAGATGCACCAGCACAAGATCTCAAATTAATAAAAGATGCCATTTTATATTTTGATAAAGAAGTTTCTAATGCCTTGTTGCATAAGATTAAAAACCATTTGTGGTACTTGAGTGAGGAAATTGTTGGGTTATCATTTTTCGATGAAAGCATTTCTTTGAATATTAATACATCATTTATAAATTCGGATCCTTCTACGTGGCAAACCAAAGATGATTATCGCAAAGCGAAATCGGCATGTCAAACTTTGGCAGTGGTGAACGATGCAGCCGAAAGGGCAGTTAAGTTGATAACAGACTTTAACCGTACCTTAACGTATGACGAAGAGGATAAACAATTCCTACTGCAAGTAGTTGAACATTATCGTAAGACATTTCCGTCTCACAAAAAGTCCATTTTATTGAATTGATATTGTTTTTATTATTCTTAATTTCTTGAAATTTCATAAAATAAAAAAATAAAAAATTAATTAAAGAAAAAATGTTTTAACCTTTTAAGCTTGATGAGGGTCAACAAAGCTTGGTGCGATCTGAATAAAAAAATAGGACGTTATTTCTTATACCATACCTCACCTTTTAGGCAGTGTTTATTAATAGAATTCGAGAAAAAAAAATTTGCGGCCAGTCTAATAGACTGGCCGCAGCATGTATGGATTTTTTTTTTTTGTTGAAATTTGTATATTAACAGTTCTTAAAATATGAGGTTTAGGGTTAAAAAGACGGCCTTAATTTTTTGGCCCGATCCGTTGTTGTCTAGTTGGCCCTCATTGAGCCCAATGTATGGAAAATTTTATTTTTTAACCTTGAACATGATTTTTTTTAATATGTCTGTTTTGAGAGATAAAAATTCTCTTGCTGAGCCCTTCTTGCGTTTTCTACACCTAAAACAAAGTATCAGTACCGTTGCTTTGAGTTGCTAAGTGAATATAACGGTACTTAACGAGCAAAAACAATCAAATTCCAAGACATTGCTGCTGTTTTTCACCCTGCTCTTAACGTGCTGATACAAATGTTGAAATGAGTCTAACTATTCCAGCAGGTAAGTAAATTTCCAAACAGCTGATCGTTTGACAGTTTTACCAGAAATAGTCAGCAGTAGTCAGTAGACTGTTGCATGAGTACATTCATATGTCCAAACGAGTTAAGGCCCTGTTATACTTGCATAGCATTGCAAAGCAGGGCAGCGCAAAACATATAGCGCATAGAGCTGATTATACTTCGCATAGACGTGCAACCATGGTTAATTAATAAAAGTTTTCGCATCCCGACATTCGTACATACATACATACACACTCCATGTAAATTGTTTGTGTATTCTGTGGTGCTTCTGTCAAAATCATAGTTCGCCTTTGTAGAAATCATATTGCACCATGCTCAAAATTGATCCCAGTTTGATATAAGCACCATTATTAAAGTAAAACAGTAGAAAAAAGTGAAAAATCAGCTGTTTAGTAAGTTAACCTGTATAAATTAGCCTTGCGTGCAACCCTTCGCACACTCAGCACACACACATTCGTGTTGCCAAATGTCAAATCGCATAGCACATAACACAGAAATCAAAATTCAACAGACTTCTATGCTGTGCCCTGTGCCGCTATGCGTTGAGTAATCGATTACACGGAAATCCAATTAAACAGATTTCGTATGTGACAGTTCTTATGTTGTGCGCTGCTGTGCTATGCAAGTATAACCGGACCTTACTCGTTTGGTTTTCTTGTAGTGAAGTACAACAACTCGCTTTATTATGAGAACTATGTTACTCGTACATGAACCACAATGAATAGTGTGCGTACACTATCCGATCGTCATGATGCCAGCCACACACCTTGCAATTTTTTATACAACATGAGCATGTTGCGCTGGAAATCGCAATGTTTTTGGGGCTGTTGTATGAAGTTGTGTATCGGTTGTACGAAAAATCAAAAAGTTCAAGGTCCGATTATTAGGAGCTTCTCCAACTGTCATTGCTTTTTATTGGAGAAAATGTTCCAAACTTTACTAAAGTACGCCAACCCGGAGCAACATCGCATGCTAGGTTCATGTCGAAATGCATATATTGCTATAAAATATTTTTGTTTCGCGATCAGTTCAAATTGACTTCATCGGAATTGAAAAACCTTCGCAGTATTTGTATCTTCTTGACAAACATTTACGTTCCATATTGGTTTACATGCATTAATGCAATAGATGCACCAGCACAAGATCTCAAATTAATAAAAGATGCCATTTTATATTTTGATAAAGAAGTTTCTAATGCCTTGTTGCATAAGATTAAAAACCATTTGTGGTACTTGAGTGAGGAAATTGTTGGGTTATCATTTTTCGATGAAAGCATTTCTTTGAATATTAATACATCATTTATAAATTCGGATCCTTCTACGTGGCAAACCAAAGATGATTATCGCAAAGCGAAATCGGCATGTCAAACTTTGGCAGTGGTGAACGATGCAGCCGAAAGGGCAGTTAAGTTGATAACAGACTTTAACCGTACCTTAACGTATGACGAAGAGGATAAACAATTCCTACTGCAAGTAGTTGAACATTATCGTAAGACATTTCCGTCTCACAAAAAGTCCATTTTATTGAATTGATATTGTTTTTATTATTCTTAATTTCTTGAAATTTCATAAAATAAAAAAATAAAAAATTAATTAAAGAAAAAATGTTTTAACCTTTTAAGCTTGATGAGGGTCAACAAAGCTTGGTGCGATCTGAATAAAAAAATAGGACGTTATTTCTTATACCATACCTCACCTTTTAGGCAGTGTTTATTAATAGAATTCGAGAAAAAAAAATTTGCGGCCAGTCTAATATACACTCAACATCAGTACACGTAGATGACAACTGTGGCGGACTAACTCTATCTGCAATATACTGCCCTCCCAGTTTTAATATAGCAAAGTACCAATTCACTGAATTCTTTTCCAAGTTCGGCACGAGATTTCTAGCAGCAGGTGATTACAATGCTAAACATAATTTTTGGGGATCTAGGTTAATAACCCCAAAGGGAAGAAACCTGTTCAAAGCAATCCAAAGCAATGGTCTTGATATTATACCAACAGGACAGCCAACATACTGGCCCACTGATAGAAGCATAACTCCTGACCTCATAGATTTTGGGGTAACTCGCGGCCTCGAACGGGAAATACTTCAGATATAATCACTTTTTGATCTATCATCTGATCGCTGTCCTTGTGTCATATCCATAAAAGCACTTCCAACTTTAAACGAACTGAACACAAGCTTAACTAATAGATTTACGAATTTGCTGAAGTACAGAAAATTTATAAGTTCGCATATTAATCAAAATGTAAGCCTTAAATCCGCCGCCGAAGTGGAATATGCGATAATTGACTTCACAAACTTACTGCAAGTGGCAGCAAAGGTTTCAACACCCTTACGTCCTAACAGAACCCAACAGCAAAGCTTTAGTTCTTTCAAAGAAGAAGATATCACTGAGCTAGTTTCCAAGAAAAGGCAATTTAGGAGAGACTGGCAAAGGTTGCGATCTCCAACTCTGAAAAACGAGCTGAAAAAATGCACGAACAAGCTCCAAATACTTCTACACCTTTTTCAGTTTATATTTAGAAAGTTACAATTTATATTCAGAAAATTACAATTGATATTCAGAAAGTTACAATTCATATTCAGAATTTCCATTTCATATTCAGAAAGTTGAAATTCATTTTCAGAATTTCCATTTCATATTCAGAAAATTATAATTCATATTCAGAAAGTTACAGTTAATATTCAGAAATTTACAATTGATATTCAGAAAAATACAATTGATATTCAGAAATTCCATTTTATATTCAGAAAGTTGCAGTTAATATTCAGAAAATTACAAGTAATATCCAAAAAGTTACAATTCATATTCAGAAAGTTAAAATTGATATTCAGAAAATTCAAATTCATATTCAGAAAATTACAGTTCATATTCAGAAATTTACATATCATATTCAGAAAGTTGAAATTCATTTTCAGAATTTCCATTTCATATTCAGAAAATTATAATTCATATTCAGAAAGTTACAGTTTATATTCAGAAATTTACAATTGATATTCAGAAAAATACAATTGATATTCCGAAATATGAATATGAATTGTAACTTTCTGAATATGAAATGGAAATTCTGAATATGAACTGTAACTTTCTGAATATTAACTGTAATTTTATGAATATTAATTGTAATTTTCCGAATATTAATTGTAATTTTCTGAATATCAATTTCTGAATATGAATTTAATTTTCTGAATATCAATTGCAAATATAAACTGAAAAAGGTGTAGAAGACTTGAATAAAACTTTATCAAAAGACATAGAGAATAAGAAAGCACCGGGTTATGACAGAATAACGGGTGAAATGTTAAAAGCGCTTCCCATAGTAGCTATTAAGCAATGGCTATGTTCAAAAACGCAGCATGAAACGCAACAGCGGCAGTAATTATTTTTTTGATGATTGTGATGAGCGACGATTCATGCGAAATTTACGTTTATGAACACTCTGCTTCTACTACAAAGGCAGGTTGCGCTTCAAACTGAGTTTCTGAACAAAGCCAATTACTATACATTTTCAACAGTATCCTCCGATTATGTCACTTTCCTAATCCATGGAAACTATCTGAAATTATTATGATCCCAAAACCAGGCAAAAACCCGACAATAGTAAGCTCCTACAGGCCAATAAGCTTAATCTCTATCTTTTCCAAACTATTCGAAAAATTATTGCTGAAAAAAATCCAGCCCATCTTAGAACTGCACGAAACCATACCAAGTCACCTATTCGGATTTAGAGAGCAGCACGGTACGATAGAACAAGTGAATAGAATAGTTTCAGAAATAAGGTCAACTTTTGAAACACAACGATATTGTACTGCCCTATTCCTAGATGTGGCACAAGCTTTCGATAAAGTATGACTAGAAGGACTGTTGCATAAATTAAAACAAAAACTCCCAAATATTCTCTGCGGGATCTTAGAAAGCTTTTTAACAGGTAGAAAATTTCGAGTAAGGCACACAAGTTTTACAACCGAAAGGCATCCAATTTCTGCTGGAGTTCCACAAGGTAGCGTTCTAGGGCCTGTATTATACTTAATTTACACAAGTGACCTGCCAACGAACGCGAGCCTTGTCACGTCTACCTTCGCCGATGATACTGCTATACTGAGTGTGCACGCAAATCCCACAACTGCTACTATCCAATAGTAGCGACACATAAAAACTTTAGAAGAATGGCTTACTACGTGGAGAATTAAGGTCAACGAATCTAAATGTGTACAAGTAACTTTTAGCCTAAAAAAGACACATGCACACCAGTCTCAATAAATGGAAAAATAATAACTCAGGAAGACTTCGTTACGTACCTTGGTGTCACATTGGATAGGAGAATGACTTGGAAAAATCACATTGACAAAAAGATTATGCAATCCAAGTTGAAAATAAGCCATTTGCAATGGTTAATTGGTCCAAGTTCCAGACTGGGTTTAGATAATAAGATATTGTATTTATCCTCAATTGCGCATAAGGTCATATTCCGTTAGACCAATATCTCGAGAGTGGCTTTAGATAATGATGAACGTCGGCGAAGCGACCGACCAACGACCATCGCGATAAACGTCACCTAGTCCCTGTCGTTCAACGCGCCAGCCCGCGAGAAGACAAGCGCCTCTACGATCACCGCGCTATGGCTGTACATATAATACATATGTATATGGAAATAAATGTAAATGAAAACTTAAACTGCTTATCCACTTTTGAGAAAAAAAAATTATAATAATAATAATCTAGATGTAGTTTTTTTGGCCGTTTTATTGTAATTATATTTATTTATTTATGAGCTCAAGGCCACGATTAAAAATTTAAAACACAAATTTTTAATTTTAATTTGGTTTTTTTATTGATATTTCGACTCCAGCCTGGAGTCATCATCAGGAACTAATCAGTCGACCAAACTAAAGCATTAGTTCCTGATGATTACTCCAGGCTGGAGTCGAAATATCGATAATCAATAAAAAAAAACCAAATTAAAATTAAAAATTTGTGTTTTAAATTTGGCCTTGGGCTCATAAATAAATAAATATAATAATAATCTAGGCTAAGATAAACTCCATTACACAGCTAGGTTAATATTACACTCCTAGGTTAAGATACATGCCATATGCGTATACGTAAACAGATTCTTTGCCAACTTTATTATTTGTAGCATTGGCAACAAATGATTTATTGTATTTGTTTTTTAAGATTTTCTAAATTATTGTTATTTTCTACACAAGAAAGATCCAATAAAACAAATCTGAAAAAAAAAATACATATGTATTATTCAACTTGGTTTTTTCGTTTTATTTGGGTTTTATATATTTTTTTTAAACTTATTACTGTTCGATATTACATAGTTTCCTTCTTTTCTATAATTCGAACTTTTTTTTGTATTTTGGTTTTGTTTTACTTACTCTATTATTTTTTACAGTATCATTGACAAAATTTGTTTCATCAACTATCTTCGTTTTCGTATTTATTTTATTTATTTTTTCAGTCTTTTGTTTATGTACTGATTGAGAAAATTTTTCTACTTCTTCCTGTGATATTCAATTGTTTAAAAGGTCAATTGGTCGGTATTTTGTTGTTGAATGAATTGAGTTATTATAAGCTACTACTGCTTTAAAAACGTTGTCCTCAAGCTTGTCTGTATTATTTGGATCAGCATAAAATAAACGTATGTGCTCGTTAAGCGTGCCATGTAATCTTTCAACATCGGCATTTCCGGTTTTCAAATAAGCCGTAGTTACATGAAAATTAATTTCTTGTTCCTTCAGAAACTCTTATAGCGGCTGTATCTAGTTCATTGTCAAATACTATTTCTTTTGGTTTTCCAAGATATTGTATTCTCTGCTTGAGTGCTGTCAAAATTGAGACCCAGGTCCGGTCTTCTAAGTAATGAACCGTTGCATATTTTGTTAACTTATCGATACTTGTCAAATACATCGCACCACGTTGCGGGTACCAAATATCTATATGTACAATATCATTATGATGTCTTGGAGTAGGCGTTATGTTCAATTTATAGTTTACTGAACTATCAAATTTTGCTAATTTATATACATACTTCACAACTATTTATAAATGTTTGAACTTCTTTCTGTAATTTTGGGTAAAAATAATCTCTTCTTATTTTCTCAAAAAATTCCAGAATCTAATTTTTTTGATACGAGCCATAAAGGACTATTGTATGGACTCTGTGAGTGCCTAATAATACCTTGTTTCAACATGTTTTCAATTTGCGTAAATACTTCGGGGTACCTATATAATCTGTGTTTAATTTATCTATTAAAGGTTGTCATCATTTTCATTATAAAAAATATTTTTATATTTAGTAACTATTTTAAACAATTTTTCTTTTTCGTAAGTTTGGAGGTGATCCGTTTTAATTAAATGAGCGATATTTTCTTTTCCAATTTCGCTACTAAAAATTTCAATGACATTCTCTTTGTATGATATTTCATTATATTCCTCTTCTTCTTTGGAATTAAATATAGTTAAAACTGCATTTTTTGTAATAAATTGTCTGTTAGGAAGATCAACAACACTGTACAACAAAATGAGGGTTCATCTCTTAGTAATTGATGAAACCCACAAAATTTGAAGCTCTATCCCTCTCGTATCAAAACCTCATACCAGGTTTTTGGCCTATAGGTCTGGTTTTTTTATACTCAGCTGTACTAGTACACAGAGTATTATAGCTTTAATCACATAACGGTGGATTGTAACAGAAAGAAATAATCGAGGTAGATATATACTTATATATATCAAAATGATCAGGGTGAAAAGAGAAATCGATTGAGCCATGTCCGTCCGTCCGTCCGTCCCTCTGTAAACACTCTAACTCGCGCAAAAATCGGTAGACGACCACGCCCACTTTTATATATGGGTATTATAAAGTGGCCTAATAAAAACATTTTAACCGATATCTTTGTCATATATATTATTTCTAATTGGTGTTTTATAAATATCCCTTTTTCTGCTCACATAATTTACCAAAATTAATAAGTAAGGCATCGTTTTAAAGGTATTAATTAGCTATGCATGCGACACGGTGTTTTATTGGGCGTGGTACTTTATATGAAAAGTAAGGGGGGTTTACCCCCGCAGCGGGGAGTGTTATGGAACCCACATAAAATGTATATCAAACTAAAGGGGATCAAAATACCTATCGAATGGTATAAAAATATTTGAAATCGGTTCAGTAGTTTTTAAGTAATTGCAATTTAAAAAATGCATAATATAAACTTTGACCTTTAGAAACTTTGGTTGTTGTTGTTTCCAAAAAAAAATTCACTTTTATACTCAACTTAGCCTGTTTATCAATCCTCATACTTGGTTTTTTTTATTTCATAATTGTAGAAATTTCACATTTGTGCCAGATCGTGCTGTTTTTTCAACTTTGTGGGGCTGAGGGCACCTCTAAACATGCGAGTAGGTCAATAAAATTTTAAAGACTTATTACTGGGATAGAAAGGTGCCGTTCTGGCTTTGGAACAAATTGAATTTCCAAAAAAAAATTTTCACTCCACCTTAATATATAAGAGTATATCAAAGCGATCAGGATGAAAAAAATGATTGAACCATGTCCGTCCGTCCGGCAGTATACACTCTAACTTGCGCAAAAATAGAAATATTTTAATGAAATTTGGTACACAGATTCTAATGGGAACAGAGAAAATTGGCGTTGAAAATAAGGCATATGTGCGTATTTCGAAAAGCACGTAAAACATGATAATTCAATCACTAATAAAGCGCGAGTGATGAAATTACGTTATGCAGTTATGAGGAAACGTGCTGAAATTTTGAAAAATGGGCCAAGAGGAGCAAATTTTCAAAGATTTATAAGCCAAAACTCAGGAACTGTAGCAGATAAATCGATTAAGCCAGGGCAAACGTGTGGAAAAAAATTACCCAGTCGGCAAGAACCACATACGCACATAAAAATATATATAAAATATATAAAAATATATTGCACATACCTATATAGGAATAATAAAAACATTTTATGCGATATCTTTGTCAAACATATATCTAGGTAATTCAGTGAAAGTTCCATAAGGTCCACCAAACCAAATAAATAATAAGTTTTTAAAATGGGCGTGACAGCACAAACCATACCAACTGGCGCCACGTATGTTTTGTTATTTTTTGCGCAAGATGCGCACGGGTCCAGCTAGTATAAAGATAATTCTTATACTTTGGAATAAGCGGAAAATCCAATTAGCTCATACAGCTATGGTAGATATGATAGCTATTTCGAAGAAAAACGACTTTCTTCATCATCAGAGATCTTCTCGGGAGCACGCCAGGCTTTGAACCTACGCTCCAACCATCAGTAGTCGAATATTAGCGAAACGCTAAGCACTGCGGCTACCGATGGTACTGCTGAGCTGTTGGATTTTTCACTTATATATGCCATTGCTCTATTCAATCTAACCTCACTTAGTGTACGATTTTCGTACATCTGCTATGCAAGTGTTGAATAATGGTTGGCAGCTGACAGATAGCGGGCGCATGAATCAGGAATTACTACGCATCCATCTGGAGCTGATGGGAATCATTCCAGTCAGTTCCCTTCTGGAAACGTTAGATGCAATAAAGGAAGAGATCAAAGGAGCCATGGAAAACAAGTATAAAAAACTCAACAAAAAAACTGGACGACCTTGACACAAAACAAAACAACAACAAAAAAGGCCCACAGCAGGAAAAAACATCTTTCCATCCAAGATTTGTTAACTTAACAAATCTTCCAATCAACGCCAAGGAAACACAGCTACTACAAAAAGGTTTGAAATACAACATCGAAAGCTACGGTAGGAAAAAAGACGTGGAGAACACCATTGCGGACACGGAGGTGGCCATATCACTAATACCAAACGAGGAAAAGGAGCACGCAAGGCATCAATGCAGACGCATAATCGAAAAGAGCATAAAAGCTGATGGAAAGAAAATGGTAGCAAATGAATATAAAACGGTAAAAGAATTGAGGAAAAAACTAAGAGAGAATAAAATAATAGCAACAAAAGCAGGCAAAGGAAATACAACGGTGCTAATGGACGAAGAGGAATACACCACAAAAACAGGCCATCTCATCAAAGAAATGGGCTGCCGAGTGATGAGGAAGGACCCAACGGAGGAATACCAAATAGCAATAAAGCGTGCAATAAAACAGGCAAAAAATATAGTAGACAACAAGATAGCCTACACTCCCACGGCAATGAATCTATCGGCATAGTAAACCATAAATAGGCACCAGGATATAGACTATCAAAACATCTAAACAAGCTACTAACCGAGACACTGGACCTGTCCAATAAATACACAATCAAAAACACGACGGAACTAGTCGAAAAACTGAACAACCTGAACGTACCTAAGGACTTGAAACTGGTATCGTTTGACGTGAAAGACCTATACCCTTCGATACCACTGACAGAAACACTAAAAACTAACTAAAATATTGACAGAAAAAACGAACAGAGACATTGCAGAGATCGTAAACACACTGAAAGTAACCCTGGGCCAGAATTATTTCATATTTGACAATAAAATATACAAACAAACTCACGGACTGAGAATGGGTAACCCCACCAGGGATGCCACTAAGAAAATTTTTTTCCTACCAAAAAACTACCAAAATGGCTTCGAGCCTACCAATTTTTTTTAATGTGAGATTTAACCATATTTAACAAATTCATTTAGGTTGACTGTGCCAGTAACCGACCACCCTGCAGTAACCGGACACCGCTTAAAATAAAAAAAAAAAATATTTTAACAAATTTCACTTAATTTTAGAATGAGTGATAAAAAAAACCGCGTGTAGCATAGTACACGTGATAGAAGTTAACTTCTTACATCTTGTTCAATATTTCAAATAATTGTGTTTTCAATTTATATTGGCTCGAAAGCAACAAGTAACAAGTTTCATATACATATCATATGAGAAGCGAATTTGAAAATACATCCCTGAAAAAATGCGATTAATCCGGGACGTGTCCGGGATTCAACTTGTATACCCGAACCGGTACAAATGTAGATTAATCACTAACATACCGAACGGGTACAAATGTAGATCAATCGCTTTCATCCAAAGTTGTAAGCCAAGGCTATTTTTTTATGAAAATGTCTAAAAATTATAAATTGTTATATATATTAGAAGAGTTTATTCGATTAGATTTCATCTTGTAGTGAAATGTTTTAAAAAAATTAAGTATTTTCTCCAAATATTTATTGTTTTGAGAATGCATTATGCGAGTGTAAAAGATATGTGAGGAATTTTTCAAAGTTGCTAGCCAAAGCTATTTTTAACACGCTTTTATTAGTTTCACCTGTATGTATGTATGTATGTATGTATGTATGTAATTTCTAGCTGCTGTCTAAAAATATGCAACATATTTTCTAATGAGATTAGGTTATAACCACCGCTATGTTCCAACAGATGGCGCGCGTGTATTTATATTTTTAAAATATTCACTTATTTATAACAATCTTTAAAAATTGTAAATGTTCATGCCTATTTAAATAAAGATTATACAATAAGTTTTACTTTTGTAAAAGAATCTATTCAATAAATGAAAATTTTTTAAATAGTCAGTTGTCAGTGTATAATCGTAATTGATTTTTCAATGGATATTTTTGGTAAAATTTTGTCAAAATTATTATTCATCATTGTTATTAAAAGAAAGCGTGTTCAATTAGTTTTACCTATTGTTTTTTCAATACATATGTACATTGAATATTTTTGTAAAATTTCTACATATAATCAATCTAGATTTATACCCGTTCGGGAACAATTGGTCCACAATTAGTCTACATTTATGCCCGTTCGGGAACAATCGGGGACTAATTGTGGACAGGTTGTCCCGCAAGAAATCAATCCGGGACAAATCTATGTATATCGGGATTAATCGCACATTTTTTGCAGGGATATTGCAATGAAAACTATCGCATGTACATATATGTGTTTGTGCGTTTTTGTTTGTACAAATTCTATTTATAGAAAAGTCAATGCTTGTTCTTGTTGGTTGGTTGGTTGCTGTGCTGCCCGGCTTTAGCCAGGCCCAATTAGCGCACCAGGCGCCATTTTGATGCACGTACTCATGGACCAAATTATCCCTGTCGTCACGGTTCTCCATCCGTACGAAACCATATTTGGTTCCCTCGGTAAACCTTCTGAGATCGGTTGTTGTTATTGCGGTTCATCATCCTGATCGAACCATTTGGTTCCTTCGATGAACCTGTTAAGGTCGGTTGGGGGGCAAACTGATAAGTCCTTTAGGCTTTGGAATTCAAACCTACCAAAGGCTTTATGCCTGATATGAGACAGTGCGGGACATTCGCACAGGAAATGTGTGATCGATTCCTCGCTGCCATCTTGGTTGCAGCTTCTGCATCTAGTGTTGAATGGGATTCCCATCCGTTCGGCTTGTTTGCCAAAAGGCCAGTGTCCCGTGATAGTGGCTGTAATTCTGAAGATTTCCTTCCTTGATCTACTAAGGAGTTCCCTAGTTCTTTTTATGTTGTAGTCCGGCCAGGTTTGCTTCGTTATCTTGCATGTTGCTGCAGATTTCCACCGAAGTGTGGCCAGTTCCTTATGTTTGTCATGAATGTCTCTTTTAATGGCTGATAGGGGGCAGCTTAGCGTAACTGCTCTTGATAGGTCCATAGATGCCCCGGCTTTAGCCAGTTCATCTGCCATCTCGTTGCCCTCAATGTTCCTGTGACCAGGAACCCAGATTAGCGAGATGGCCACGCCTTCCGCCGCTATTGCTTCAACAGCATCTTTGCAGCTTCGGACTGTCTTGGATGTTGTTATGGGAGAGTTGAGCGCCATAAGCGCCGCTTGACTGTCTGTGTATATGTGCACCTCGCGTCCCCTGACTGTGCTTCCTAGCAGGAACTCGCAGGCCCGCTCTATGCCTTGTAACTCCGCTTGGAATATGCTGGCTGAGTCTGGCAGACGGAAAGAGAGTGAGATATTTGGTTGCTCAGAGAAAACTCCCGACCCCACACCTGTGTCCATTTTGGACCCGTCTGTGTAGATCGAGATTGTTTCCTTCTTCCGCACGCTATCCCTTCTCCATTCCCTTCTTGAGGGGAACCTCACCTTAAAGTTCCTGTTAAAGTCCAGTGTGGTTGGGAGGTAGTCTGATGTTTTCTGTAATCCGGGAAGCATGTTTAGGATATTACCGTGACCATATTGCCTGTCAGTCCAGCAGCCCGACTCCAGAAGTCGTATTGCCGACCTCGTTGCAGTTTCACGTATGTGAAGGTCAATTGGTAATTGATGCAGGATTATATTCAGTGCGTCAGTTGGACACGACTTCAATGCTCCTGTCACCCCAGCACATGCTGTTCGTTGTAAGCTGTTTAGTTTTTTGACGTTGTACTGCTTGTCTAGGGCTGGCCACCATACTACCGCACCGTATGTTAGTGTTGGCCGTATGACGGCTGTGTATAGCCACAAGACAAGTTTGGGCGTGAGACCCCAGTTTCTGCTGAATATTCTTTTGCACGAGTAGTAGGCTATTTGTGCCTTTTCTGCTCTCTTTTCGATGTTTGTCTTCCAATTCAGTTTGCGATCTATTTCGACACCCAGGTACTTAACCTTTTCAGATAGTTCGAGAGTATTGCCGTCTATAGAGGGCATTCTGAATTGTGGTATTTTATATCTGTTGCTGAATAGCACCAGTTCGGTTTTGCTAGGGTTAATACTGAGTCCGCTTTTGGCGGCCCATGATTTCAGTTTGTTAAGGGCTGCATGGATTATTTCACTTAATGTCGACGGAAACGGGCCCGATACTATTATTGCTACATCGTCAGCATACGCGACTACCTTTACACCGTTTTTGTTGAGCTCGAGTAGTATTTCGTTCACAGCCACAACCCATAGTAGAGGAGAGAGGACGCCACCCTGTGGTGTGCCCCTCCTGACGTAGCGAGTAGCCGTGACCGAACCCATGCTGACTTGAATTATTCTGTTGTTCAACATAGATTGAACCCATCTGCAGATATGGTAGTTGATACCTAGACCTTCGAGGGATCCTACAATCTGGTTGATCTCGATGTTATTGAAAGCGCCTTCGATATCAAGGAAGGCCGCTAGGGAGAATTGTTTGTATTTTAGTGATTTTTCTATGGTGGTTACTAGCTCATGAAGAGCTGTGTCAGTGGACCTGCCTTTCATGAAAGCATGTTGAGCTTTGGATAGTTTAGGCCCTGTTATGATCGCTCTTATATGGATGTCAATGAGCCTTTCCAAGATCTTTAAGAGGAAGGAGGTTAGGCTAATGGGTCTGTAGTCTTTGGCCTGCTCGTGGGATCTTTTCCTTGCTTTAGGTAGGAAGCTGACCTTGACCCTTCTCCAGCTTAATGGAATGTGGGTCATGGCTATACTAGCTTTATATACCCTTTCCAGCCAGAGTGTCAAGGGGTCTCCTAGCTTTTGTAGCATTATCGGATAGATACCATCTGGGCCTGGCGATTTGTATGGAGAGAAACTATTGATGGCGTACGCGATTTTTTCCCTGCTAATGATCGATTCTGACAGCCCCTCTGGTAGTACTAGTTGTACTGGTTGAGGTGCACTTGTCGATACCCTTTCACTACCAGGGAAATGCGCATTTATAAGAGTTTCTAGGGCTTGTTCTTGTTATTAGATTTTGTTTATCGGCAAGCTCATCCGATTGGTTTTTATATTGGTTGTTTGGTCGTTTTTATTTTAATAATTAACTAGTATCTATGTAACACCTGATATTCGGGTGGCACTTTTAGTTAATAAAAAATTATAAAGAAAATTATTTAATAGAAAAAAAAGGAACAAAAAAATAGGCCCGACCCGGACTTGAACCACCTTCACTTAAATTGGAAGCCTGGCATCTTACAGCTGAGCTACAGCGCTAGTTACGCGACTTGTGTCAAACGGTGTACTTTAATTTATGCTTGTGTTATTAACATTCTCACCACGCTTATTTCACCACAGAGCTGTTATGTACTTACATGTATATGTACATACGTGAGTGAGTTGTAATTGTTAGTTCTAGTGATGGGCGAGTCCGAGATGTTTAGACAATCGAGAGAATCGCCATCGTTGCAAAATCACAATCGAGTCAAAAGTTGACTCGCTCCTCGACTACACAATCGAGATGTTTTTGCGATTGTTCCGAGTCAGCGAGTCGGAGGTTGTTTCGATGACATCTCGACTACACAACCGAGATGTTTTTGCGATTGTTCCGAGTCGGCGAGTCGGAGGTTGTTTCGATGACATCTCAACTACACAAGCGAGATGTATTTGCGACTGCTCCGAGTCGGCGGGCCGGCTGTTGTTTTGATGATTTGTTTTAGTTGGTAAAATAAACTGAATGAGTGTTGTTGATGAAGAAAGTAGGATTGTTAATGGAAGTGAGGCAAACACATACATATGTAAATAAATGAACCAAATTGAAAAATATGTTATATATAGACGCTGCATTTTTGCAATCACAATTAAAGAGTGTCGTGCTTAAGAAATACAATTAATTATTTAAACATTAATACATTAATAAATTTTCTGAAGTGAGACGCTTACGAAACAAATTAATTTTACGAGCAGTAACAACGGCAATAGATTTGTACCATTGTATACTTTTTTAAGCAATTTTGATATTCAAGCGGCAACAACAAATGTTATGTATTTTTTGCAGCGAGTCCGAAATGTAGGGTTGTTTTGAAAACGAGTGGAATCATTGGCGAGTCCGAGATGTTTTAGCGATTGTTTCGACTGACGGCCATTTACGACTTGACTCGAATACGAATGATAACCATCGAGAGCATTCGAGATGTTTCAACAATCGAGAGAATCGAATAAAACATCTCGGACTCGCCCATCACTAGTTAGTTCAGTTTAAGTGCAGCATTTGACATGCTCAACGCAGGTGGTGTGATGGCGCAGCGGTAGAGTATCAGGTCTGGAAGCGAGGGGTTGTGGGTTCTCGAACCACGCGATCTCAAGGTTGATTTTTTTAAAAATCAGCTAAAATGGCTGCTATTTCCGGAGCCAACTTCCGTTGCATCAAATTTCAAATTTCACTCTCCATAAAAACTCTGTATCGCCGCCTAAGAAGTTAACTTCAAAAATGTGTAGGAAAAGAGGAGGAAGCAGCAGTTTCCAGATAAACAAAATCTTGAGTTGGCGTTAAATGATATTCGGACAAGGTTGGATTGGGTATTAGTGGCTGCCACCGCTCATCCAGCGCGGAGGAAATCAGGATTCACTTCTTGTGGAATAACATTTGAGGAATAATGAGGGCAAGCAACTGATCCTGAAGGAAACGTAAGAAGATTTATAGAGGGAAACAGCGGACATTGTTTCCACTTGGTAGAAAAAACACATTTACTACCTAGGTAGGCCTGATGGTCTGTTGTGATACCACATGGAGCTCTTTATTACACACCATGTAGACGAACCACCTTGTTTGCTTCATATAGCGTAAAATGTCAGATGCTTTTCTGTTTTCAATTTCCTCCAGTTGTGTCTGTGGGGGCAAGTTTATATGAAGCTCAAAGAAAACGTTTCTATTTTATGACAAAACTCTACTGAGAAGACACGTTTTCTCAACAGTGTTGTGGCAAAGTGACCAAATGTACCAAATCAGTGATGTTAGTTGAACGAATGCAAAAACCTACCAAAATTTAAACGTCCTACCAACCTACCAAAAGGATTAAAACCTACCAGTTTTGGTAGGAAAAGCCCAAAAGTGGCATCCCTGAACCCCACATCAGCCATCCTTATGGAAATATTTATGCAACATTTGGAGGAAAGTTATATGGAAGAACTGGCGAAAAATCTGGGGGTAAATTTTTATGCCAGGTATGTAGACGACATCATCTGTCTCATAACGGAATATAAAGAAGAAAAAAATTTTGGAATACCTCAACGGCCAACACAAAAATATAAAATTCACCATGGACGCAGAGAAAAATGGAAAAATCAACTACTTAGACCTCACAATTAAAATAAACAAAGAGACTAACAAATTTACTTACGAAATATACAGAAAACCCACAGCAACGGATACAGTAATACACAATAAATCTAGCCATCCTCAACAACACAAGAATGCCGCTTTCAGACATTTATTAACACCACTTGAACGGACCCCGTTAGAAAAGGAAGCTTACAAAAAGGAACTCAGCACAATATACACAATCGCGGAGAACAACGGATATCAAAAAAGTTTTGTGAAGAAAATACAGAAAAACATAACTTCAAAGAAATCGGAAAACCAGGGTTCGGATTTGCCTCATTTTGGCTCCTCACTCACACATGCTTCACTCATGAGGGTGCAGCTGCATGAGTGGCCTCTGAGCGTATAAACAACAGAGGCCACACATTAGCGTGAGCGCTCTGCGTGAGTGGCAGCAGAGTGTGCAGCCAAAATGAGGCACGCTAGTAACGTCGCCTCTCCTCAGTTGCGCCCTCATATGATACTCTGAGTGAGTGAGGAATATGAGCGACGCCTCATAGCTTGGCGATGACGCAGCCAACCGTCTGTAGTAAGTATGTAGTATGTACTACAAATTTGTTTATTCTCTGCAGTGTGCACACTGCACGCATATACAATATGAGTATCAAAGGAAAGGGGATGGCCCCAGGTTTCATTTTAATTTCGATATATTTCGATAAATTTATCGATAACTGAGTTATCGGTCAAAATCTGATTGCACAAAAACTTTAATATTACCTTACAATATGGGTATCAAACGAAAGGGGATGGCCCCAGGTTTCATTTGAACTTCGAGATATTTCGATAAATTTATCGACAACTGAGTTATCGGTCAAAATGCGAATGCACAAAAACCTTAATATTACCTTACAATATGGGTATCAAACGAAAGGGGATGGCCCCAGGTTTCATTTGAACTTCGATATATTTCGATAAATTTATCGATAACTGAGTTATCGGTCAAAATGCGAGTGCACAAAAACCTTAATACTACCTTATAATATGGGTATCAAACGAAAGGGGATGGCCCCGGGCTTCATTTGAACTTCGATATATTTCGATAAATTTATCGATAACTGAGTTATCGGTCAAAATGCGATTGCACAAAGACCTTAATATTACCTTACAATATGGGTATCAAACGAAAGGGGATGGCCCCAGGTTTCATTTGAACTTCGATATATTTCGATAAATTTATCGATAACTGAGTTATCGGTCAAAATGCGATTGCACAAAAACCTTAATATTACCTTACAATATGGGTATCAAACGAAAGGGTATGGCCCCAGGTTTAATTTGGACTTCGATATATTTCGATAAATTTATCGATAACTAATTTTGCACGATATATCGACCAAATTTTTGTGTCACTTTAAATGCTTTTGTTGTAGAAACTAAGCACATTTTGGGTATGTTCAGAAACGCAGCATGAAACGCAACAGCGGCAGTAATTATTTTTTTGATGATTGTGATGAGCGATGCTTCATGCAAAATTTACGTTTATGAACGCTCTGCTTCTACTACAAAAGCAGGTTGCGCTTCAAACTGAGTTTGTGAACAAAGCCTTTATGCCAAAAAAGCAGTACTATATTAATTTGAACTCTTTCCTATATAATACAGCCAGAAATATCATAATCTTTGTAAATATGTTCTGAGAAAAAAAACCCGCATGTAGCACAGTACACGTGATGGAAATTGACTTATTACATTAATACCGGAATTCTGTAAGCAATCTCTAGTCACTGATAGAGACTTTTTCGTGGTGAGACTGATTTTGAGACAATTTGGTATTCTTTAAGCGATCTCACGTCTCAAGTCTCAAAAAATACGTCACTAATTAGTGACCTGGTGGCGAGGAGGTCACAGAATAAATAAAATATTGAGGTGAACTAAATAAAGCATCAAAATTTATAAAAACTTACAATTTGTTTGCTCTTTGCTTGTTCGCTTGCTATTTTCTGTAATAAAATAAGCTTATTTGTATGAAATTAGCAAAATAATAAAATTTTTCTGGTTTTGCTAACTTACTTTTTTCCGCCATTTCCATCAAGTGTAAATGGTGATGAGATACGACATTTATCGATATTTCAATGTTTTACGTTACATGATTTTTTTTGAGAATCGGTTCAGGTAAAACACTTTTTTGATAGAGAAATATTATATTCACAGGGCCGTGCGCAGGAATTAGCCTTGGGGGGGTTTTTAATTTTGGTTTGCATTCGCATACATTTTTTGCTAAGATAAACATATTTGCTGAAACAGATATCCAGACCCATACATCATAAATTTAAATGCTCTCTAACTTTTATGAAACTGCATACTCTGATGCTTAAAATTATACCCAAGAAATTTTTTTGGTTGTAAAAATTTTTCTGTATTTGATAGAGAATTTGTGATATGGTGGCATATTATTCGCACTTTTATGAATACATGGCTATAATTAAAGTCCGTTTAACATTGCGATTCTTCGAGGTACGGAAAAGAATTCTGTCAATACTGAATTTATGTCCACATTCACATTGCGATGTATATTCAAGGACGCGAGTCCATTAAGACGATCTTCTTTCATTGTTGACCTCAAGTAAGATTTTAATCGTCGCAGCGTCGAAAAAGTACGTTCATTTGTTGCAGTGGTAACCGGTAAAGCGGCCATGATACGAAGCACTTGATCAACATTTGGAAAAGCATCTATTTTACAAATGTCAAGAGCTTCTAGTGGATTTTGAATATCCATAGATGCAATACGTTCCCTCCACAGCTGAACTTCGCTTATCCACGCTTCGGGAAATATATCATGTAATATAGTCTCGTATGATTTAAACAGTTCTGTGCAAGCCGCTTCCTCAAAATTTTGCATTCTTTTGGGGAAAAGGCAAGCAAAATTACACAGAATATTTCGCTGATTTAAGAACCGATCTTTGAGATGTGTGACGAATAGATCCAAGTATGGAATATATGTACTTATTCGATAGAAATCTTCTACCGTGTCGGTTACGATGTTACATCGGTGTGTTTGCTTTCCAGCGAATCTTGGTTTTTGGACCGGGATTTCATCTTCCGTAAAATTATTGTACTAATTTTGTCAAAAATTATGAGTCAAGATTCAATGCAAAATTTATAAACTGTGTTTTGAAAATTTTTGCAAAATCATTGCAACTTAGATTTGGTCATGGGGGGGGCGGTTTTAAACCCCAAACCCCCCCCCCCCCCCCATGCGCACGGCCCTGTATATTCATAACTATTTTTATAAGTGATCAGTAGAAATGATACGCTTTATTTTTTTAATGCAATATATTGCTCATAAATTCATTTCCAAAATCTCTTTTCGTATGTAATCGATTAGTGAGTATTCTTTAAATTATTTTGTTATCTCAAACAGTGTCAGTATATTTTTACCACAGTCTTTGGTGAAATTTTTAGTGACTGCCGGTTGCTGAATACCAAAATTGGCTCAAGTCACTAAAAATGTCTCATGTCTCAAATCTCAAATTTAGTGACTTGAGATGAGACGGAGTTACGGAATTCGCCTATAAGAGTAATTATGTATAACGAAAAAATCTGAAGTAAAATGACGTCTAAGCTTGTTACTTTGTTTTGTTTTTATTAAATTTTTTTAACCAAAATGAAGTAAGATATCCTATACAAATAAAAAGCTGATGATTTCAGAAAAATCGCAAAAAATAGTATACCTTCGACCCATAGCTGGGTACCCGACCTAGGAATAATAATCAGTACATCCTATGTGAAAGCCCTGTTCAACACCTTTCAGGAGCATTCCATCCGAAATGGTAAATTTGTCCCGTACAAACATTTTGATTTCTCACACATATACCAGTTTTTCAAATGCAAGCTTCTGCTTTTGTTTAGAAATTGGCCACACAATATTGATGTACCAGAAACTTTGTTTGATAACCTTTTGGCTTGTCAGTAAATTGTTAATATTTATACCATTTGTCCCGTACATACAATTACATTACAGCATTTTTAGTTCATTTGGAATAACCTTATTTCTCATATTTTTTCTGTTTGAATAAAACTTGATATTAGTGCTACCACATTTACTTTTTTATTTTTTTCTAATACAAATAATTTGCCAAAAATTGCTCCTGGTTCGCATAAACCAACGATCATGGTAGACCAGCCCTGTCCCGTACAAACACATACCTAACTTATTTAAGATTTTTCATACATACACGAATATTTCAAAAGCAAGTTTCTGCTTTTAATAAGTTTTATCAAACAGTAATAATGCACCAGATATTCTGTTGGTTAACATTTTGGTGTGCCTTTAATTCAAATCGAAAACTGTAAAAATTCGTACAATTTGTTCCGTACAAACCATGGAATGCTCCTTCATTTGATACCAATATTGCTCAGAAATATTCCGTGGTTAACCAATACCCGGATTCTAGAAATTTCCATCTCTAAATGAGATCGCCATCCCCTTTCGTTTGATACCCATATTGTAAGGTAATATTAAGGTTTTTGGGCAACTCAGTTATCGATAAATTTATCGAAATATATCGAAGTTCAAATGAAACCTGGGGCCATCCCCTTTCGTTTGATACCCATATTGTAAGGTAATATTAAGGTTTTTGTGCAATCGCATTTTGACCGATAACTCAGTTATCGATAAATTTATCGAAATATATCGAAGCTCAAATGAAACCCGGGGCCATCCCCTTTCGTTTGATACCCATATTGTAAGGTAATATTAAGGTTTTTGTGCAATCAGATTTTGACCGATAAATCAGTTATCGATAAATTTATCGAAATATATCGAAGTTAAAATGAAACCCGGGGTCATCCCCTTTCGTTCGATACCCATATTGTAAGGTAATATTAAGGTTTTTGTGCAATCAGATTGTGACCGATAAATCATTTATCGATAAATTTATCGAAATACATCGAAGTTCAAATGAAACCTGGGGCCATCCCCTTTCGTTTGATACCCATATTGTAGGGTAATATTAAGGTTTTTGGGCAATCGCATTTTGACCGATAACTCACTTATCGATAAATTTATCGAAATATATCGATGTTAAAATGAAACCCGGGGCCATCCCCTTTCGTTTGATACCCATTGTTTAAGCATCGAAATGTTTATTGGGTTCACAACTGGTTGGCAACAGCGCAAGGTACGACGCTAGCAGCGGCTCACCTAACAGCAAGTTGTTTTGATGTTTTACTGCAAGTTCCGCTAATCGACAGCTTATACAAAAATGCGTGCATAAAAAATTAATATTTTGGCACGGCACAAAATCACACCACCGCTGCTCACATCGTACGACAAACATTACAACGAAAACTTCTTCGTTCCTCGCTATGCTGGCTGCTCTAACAATTCAAGGCATTTATTACAATTTGGTCGGACAACGCGTTAACATGAAATTTGAACATTAAATATCTATATGTACTTGACATATACAAATAATTTTGAATTAATATATTTAATTGACTAAGTTTAATTTGTGTTGCATTTTTTATATCCAGAGCTAGGAAAAGGCTTCTAGCTTCATCATTCTGGTCCTTCGAGCCGGATTTTGTCTCCGGCTCACCACTTTCTATCTTCGCAAGTACTTACCTATACGTTTCATTATATTCTGAAATGTCCGATGACGAGCATCAAGAGGCGGGGGTGCAAATTCCTCCACTCCGGGAATCGCGTGAAGTTCGCGTCAAAAAAGCTCAACGCACCTCGTTACTTAATCGCTTGAACGCTCTTGACATCTCGCCGGTTGACCTGAGTACTTTATCGGCACCATATATAGAAGCTAAACTGGCGCTAATCGAGCGCTACTACAATTCGTATGATGAAGTTCAAACGGAGTTGGAGATTCTCGACGAAACCCAGATGGAGGAAGATAACCGTTCTGCGATGGATGAAAGCTACTGCAAGGTAAAAGCGCTCTATAGTGAGAGGCTATCATCTTTACGTGCCAACATATCGGATGTACCACTAAGTAGTACCCACATACCACCACAACAAATCACATCGTCATTGCGGCCGAAAATGAATTTACCAAAGCTACAATTATCTACATTCGATGGTTGCTATCGTAACTGGTTGGATTTTTACAACATTTTTAAGGTTCTCGTTGACAAAAATCCAGACCTTTCTGATATCGAAAAATTCCAATATCTTCGATCAAGCCTCACGGGATGCGCTGCTACTCTCATACAATCACTGGAGGTGACCAATGCAAATTACAAGAAGGCCTTGCAGTTGCTCGAGTCACGCTTTGACCATAAGCGATACATATTTCAGTCACATCTTCAACATATCTTCGACAGTCAACGCATTACAGCACCCACTGTAGCCAATCTTCGTAATTTCATCGACGTTGTAAATGCAAATATGCGCGCCATGCAATCAATGGCAACAACCACACAAATTGGCAACGGGCTATTGCTTCACTTGGTAACCTCAAAGCTTGACCAAGAAACACAAGTGAAATGGGAAGAAGAAGTGGCTTCAAAATGGGATCGAAATTCACCTCAAACAGTACTAAGCTTACCATCATGGGAGGATCTTGCAGCATTCCTCGAACGTCGTTGCCAACTTAAAGATATGATTGAGTATAACGCTACTACCACCAAGGCTTCACCTCGGCTACAAGAGTCAACCTCTGCGCAAACGAAATTGCGTCAATTGCCAAAGCAATTATCATACCTAGCCACCAATAAACAGCGGTGTAATTTGTGTGATGCTCCCGATAATCACAATGCCTTCAAATGCTCCACATTCATGAAGCTGACACCCGTACAACGCTATGTCGAAGCAAAGAAAAAGAACCTTTGCTTAAATTGTTTGGGTCCAAATCATTCCTCGAAGGCCTGCCCATCCACGCATAAATGTCAAGTTTGTCGGGTAAGTCACCACACATTACTGCACCGTTCGAATCCGACAACCAGCAATTCATCATTACCATCGTCATCGCCATCAACATCTTCACCGTCGCCATCGACACCAAGTAGCGACTCCAAACCAACTTCAACTCCAGCTGTGCTCCAGGTTTGTCAGAACAGCCAAGAAGTGATATTAGCCACAGCCCTAGTTCAGCTTCGAAATTCATCAGGTACAACAATTATCGCTCGTGCACTACTGGATTCCGCATCGCAGTTGCATTTCATAACAGAACGGTTGGCTCAACTACTTCACGTACCTCGCAAACGAGTTCCGTTGGAAATCAGTGGTATAGGCTTATGTGGATCAAAGTCGCAATGTGTAGGCAAGGTAGAGCTACATTCACTACACACATTGTATTCGTCGACGATAGATGTGGTCATTATTAACGCAATAACAGCTTACCAACCGCGTACACCATTAAACACGCAGGCTTGGAACATACCCAGGAACATCACTCTGGCCGATGATACATTCGACAAACCAGGGCCAGTTGATATTCTGCTAGGAGCAAGCATCTTTTATGAGTTGCTGTTAGTTGGACAAATCAAGTTAGGTGACAACCTTCGGTACTTCAAAAAACCAAGGTGGGATGGGTGGTAGCTGGTGCCGTGACAACACCACCACTCCTTTCTTCAGCATCCGTAGTTGCAACATACACCACTTCAGTCGTTTTAGACTGTCTGCTATCGAACTCATGGTCATCGCTTCTCTCAAACAATTCGACACATCCGGAATCATTGCCACTGACAATAGAACCATCTCTTGATCACATTTTAGAAAAATTTTGGCGCATGGAGCATAATGCACCCCACAACCAGTCTTTAACTGCTGATGAAATTCTGTGTGAAAATCATTTCGCGGCGACAACAAAAGGATGCCCCACCACCAACAAATTTATTGTTCGTTTACCCTTTAGGGAATCACCACAGTCTCTAGGGAACTCGTATGACATCGCTCAAAGACGATTAATTTCCATCGAATCAAAACTTCGACGCAGCGAGGATCTAGCAAGCGAGTACTCGTCGTTTATGAATGAATATATTGAGCTCTCTCACATGATCCACATTCCTCGACCTGGTGCCTTCGTAAATTACATTCCGCACCATGCTGTGTTGAAGCTGGATAGCAGCACCACCAAGCTTCGTGTTGTCTTCGATGCGTCGTGCCGTACCTCCAACGGCAAATCACTTAACGATATTTTGCTGGTTGGTCCTACCGTACAGGAAGATTTGTTTTCAATTCTAATCAGATTCCGGATCCACACCTTTGTGATAATGGCCGACATCGCAAAGATGTACAGACAAATCATCGTAGATGAGCAAGATTCGAAATGGCAATGTATTTTGTGGCGCGATGAAATAACCGACCGCATCGTCACATATCAACTCCAAACCGTGACGTATGGTACGGCATGTGCACCGTATTTGGCAACAAAATGTTTACAGCAATTAGCGCTCGAGCATATGTCATCTCACCCAATCGGCGCTCCGGTTGTTCACAATGACTTCTATGTAGACAACTTAATGACGGGTGCCTCCACAGTTGAAGAAGTACTCGAAATCAAGAAACAGGTCGTTGAGATCTTGCACAACGGGGGATTTCCATTAAGAAAATTCGCCTCAAATGATCAACGTATCATCTGAGATTTACCGGAATCAGAACGGGAATTAATCATGCAACTTGATGACATTGACTACGTGAAGGCATTGGGCCTTATGTGGTCCCCCACGCAAGATAGTTTTTTGTTTCGCTATACACCACCCCCAGCAGTAGCTAAGATTAGTAAGAGAACCATTTTGTCTCACGTCGCTAGATTCTTCGATCCACTGGGATTACTCAACCCACTCATTGTCACATGCAAGGTCTTGTTGCAACAACTCTGGAAGCTTCGCGTGAATTGGGACGAAAGTGTACCTCCCGACGTACACACACAATGGGAAACCTTTCTTGGCAAACTTCCCCTATTAGAAAATATTCACGTACCAAGGTTAGTACCCTTCAACTATGATTCTAAAATCCATGCATTTGCAGATGCTAGTACCAGGGCATATGGAGCTTCAATATATTTGGTAACAAGCGCTAGTTCGGGACTGTTGTGTGCGAAGTCTCGCGTTGCACCCACGAAAGAAGTTAGCCTGCCTCGATTGGAGTTATGTGCTGCACTGCTATTAGCGGATTTGCTGGAGTCAGTGTGCAAAAAACTTAACCACGATCCAGCCAACGTTCACTGCTGGACAGACTCTATGATCACGCAGTGCTGGATAAAGGGTGAACCATCCCGATGGACAACATTCGTCAGCAACCGAGTAACCCAAATTCAATTGCTCACCAAGCCTTATCAGTGGCATCATGTCCCAAGCGAGCTCAATCCAGCAGATATCCTATCGCGTGGGGCAAAGGTCGACCAGCTTATTGAAAATAAATTCTGGTTTCACGGCCCAGAGTTCATCACTCTTGGACATGACCAGTGGCCAAAATCACCATCATCGAACATCGAAATCATCGAACAACGTCGGCAGAAAACCACGTTAATAGCAAGACAAACAGTAGACATCATCGGCGAGCACAAGTTTGTCACCAACTATACCAAGCTTATTCGCATTTTTTGTTATGTGCGCCGCTTTGTAGACGCAGCTCGCAAATCACATCACCACGACCACCATGAAGAGATCACACCATCGGAGATGAGTGCTGCCTTACTCACCATCTGTCACCTTATCCAACGTTACACATTCTTCGAAGAAATGACAAATCTACAATTAAATCTTCCAGTACCTCGGAAATCACCACTTTCGCAGTTATCACCATTTTTGCACAACGGAGTAATTAGAGTCGGAGGCCGTCTAAAAAATTCGGAACTGAGTTTTGAGGAAAGGCACCAAATCGTATTGCCAAGGTCTCATCCGTTCGTTCATACAATTATCAGGCACTTTCATCGGCATCACCTCCACGCTGGCTGTCAAACTCTACTTAGCATTCTTCGAGAGCGGTTTTGGATAATCAACGCTAGAAACACCATCAAACAAGAAATTCATAACTGCATTACCTGCTATCGCTTTCGTCCTATTCTGACAGAACAGCTAATGGGAGATTTGCCAAGAGATAGAGTAGTGAGATCGATGCCCTTTGAGAAGACGGGCGTGGACTACTGTGGTCCTTTCCTCATCACCCAAAGGATCAGAGGTAAAGCTCCTATTAAAGTATATATCGCAATATTTATATGTTTCAGTACCAAAGGAGTCCACCTCGAATTGGTTCCGGATCTCACCACCGATGCATTTATTGCGGCGTTAAAACGCTTCATTTCTCGTCGTGGCAAATGTCGGATCATCTACTCCGACAATGCCACAAATTTTGTTGGCGCAAATCGCGAACTACGGCAACTCCTTCATCAACATACATCACAACAACACGCAGATAATGTTCAGTCGGCCTGCTCGGTGGAAGGTATCGAATGGAAATTCATACCTCCCAGGTCGCCACACTTTGGTGGTCTGTGGGAGAGCGCGGTCAAACAAGCCAAACATTATCTTCGACGGGCAGTTGGCTCCCATATTCTCACCTTCGACGAAATGCACACCATTTGTTGCCAAATTGAGGCTATGATTAACAGTCGACCACTAATGCCCATGTCAAGCTCACCAGACGATCTTCGCGCATTGACACCAGCTCATTTGCTGATTGGTCGATCTCTCACCTCCATACCCGAGCCGTCGCTGAACTCATTAAAAATTGGAACATTAAAGCGGTATCAAGTAATGCAATGGATTCAACAACAATTTTGGACTCGGTGGAGCAAGGACTATCTCCAAGAGTTACAGTGTCGCAAAAAGTGGAAATCATCCACTCCAAACATTCAGAAAAACGACTTGGTTCTGCTATCCGAGGACAACAATCCACCGCTCAAATGGCCAATGGGCCGCATTACAGACACCATTGAAGGCTCAGACGGAAAGGTGCGAGTAGTTGTGGTAAAAACCGCCACTGGTAACCACAAAAGGGCAATCACAAAAGTCGCAAAACTACCAATTGAAAATCAGTAACAAATTACTGGCAAGCATCGCTTCCCAGGGGGGGTGGATGTTTAAGCATCGAAATGTTTATTGGGTTCACAACTGGTTGGCAACAGCGCAAGGTACGACGCTAGCAGCGGCTCACCTAACAGCAAGTTGTTTTGATGTTTTACTGCAAGTTCCGCTAATCGACAGCTTATACAAAAATGCGTGCATAAAAAATTAATATTTTGGCACGGCACAAAATCACACCACCGCTGCTCACATCATACGACAAACATTACAACGAAAACTTCTTCGTTCCTCGCTATGCTGGCTGCTCTAACAATTCAAGGCATTTATTACAATTTGGTCGGACAACGCGTTAACATGAAATTTGAACATTAAATATCTATATGTACTTGACATATACAAATAATTTTGAATTAATATATTTAATTGACTAAGTTTAATTTGTGTTGCATTTTTTATATCCAGAGCTAGGAAAAGGCTTCTAGCTTCATCACCCATATTGTAAGGTAATATTAAGGTTTTTGTGCAATCAGATTGTGACCGATAAATCAGTTATCGATAAATTTATCGAAATACATCGAAGTTCAAATGAAACCTGGGGCCATCCCCTTTCGTTTGATACCAATATTGTAGGGTAATATAAAGGTTTTTGGGCAATCTCATTTTGACCGATAACTCACTTATCGATAAATTTATCGAAATATATCGAAGTTAAAATGAAACCTGGGGCCATCCCCTTTCGTTTGATACCCATATTGTAAGGTAATATTAAGGTTTTTGTGCAATCAGATTGTGACCGATAAATCAGTTATCGATAAATTTATCGAAATACATCGAAGTTCAAATGAAACCTGGGGCCATCCCCTTTCGTTTGATACCAATATTGTAGGGTAATATAAAGGTTTTTGGGCAATCTCATTTTGACCGATAACTCAGTTATCGATAAATTTATCGAAATATATCGAAGTTAAAATGAAACCCGGGGCCATCCCCTTTCGTTTGATACCCATATTGTAAGGTAATATTAAGGTTTTTGTGCAATCAGATTTTGACCGATAAATCAGTTATCGATAAATTTATCGAAATATATCGAAGTTAAAATGAAACCTGGGGCCATCCCCTTTCGTTTGATGCCCATATTGAAAGGTAATATTAAGGCTTTTGTGCAATCGCATTTTGACCGATAACTCAGTTATCGATAAATTTATCGAAATATATCGAAGTTAAAATGAAACCTGGGGCCATCCCCTTTCGTTTGATACCAATATTGTAGGGTAATATTAAGGTTTTTGGGCAATCGCATTTTGACCGATAACTCAGTTATCGATAAATTTATCGAAATATATCGAAGTCCAAATGAAACCTGGGGCCATCCCCTTTCGTTTGATGCCCATATTGAAGGGTAATATTAAGGTTTTTGCGCAATCGCATTTTGACCGATAACTCAGTTATCGATAAATTTATCGAAATATATCGAAGTTAAAATGAAGCCTGGGGCTATCCCCTTTCGTTTGATACCCATATTGTAAGGTAATATTAAGGTTTTTGTGCAATCGTATTTTGACCGATAACTCAGTTATCGATAAATTTATCGAAATATATCGAAGCTCAAATGAAACCCGGGGCCATCCCCTTTCGTTTGATACCCATATTGTAAGGTAATATTAAGGTTTTTGTGCAATCAGATTTTGACCGATAAATCAGTTATCGATAAATTTATCGATATATATCGAAGTTCAAATGAAACCTGGGGCCATCCCGGGGGTATGTAATATTTACTGAGTTTCTGCGCACTCACCCACACGCTCACACGCATTACACAAAGAGAAGAGAAACCCTACGACGGCTCACCTCACACGCAGCGTGAGCGCCTCATTTCTTCATCATTCATTCGAAATGAGTGAAGAAAAAAAAAAAACTCTCACTCTGCTTTCTAGATGAGTGAGAAACGCAAACGGCCACTCATCACCATGCCGTGAGGCTGAAATTCCTCACTCACTCACTCATACTCTGAGTTTCTTCCTACCCTGCGGAAAACAAAGAAAAGGTAGAGAAGAAATGGGCAGTCTTATCATATACCGGAACAACATCTTACAAGTTGGCTAAAGTTTTCCAAAAATATAACATTAATGCAGCATTTAAAACGAGGAACAGCATGGAAAAACTTCTACGAAACAACATTAACAAGGAAGACCCCTTTGACAAACAAGGCGTATACAAATTGACTTGCGAATGCCAAAATAGCTATATAGGACAAACAGGACGCCAAATCAAAACGAGATATCGAGAACACGTAAGAGATTACAATAAGAAAATAAGGAAATCATCAACGACAGTGGAATCAAATTTCGCCAACCACATGGCAGAAAACAAATGTACACCCACCTAAAACCGACATAAACAAAACAACACACAAGAGGACAATAACGGACTTTTACCTGCCTGTTTAATGAAGATACAAAAATAGATTTACATACCTAAACGCACAGACTCGCACGCACGCACGCATGCTCGTCGCCCGAAGGCACGAACACATCACACGAACACGAAGTACGTGACCAAACGATGGAAGTTAGTTACTATAAGTACTATCGAATTTACACAAAATAACTCAGAACGAAAAAAGACACTGAAGATGGCGCATATTAGCCGAAACCGGTTTGTCTCCAAACCAAACTTGACAAGGGATGACGGAAGATCGTTCCACAACACATCATTTAATATATTCTTTCTGAAAATTTTATCTAAAACTTACTGAAAATATAAATTTGCTGTCAAAAATACAAATGTGCTGTCAGAAAATACATATGATTTCGCAAAAACGCTACCTAACACTAATTCGAACATAGTTTAACACTTAACAAGACTTTTGTTCGAAACGTCGTAAACCAGAATACCAATTTTCGTTTTGTCGTAGCAGTCGGCGTCGCCGCGATCGAAGTTCCGAGGGATTGCAGAATAGCTGTGATTATTTTTAATTTTAATTTTTATACTTTGGAATAAGCGGAAAACTCCAATTAGCTTATACAGCGATGGTAGATGTGATAGCTATTTCGAAGAAAAACCACTTTCTTCATCATCAGACATCTTCTAGGGAGCACACCAGGCTTTGAACCTACGCTCCAACCATCAGTAGTCGAATATTAGCGAAACGCTAAGCACTGCGGCTAGCGATGGTCCTGCTGAGCTGTTGGATTTTTCACTTATATATGCCATTGCTCTATTCAATCTAACCTCACTTAGAGCGCTTTCACATTACTCGGTGCGGAATCGGATCGACATTTTTGGTTTTTACCGAAAGTATACCGAAACCTTGCCGACCACATGTATTTCAATTGGCACTTTCACATTAGTGTTGCATACATGAAATCGGAGCGGATTGATTTCGGTATACCGCAACGCGGTAAGACAGGTCAGTAAAATTTGAGGAATTACTGCATACATTTTTGCGGCGTGATAAAAGAAGAAGAACAAAATCAGTAAAAAACTCGTTTCGGCTATAAATGTAGCAAGTTGTAATGTCTTCGTCTTCGCTAGAAGACATTATTGTTATTATTGAGTGATTTGTTGAAGTTAAAAATTTTGTTTTGCAAATTTCGATGTTTGTTTTCCTATTTTCTGCCGATTACACACCGAAAGTATTCCCACAAGTGTGAAAAACACAGCAACGCGGAATCGTTTCGGTAAGCTGAAAATACCGAGCAAAAAATGTCGATCCGATGTCGTACCGAGTAATGTGAAAAGGCCCTTAGTGTACGAGTTTCGTACATCTGCTATGGAAGTGTTGAATAATGGTTGGCAGCTGACAGATAGCGGGCGCTGTGTACAGTAGTTGTATGTACAACAGCACAATTTATAATTTAACATTATTAGGTATGTAATACTATGTTCATGCTGGATTTGAAACGCAACATTTTGCATTTTCGAAGATGGCTTTTCGAAAAGTGTTCATGCTGCCGCGTTTTGTAAATGCGCATTTGAGAAGTTCGAAACAAACGGAGCTAATATCCCAGATTACGCAATCAGGTGTTGAGGTTTATTTTTTTGTTTTGTCTAATTAAAAAATGGAACAAGAATTTGCAAAATATGTAATAATATAATACACTAATTTTGCAAACCAAACGTACCAACCGCTTTGGTATTAATTTTGATCTCTGTTTTGTTTACTTTCGTTCATTACATGTAGAGTGACGTCATCATGGAGCTCGTGTGCCCATGCTCATGCTGCTCTATATGCGTAATCTTGTAGGTATTTCGCTCTTGTATTGCCAGAGTGTTGCCACTATTTTCCATTCGAATGGCAAATTTTTTCGAAGATTTCAGGGTTGCTTTCTGCGTTAGCATTCAAAACGCAAAAAAATAGTTGCGTTAAGTTGCATTTTGGTGGTGGCATTTGTATGGAGATTGCGTTTTGGACTTAACGCAAAACTGCCTCCGAAACGCAAAACGCAGGCTCACCATGAACATGCTATTAGTGTCTAGCACGAAATTATTATTTTTAATTTTAATTTTTATACTTTGGAAGAAGCGGAAAAATCCAATTAGCTCATACAGCGATGGTAGATGTGATAGCTATTTCGAAGAAAAACCACTTACTTCATCATTAGACATCTTCTCGGGAGCACACCAGGCTTTGAACCTACGCTCCAACCATCAGTAGTCGAATATTAGCGAAACGCTAAGCACTGTGGCTACCGATGGTCCTGCTGAGCTGTTGGATCTTTCACTTATATATGCCATTGCTCTATTCAATCTAACCTCACTTAGTGTACGAGTTTCGTCCATCTGCTATGGAAGTGTTGAATAATGGTTGGCAGCTGACAGATAGCGGGCGCTGTGTACAGTAGTTGTATGTACAACAGCACAATTTATAATTTAACATTATTAGGTATGGTAGTGTCTAGCACGAAATTATTATTTTTAATTTTAATATTTATACTTTGGAATAAGCGGAAAAATCCAATTAGCTCATACAGCGATGGTAGATGTGATAGCTATTTCGAAGAAAAACCACTTACTTCATCATTAGACATCTTCTCGGGAGCACACCAGGCTTTGAACCTACGCTCTAACCATCAGTAGTCGAATATTAGCGAAACGCTAAGCACTGCGGCTACCGATGGTCCTGCTGAGCTGTTGCATTTTTAACTTATATATGTCATTGCTCTATTCAATCTAACCTCACTTAGTGTACGATTTTCGTACATCTGCTATGCAAGTGTTGAATAATGGTTGGCAGTGTGTTGTCGCCCTTTCCTTCGGCGACTTACTAATAAAAGCAATTTGTTTTATTGGTACTATCGCCCTTTCCTCAGCGATCATTTAAATAAAACAACTTCTTGTTATTCTCGCTATTTGGGCAGCGAGTCAATAATTGATTTTTATTGAACAGAATCAATTCCTTTTATACACAAAATTTCTTATGTACTACTTATTTACTATAATACATATTTACACTAATTCTTACTAGCTACGTACATACGACTTAGCTTAAAGGCAAATGCGACAAATCAGAAATACGGCGTCAGCATAAAATTTGGCTGTTGTTTGTTTACGTTATTATTCAGCACTCGAGCTGAATAAATATATATATTTTATTCTTATTCTTTTCCTTCCCCTTTTATTTTCTATTGTTTCCTTTTCTTTAAATAAAGACAACCTTCCTTTTCTTCTATATTATTTTCATCACAATTTCAATTCACTTTATTTTTACACTTTAATTTAAATTTTAAAGAGCGGGGACAGAGCGAGCTTTAAGTGTTGCGGGATATAAATCAACTAACTTTAAGGAAATTTGTAATATTAATTTTAAGTACAAAACTTAGTGAGTATATTGGAGGTATAGAGGTAACGGATTGAAGAGAGTGGATAGGTAGGTATATAGGTAAGTATGTATGTATAGGGATTCTGCGGTAAGTAAAGGGTGTAGGAAAAGCGAAAATATAAAAGGTGAGTATGACGGTAAGTACATATCTAATTTACTGCTTATAAATTATTTCTACTTTAAGAAGTTTGTAGCCACTCATAGGTCCGTGGGGTTGAAACTCATGTCCTCAACATGCCGGCGGGCCTACGGCGACATGGTCTGCACCAGATCTCCCAACTGTTCCAGAGTTTCTTGGGCTGTATCGTTGGAGGCTGGGATGAAAGATGTATCGTTGGAGGGGAATGGGAGAACACAGGAAGGAGAGCGAGATGTCGGTGGTCCTTCGGCGACATGGTCTGCACCAGATCTTCCAACTATTCCCGCGTTTCCTTGGCTTTCTTGATCAGTCTTGATGGGTCGTTGGAGGTAAGAGATATTGAGAGTGAGAAAATGTGGGTAAGAGAGTGAGAATGAGAGTTCGTATGCGCGTTAATAGCGAGGATAGTTTTATCACGTTTCTCTGGCTGAACTGGTAATGGAGTTCGTTCAGCTTTATCTGTTGGCGAGAGTGAGATCATCTGAGTTGAGAGCGAGAATGGGGATTAGTGGAGTACCGGGCCGGAAATGAGCTGATGTTGGAGCTTGCAGTACTCGTATAAAGTGGCATCGGAGATCGCGATTTTGAGCGTGTAACCACAGAGTACACTGGACTAAATGGGATTTTGATCTTTTCCTTGCCGCATCCAGGAGCACTGTGAGATTTGTGAGGGGCGAGAATAGGAGTGTGTATCTCTTTGAGTCTGATGATTGTTTTGTTGTGAGCTTGGGTACACTTTACGAGATAGACTTTCGAGCTGCTTTCTTGTGCATTCGAGGGTTCTGCCTTTAAAGGGGTGTGAACTGGAGTGAGTACTGATTCGAGCTTGATTCGAGTTAAGTTTTGATCTCTTTATGTGCAAGTTTTTGGATTCTAGGCAATGGTGTGAATTGCTAGTAACCCCCGGAGGAAGGGTGGAAATAGAATGACTTTCCGCGTAGTGTCGTGTGTGATCTTTTTGCCTGTGATCACGGCTAAACTTGTTTGCGTGAGCGAGCTTCTTTTGAGCACTGAGATGATTTTGGAGAGTTTGTTTTATTCTACAACTAAACTTCGAGTTTATTGGGGGAGACCTTTCATCATGGACAATCTTGCCCGGCCCAGAGTGTTCCCTAGATTTGACCTTTTCTTTGGTTAATTTTTTGCTGAGTGCGTCATCGTTTATTTGAGTTGGAGTCGATGGAGCCTCCTTTATGAGAATATCGCCTTGAGTGTATTCGACTATTTGAGTTGAGAATGTCGAAACCTGCTCCGTCATTGCGCCACTTAATATCCACCCAAATATTGAGTTTTGGGCTATTAAGCTTCCGCCGACATTGGTTTTGAGACCTAATAGCAAAATTTTCGGGATGATATCGCTACCAATTACCATGTCTATTTTGGCGGGTGCGAAGCAGTTGGGATCTGCCAATGGCAGTGACGCATATTCTTCAAGATCTATACGTGATACCTTGAATGATGGGAGGAATTGCGTCAATTGTGGTAATACTATCGCGTGAGTTGCGATTTTCGTTTGGCGATCTGTGGAACATATTGTGAGTGAGCATATTTTATTAGCATTTTGGATTTTGCTTCCGCCCATTCCAAGTATTTGGTAACGAGACTTTGAGGTGGGTAGACCAAGTAACTTCTGTACATGAGAGGTTACAAAAGTTTTTTGAGATCCTTGGTCTATGAGAGTGCGTAGTAGAGTTGTTTCGCCATTGTGGAGTATGGGAACGATTGCTGTGGGTAGCAAAGTTTTTTCTCTACTACTTGAGAAGTGTGAGAGTATATTTTCGTCACTGCTCTGAGATGAGCTTGAGTTTTGAGCTGCGGCCTGTTTTGAGGTACATGGCCTTTCGTCGAGGGTCACGTGAGATGTGATCCGATTTGTAGAGTAGTTTGAGCTGTTTGGCGTTTGAGAGTTCCCTGGGAAGTGCAGTAGGGAATGGTGTCGCTTTTGGCAATAAACGCAGGTGAAATTGCTACGACACTCGTCCTGTGTGTGAGAATACGCCAAACAGTTCTTGCAATAATTATTTTCTGTTACGAACTTATTCCTTTCGGGGACGGAAAGTTCTTTGAATTTCACGCACATCATCATTGAGTGATTTGAGTTGCATAATTTACACGAGGCTGGCCTTTTAGGCTCAGTGTGAAATGAGTGCGATGTATTCTTGGGAGCGAACGATTGGTGAGAGGATGATGAGCGGGGTGTGAAATTTGAATGAGTTGAGTTGAGTTTGCCCGGCCTATATGTGTTGAGCCGTTCGACAACCTCGTATCGAGTTGTGAGAAATTGGTCCATTTCTGACCAGAGAGGTAACTCTTTTCTTGAGTTTAGAGATTGCTCCCATAACGAGAGAGATTCGTCGGGGAGTTTTGATGAACATATGTAGATGAGAATTGGGTCCCAGCTTTCAGTTGAGACTCCGTTTGCCTTGAGAACGGCTAGACAATTATTTATTGTCGTTTGAATTTGTTGTATTTTTTCCCCGTTTTCTGAGTGCACGGGAATAATATTAAAGAGTGTTTTCAGCTGATTGTCAACGACAATTCTACGATTTTCGTAACGGGATTTGAGAGCATCCCAAGCTAGCTGAAAATTGAGATCGTTAAGTGCGTAATTTTTTATAAGCAGAGATGCTTTTCCACGAGTTTTTAACCTCAAGTGGTATAACTTCTGGGCCTGAGAGAGCTTGGGGTGATTTATGTACACTGCTGTGAACATATCTCTAAAGGATGGCCAGTCTTCGTAACCTCCATAGAAGATTTCCGTGTCACAAGCAGGTACTTTGAGATAATTGTGTGAGTCGGGCTGGGAATGGGGTAATTGAAGTGTTGGGTTGGGCTCTTGGGTTTTTGAGGTCATTTGCAGATTGCTAAGGAGCTCGTTTATCCTCAGCTTTGTGCTCATTCCATTATCGCTGGAGGTGTCGTATGTGGAATTGCACTCGTCCCTTGTTTCTTCATCTGCGTTACCCAATTGCACCGCTTCATTGGCTGTGTCGACCAGTGACATCAATTTATTTACTTGCTCCATGTATATTGTGAGTCCAGCCGCCGTGTGATCCGTTTCCGATATACTCCACCACTTCTCGCAAAATTTATTGAGTCTCGAGATTTCATAGAAAAACTTCTTTTTGGAGTAAGACAGTTTTTCTTCCTCGCTCTGAGATTTGGATCTTGCTTTCGTTGTTTGTGGGGCTTGGAGAGTTTGGGGTTTCTCTTGCTTTTCTTGCTTATCTTCCGGCATTGTATCTAATTTGGTGGTAACTTTGGGCAGTTATTTATTCGTGTATAAGGGTACGTATTTATGGGTACTTGTATCAGCGCGTCTGATTACAAGTAAGTGCGTATATGGGTAAAAGAGAAATTGGGAAAATTTTTTGTTTTTGGGCTTTAATATATTAGTGCACACGGGGTGGTGCTATATTTTTGTCCTGCACTGTACTGTCTCAGAGATTAACAGCCTTATTCATAAAAACATATCAAAGGTTTATAAACAGTTTATCAATCAAATAAGCAAAAATATTATTCATAAACGCTTTATAAATTTAAAATGCTTTTAAAAATCAGATAAAATGGAAACGAATTTATAACAAGCTTTGCCCTTGTATAAGCTCTTTATAAAACAATTACTTCAAAAAATAAAGAAAAATTTCAAATTAAAAAAAAAAAACCGAAACGCCCAGTATTGGTCAGCTGGAAAGCAGCACATATTTCCTACTGAATATTCAGTAGAGATGGCCACTGTGGTGCAGTGGGTAGAATGCTCGCCTGCCATACCAGAGGTCTCGGGTTCTAACCCCGGTCCGGACAAAAACTAAAACAATTTTTGTAATTAATTAAAATCCAATTATTGGGTTTTTAGAACTAGCGGTTACCTCTCGGTGGCGGGATACCCTCCGAGTATATTTCTCCAAAAAAAAAAAAAAAACAAAAAACAAGAAACGAAACGCCAGTGATACAATTTAGGTACATGGAAAAATGAAAGCATTCTATGCAATACGTATGATCAATGAAATCGATATGTGAATGCATTTTGTAGCATAACAACCTACTGGGCCACAGCCGCTAATAATAGGACCAAGTATAGCAGGCACTGTGAAGTTCACCAGGGACTCCAATAAGGAAATTCAGGGGAGACGCTGTAACCCTACAGATTCCTACAAAGTGCTTTCTGAAAAAGCTTAAAAGGAGGTAGCAAACTTCCTCCTCAAGCAAAAGAGGAGGGAGGTTAGAGCCATTGTGGGGGTGGTTACAGGACATAACAGGATAGCACATGGCCACCATAGGCATCATCGAGAGCTCACTATGCCTATTTTGTCTTGAAGTGGACGACGACGGCACAGTGTATTTTCTCCGCACCTGTCCAGCCCTCGCTAGACTAAGATTGCGCATTCTCGGGTCGAATTATTGAAAATGGCGGACGCACATTCTCTACCACTCGAAAAACTTCTCGGATTTATTAGAGAATTTGGGAAGTTTGTAGGGGAACCCTATTCCAATATCCCACCATTTTTCCTACATTCTGATCCTTTCTAAAAGCCTTAAGTACAATGGGCACATATGCTTGAGTGCTTGGGAAAGACATTATTTCCTGGCGTACCACAATTCCATTCTATGTATGTATGCATGTATGTACATATGTACATTAATATACATACATACATATGGAAATGTGAGTATAATGATCTTTTTTTAGATGTTATAAGAAACATCACTGGGGGCACCTTCCGCAAGGGAAAAAAGGTATCGTGAAAGGACTGTCCCATTGTTGTTGCCCGACGATGAATTTAGAATCACGTATCGCTTCACCACGGAAGGTGGAAAAAATAGTTAATTTGGTAAAAGCTGATAAAGGAGGTTTAGGGACTTCAGAAATATTGCAGGTGGTAGTGGCTTTGCGATGTTGGGGTCGACGAGAAGTGAGATAAGTATGTACATATGTACATACATATGTACATATATGCACCATTAAATGCTATGTTTGCGTGTATTACATACATATGTATGTACAGGCTCAATCCGACGAAGGCGATCTCCACTGCCAGACTACTGTATGCCGTATTTGTATGAGGTTGGCGGCTGCACTTGCTAAGTCAATTTGTTCCTCTACTGCGCCTATTCTTTTGTATTACACTTTCATTTTCCGCATCCATTTTTGTTTATCGAATTATTTATTTAAATAAATAATAATAAATAATAATAATTATTTGTTTATTTTCAAATTGTATTTTTTTGTTTGATAAATGTCAGATTGACATTTTTTGTAACCAACATTGCCACATTTATTTTGAATTTGAACAGCAAAAACCTTATAAATCAATGATAGTAATAAATCCTTTATAAAACGTTTATGAATAACGTGCAGTATAACGGCTTTATAAACTTAAAATGAGTTTTTACTATTAAGCGTTTATAATGTGTTATAGGATTTTTTTATGAATAAGGCTGTAAGAGTACAGTATAAAAAGGAAATGTTTACCCAGTTGTAATTTTGGGTGGTGCAATTTATTGCGTTACTGGTCCCTTGGGAATGGGGTTTGGGATGAGTTGGTTATATTTCAGCGGCTTCGGCGGGGGCCTCTTTATATGGGGTGAGTGATCCCTTTGTAATGGGTTTGGGGTGAGTTGATAATATATTTATATTTTTATGTATATATGTATATGGTATGTGTTTAATATATAAATGTATATATGGGGATGTTTGAATATATTGGGATTGAGTTTATGAACGTACTTGTACGTTATGAGGGGAGAAGAGCGGGATTATTTGCAGTAAGTGAAAATGAGATATTTCACTTTACTGGCTTTGAGGGATTGCTAAGTTATTTTTGTCCTTATTTCTTTGAGTCTGTTGAACTTAGCGGCTTTTGTTATGTTACTTATATATGTATTATATATATATATATATATATATATATATATATATATATATATGTATAAATGGGAGGGCTGTAACAGTGCAACGAAATGCCCTTATTTGGTCATATATCTGAGAATGCCGTGAGAGAGTAACGGCAGTATTATATGGAGTTGGGCGGAATATATGTACTTCTCGAAAGAGTTGAGATAGCGGACTCATGTCCTCAACAGTTATAAATTTTAATAAATGAAATAGGTTGAATGCACTTTTAGTGCATTCCATATTTTTTGTGTTTTAAATTACGAGTTGAATGTACTCAAATATTTCTGATATGCTACACCTCCTTTCCTAAAAAGAATGCTTATACATTTGTAGGGTCAATGTATGAGCATTCTATTACATTTAATGGATTTCTTATCTTACTTGCTTGTGTTTATTTATTTATTTCGGTAAAATTAACATTTCATTTTTTGTTTTGTGCTTACATACTTATATTTATTGGAAAAAGTGAAAAATTTTTATTCTATAGGTTTAAGTCTATTTTTATGTACTATGATTTTCTTATTCATGTAGCTTAGTGTATAATTATTGTGAATATCAATATTTGTTACTTTATAGGGAGTTAAACTATAATTATTATGCTTATCAATATCTATTACTCTATAGGGAGTTAAACTATAGTTATTATGTTTATCAATACCTATTACTCTATAGGGCCCCTTATATTTACTGTCTAATTTATGACCGGTTTCATCTTTTACTAAGACTAAATCTCCTATATTTATTTCCTTATGCTGAATTTTCTTATCATAATAAATTTTCTGTTTTTCTTTAGCTTGTCTTACTAATCTATTAGCTCTTTCCTGTGCTATTTGAAGTCTATATTTAACTTCTTTGTCATAAGCCTCGTAATTGTACAGTGGGCTGATTGTATCTTCTTGTAGAAATTCGTATGTCGGTGCTGGTTTTCCGAATATTAGTTCAAAAGGACAGTAACCATGAACTGTTGAAGGTGTTGTATTATAACAATAAGTAAAGTACTTGAGGTACTCATCCCAATCGTCTTTGTCAATGGATATGTATGAACGTACATATTCATTGAATGTTCTATGGCTACGTTCAACAGTGCCTAACGTTTGATGATGGTAAGGTGTTGAAGTTTTGTGTTCAATTTTTAACAATTTACTTAGTTCTTGAAAAACGTTATTTTTATATTCGGTTCCCATGTCTGTCAGTATTGTTTTCATACATCCATAAATGAGAATAAAATGTTCGAATATAGCTTTGGCTACTGTTTTTGCGTGTTTACTTTCAATTGGAATTGCTACTAGGTATTTGGTTAAGTCACATATTATGGTGACTGCATACTCATTTCCATTCAATGATTTTGGAAATGGTCCAATTGTGTCAATTTGAACTACATCGAATGCCTTAGTTGGTGTTTCGGTTATAGTCATTGGATCTTTTAAATGTATTCTTGTTTTATTTTTATTACAATGATCGCATTTTTTAATATATTGTTTTATGTCATTTTTCATGTTTTTCCAGTGGAATTTTTGTTTTATTTTATTTGTTGTACGATTGATTCCTGGGTGGCCACCATTAACAGGATCATCGTGATATTTATGAAGAATAGTTTTAATTTTTTCATTATCTGTCACATGCATAACCTCCGGAGTTAATGCAGTGATTAAATTTTTGAGAACTTTGGTACCTTTTTCTTTAAATTTATCTACTCGAGTATAATTATTCTTAAACAATTTGTCTCCTAAGGACAATTGTATTTTATTTATTTTCAAATTGCCGGCTTGTTTCATAAGCCTGGCAAAGAATTGATCTAAATCAATCTTCGCCTCAACAATTAAATTATCAATATTTATTTCGCTACAAATTTTCTTTCCCTTTTTGAACTGCAGTTTCGGGGGGTCCAAAACGAGCTGAGCTAGCTTTTTTACTTCACATTTATTAAGCGCTTCGTATATTATAGGGTTCTCATTGTGACATTTTTCTTCATTTTTTATATTATTACTGGATTTTTTCTTAGTTTCCGATCTAGTGGTAACTTTCAATATTTTACATGCTTCGATTGACATTTCTTTTAAATCTTGTATATCTATACGCGATAGTGCGTCTGCTACATAATTCTCTTTTCCTGCTATGTACTCCACCCCAAAGTCATATTCTTCCAAATCTAGTCGAATTCTAGTTAATTTTGATGATGGGTTTTTCATCGAAAAAAGGTAAATTAAGGGTCGATGGTCTGTTTTGATTGTGAATTTTCTGCCGTAGACGTACGGTCTGAAATAAGTGATGGCCCAATGAATGGCTGCTAATTCTTTTTCAATCGTTGCTTTATTTATTTCGCCTTTTGTGAAAGATCTAGAGGCATAAGCAACTGGTAATTGTTTTGCTTCGTATTCTTGACTTAGCACTGCTCCGCAGGCGTATCCGCTTGCATCTGTTGTTATGTAAAATTCTTTATTGAAATCGGGATATTGTAAAATGTTTGGGCTAATTAATGCATTTTTTAGATAGTTGAATGATTTCTCACATTCTTCTGTCCAATTAAATACTACTTTCTTTCTACAAAGTCTTGTTAATATTCTAGAGTATTCCGCGAAATTTGGTATAAATCTTCTATAGTAATTGCAGAATGCAACGAATCTTTTAGCTTCGTCGGCATTCTTGGGAGTTGGATAATTTTGAACTATTTTGTATTTACTGGGATCAGGTAAAATTCCTTTACTTGTGCATTTGTGTCCAAGATAAGTAACTTCTTGGTTGAAAAATAGACATTTATCTGGATGCAATTTTAAATTGTATTTTCTGCAAGTTGTGAATACATCTTTTAAGTTTTTAATCATATGCTTTTCGGAGCATCCTAATACTACTAAGTCGTCCATATACAAAAATGCTTGTGATGGTTTTAGACCGGCGAATGCTAAAGTCATCATTCTTTGAAATGAATTTGGGGCTACTTTAAGACCATAAGGTAATCTTTTGAAACGGTAAGTACCATTGTCTGCTGTAAACGATGTTATATCTCGTGATTCTGGGCTTAATTCTATTTGATGAAAACCTGACATTAAATCTAAGCAAGAAAAATATTTTGCTCTACCTAATTGATCTAGAATATCATCGATTCTTGGTAATGGAAATTTATCTGCAGTTAACTTTTTATTTACCTGTCTATAGTCAATAACTAGTCTCCATCTTTTATCGTTATTACCTGGGAGTGACTTTTTCGGTACTAGTAGAATAGGACTATTGTACTCTGACATTGATGGTTCTATTAAGTCGTCTTGTATTAGCTTATTTACTTGTTTAGTAATTTCCTGTTTGTGAGCTTCTGGTATTCTATAGTTTTTTACGTAAACTGGATTGTCGTCTTTCATATAAAGTTTTTGTTTGTAAAAATTATTAGTGGTTATAGGTTCTGATTCTAATGCAAATATATCAATAAATTCTGAACATAAAGTATTAAGTTGAGATTTAGCAAATGATGGAAAATTTTTATTTAATCTTTCTAATTTTTCTTTATTATTTGCTTCATTTTTCTGTTGATTATTTACAATTATGTAGTCGTTTAAATTTTCTGTATTGATATTGTAATTTTGGATAGTTGCATTTTTATCTGTTGTATTAATAATTCTAACAAATGTTTGATTTGGGTTTACTATTGAATTGGCAATAAAAATTCCTTCTGCTAATTGTTGATGTGGTATGAATAATTCAGTATTGTTATTTTTTATGTAAATTTGTCGAACTACTTCTGATCTAGCTGGTACTGATATGCAATTAATAGTCGGTTCATTTGTCATTTGAATTGCTATATTTTCTGGGAAATCATATGGACGTAATATCAAAGTATCTTTATCATTTTGATAGTCCAAAATGCAATTATATTTTTTAATGAAATCAAGTCCCAAAATTCCGTCGCACGGGATTGGGAAGTCATCTTCTACTATGTGAAATTTGTGTCGAATCAAAAGATCGTCACCCTTTAAATCTGTTTTAACTGTTCCAAGGGTGCTTGTTATACCCTGACCAATGCCTTTTAAATCTGTTTTTTGTAATTCATTAATTTTAACATCATTTTGAATTTGTCCCTTTTTTATTAGAGAAATGTCAGCTCCTGTATCTATTAGGAGAGTTGAAGTTGAATTATTTAAAGTTGTTTTGGAGGATATGTAGCTGTTTAGGTGTAAATTAAGTACACAAATTTTTCTTTCTATGTTTGGAGTGGAGTTTGTTGGTTTTCCTGCTGGGTATAATTACGAACATTGCGAGTGTTGTTGGTATTGTTGCGATTATTTTGTCGCTGTTGATTACCAAAATTCCTATTTTGTCTTTGTGAGTAATTGTTGTTTGATCTGTTAAAATTGTTATATCTTTGGTTAGATCGATAATTTCTATAATTGTTATTGGAAAAGTTTCTACGGAAGTTGCCGCGGTAATGATTTTGTTGTCTTATATTCAATATTGCGTTTGGGTTGCCTGTTACTTCAGTGCAACTGTTTGTAAATTTTGAAATTGCCTCGTTCATTGAGGTGAACGTTCCGGCTTGCATGATTAGTTTTACTTTATCATTAGAACAATTTTTACACATAGCCTTTACAGCTGCTTGTGTAGCATATTTTCCTGCTAAATCTGAGGTTAACCCATCAGATATATATGCTCCTTCTAATGATTTTGTTAATTTTTCGATTTCAGTAGTAGGTATATTGGTTGGCTGTTTTACTGCGTTGTTGGATGTTTAGCAGTTTTGCTGTTAATACTTCTACTGATTCGCCTTTGATTGATCTTTTCAATTTTAATTTTATATCTTGTATTGTATTCTCATTCTGAATACAATTTCTTGCTGTGCCTTTTAGTTTTGTTTTTATCATAGACACTGCAAGTGCTTCATGAGCATCCTTGATTTGGTCTAGGATGTCGAGTGCATCTATGAAGCTATTTAGATTTTCTGAGTTGCCATCAAACTCTGGTAGGACAGACGATGCTGTTTTAATGAAATCTACCGCTGTCTGAGGCATTGTTGAAGTGTTTGAATTATTGGCACTTTCTGAATGAGTTTTAGGTTATTCTTTTTTCGTTTGAAGAATTTTTGTTTTCGGCTTCCGTTGGATAGTCCGGTAGTAATGAATTTGTGTCAATTTTTATGTCTTTGTTGAATGACGTGGGTACTTGTTCTTCAATCTCGTATCGTGCTAGCGATGAAGCAAGCTTATCCCTGACGTGTAGGTATATTTGGTATGCCTGCTTTTGATGATCAGCTGTAAGTTTACTATTTATATTTCTCAAGGCGTTTCCTATTCTATTTAATGCATCTATTATAAAACCTAAATGCTTAATAATTGTTTCTCTTCTAATAAAAACATTCTTGTTAATGCACTTGTATGATTTTTCTGCAATGGATTTTTCATTTAGTAGTGATGCATATATATTATCCCAATTATCCATTGAAAAGTATCTATTCGGTATTGATTTTTATACTTTGTCTAATCCATTTGCACGACTAATATATCGCTTTTTCAGAATTTTGTTGTGTACCGAATAAATCTTTAGAAATAAATTTATACAAGATACAATTGCAATAACAAGAAGAATTAGCTTGATTGAATCTAAAGCTTCGCTGTGATCAATTTCTATGGAGTTAACTACATTTGCGTTGGGTTTATCAATTTTTGATGTTGTTCCACCCATATTGATTGGATATTATTAAAAAAATTCCTAAAATCTGAAAATACCGAATTTTTCAAATGCACGTTGTGTTTCTTCTATTCTTGTCGTAGGGTTGATGACGTCTTCTAATGTTGGTTCCCTAGTCATGCCTATGATACGCCAAAGAGTCCTTAAGGATTCTAATTCCTTTATGAAGTCCCTAGTCTCTATTTCATTAGGAAGTGAGCCTACTGGATTCCTTGATTTGGGCATTATAATCACAAAAATTATTTTTGTAACAATTTATGTATATATTTATTTATTTAGTTAAAATATTAAAATTAGCATTGCTGTGGCTTAGGCCAGAAAAATGTATATATGTATTTTATGGTGAAAATACAAAATTCATTATGACAAAAATTGTTAGTGTCCAGAATTGACACGGCAAGGATTTTTGGTCTCTTGCCCTTCAATAGGCAGCCGCAAGGTTGCCATAAGGTTTGTTAGTATTTAGTTCAGAAGGCCATTAGTCAGCCTTTCGATCGCAATTTGTTTTTTTATATATTTTCTTTTATCGGTTGTATCCGCAAAAACGAGTTGTTGATACAGTGTAGCTATTCGTCGCCGCGCTTGATATTTCTTACCACCCCGTCTCCTGTGGTATGAAGGTTTCGGTGGTTGTGCAGGTTCTCGGAGTGCTGGGCGTTGTTGACGTCGCCTGTATTCCTCGATCGTAATTGCTCTAGGACCTTGAATTGGTTGTCGTTCTGGCTGCTGTTGCTGTTCTTGTTGATTTTGCTGTTCTTGATGATTTTGATGTTGCTGATCTTGTTGATTTTGATGTCGCGGTCGTAATTCTTCCCAAAGTTCCTCGAAGCCTTCCATAGATACTGATATATTATCTTTTAAGATTGCCCTCAAAGCCTCCAATGCCTTCAATGGTATGTCCTGCCGTTTTGAGATTATGCTGATATATTATCGTTTAAGATTGCCCTCAATGGTTGTGCCAAATAATAGTTTCGCTGGCGATGATTGATGGCAAGGATCAATGGTAATGATGAATGGCAAGGATTAATCGCAAGGATCACTGGCATCGCTCAATGGCAAGGATGAATGGCAAGGATCGCCATGTGTTGTCGCCCTTTCCTTCGGCGACTTACTAATAAAAGCAATTTGTTTTATTGGTACTATCGCCCTTTCCTCAGCGATCATTTAAATAAAACAACTTCTTGTTGTTCTCGCTATTTGGGCAGCGAGTCAATAATTGATTTTTATTGAACAGAATCAATTCCTTTTATACACAAAATTTCTTATGTACTACTTATTTACTATAATACATATTTGCACTAATTCTTACTAGCTATGTAAATATGTATGTACATATGTACGGCTTATGCATTTAATGTGTAGTCAAGTGCCCATGCACATACATACGTACATACGACTTAGCTTAAAGGCAAATGCGACAAATCAGAAATACGGCGTCAGCATAAAATTTGGCTGTTGTTTGTTTACGTTATAAATTTTAATAAATGAAATAGGTTGAATGCACTTTTAGTGCATTCCATATTTTTTATGTTGGTATATTTGTTATGTTACAAAGGAATCTACGAGATTTCGCAGCCCATAACTCGACAAATAATTGAGATATTATGACGAAACTTGGTTTATACACTTTTATAACTTGTGTTAATAGACACGAAAAAATTTATTGAAATCGGTTTATGACCACGCCTCCTTTTTAACAAAGATATTTCTGGAACACCCTTTGGGAATTTTTAACGTGAAATCTTTGTAACTAGAAGTCATAAAGGAATAAAATTTTGCAAAAAGAATAATACTCATATGCTTAGTTGGATGACTGATACAAATTTTGAAAATTGGCGTGGCTACGCCCACTTTCTGCAGCACTCGCTTTATATAAAGTACACCGTGTTTCCATCAAACGCAAACAAACAATGAAAGCATACAGCTGAGTATCTAATGTTCGATTCCACTCGAACTTAGGCTTCCTTACTTGTTTTTATTTGAGTTTAAAGTTTTTAACCCCATGTATAGGGGTTAAGTGAGGAAAACTTGATAAAATGAAGCAATTGGTTACAAAATAGTGGCTAAATTAATGTTTTTGGGGCAAGGAATTCATTTTTGATGTTTATTTTTCCATAAAACTTACGATAGATGACGCTGTGGTACAATTTTTAAAAATTTTTAACAATTTTTCATGGAAAAATAGTATTTTAATAGTTTTTAAGTAGAAATAGTAGCAATTGCTTACGAAATGTGTGTTAAAGTAATGTTTTTAGGGTGGAGCAACTCATTTTTGACATTAATCTATATATATAAGGATGAAAGTTTGTTTGTTTGTTTGTTTGTTTGTTTTTTTGTTTGTATGTTTGTTCCCTATGGACGCCGAAACTACCGGGCCGATCAAATTCAAATTTTGACACAATGATCACCTGGTATTAGATTAAAATTATGACCACATTTAATTCTGGTATCTCAACCCCTTCCCGAGATATAGGCCAAAATATGGACCCAGATTCCTCCGAAATATTTTTCTGCATTATTGGTATCAAATTAAAGGTATCAATCAGAGCTTCAATAGGGAGTTCATTCCATTCCAATTTTCCAGTCGGTTCTCTAGATAGAGACCAAAACGTGGACCCGGATGACCGCAAATATTTTTTCGTAATTCTTCTATATATATAAGGATGAAAGTTTGTTTGTTTGTTTGTTTGTATGTTTGTTCCCTATGGACGGCGAAACTACCGGGCCGATCATATTCAAATTTTGACACAATGATCACCTGGTATTAGATTGAAATTATGACCACATTTAATTCTGGTATCTCAACCCCTTCCCGAGATATAGGCCAAAATATGGACCCAGATTCCTCCGAAATATTTTTCTGCATTATTGGTATCAAATTAAAGATGTTAATCAGAGCTTCAATAGAGAATTAATTTCATTCCAATTTTCCAGTCGGTTCTCCAGATAGAGACCAAACCGTGGACCCGGATGACCCCAAATATTTTTTCATAATATTGGTATCAAATTAAAGGTGCTGATCAGGGTATCCATATATATTTTACACTATACGGATATCTCAATAGGTTCCCGGGATTGAGGCCGAAACATGGACCTAAATAGCCCCCGAAATATTTTTGGCCATTATTGGTATCAAATTAAAGGTATCAATCAGAGCTTCAATAGAGAGTTCATTCCATACCAATTTACCAGTTGGTGCTCCAAATAGAGACCAAAACGTGAACCCGGATGGCCCCAAATATTTTTTCGCAATATTGGTATCAAATTAAAGGTATCAATCAGAACTTCAATAGGGAGTTCATTCCATTCCAATTTTCCAGTCGGTTCTCTTGATAGAGACCAAAACGTGGACCCGGATGACCCCAAATATTTTTTCGCAATATTGGTATCAAATTAAAGGTGCTGATCAGGGTAGCCATATATATTTTACACTAAGGTTTGCGCACGATGAAATTAGTGCACAAAATATTTGAAATAACTTGTAAGTTAGATAATATATTAAAAGTTAATGCACGGGATTCTAAAATAAATTAAATTTATGTTTATAGTTATTAAACACATTTTTCAAATTAATGCGTTTTTATGCACAATTTAGCTTTTTTCAATATGCCTCCAATTAGCCTTCAAACTGTAACTTCGGAAACTTTTTTGCTTGAAGATAGCCATTTTTTTACAAAATTGTTAGTGGTTTCAGTAACTTGTTTTGTGCCCTTCATAATCCTTTTTACTAGAGCCAAATATCTTTCGATGGGTATGAGCTCCGGGCAGTTAGGCGGATTGGCTTGTTTGGGCACAACAACTATATGGTTCTTTTCATACCCCTGATCTACCGATTTGCTATAGTGGCACTAAGCTAAGTCAGGCCAAAAAAGTAGATACGTCATCCTGTCTTATGAATGGCAAAAGTCGTTTTTGCAAACACTCCCTTTTATATAATTCACTATTAATTGTTCCCATTGTAACAAAAGAGATGCCTCTTTTACCACAGCTACAAATGGCTTGCCAAACCAAAAATTCTTAGGAAACTTTGTTTTATTTTGGGTCTTGAACTCCTCCTGCACATTCCTCTACGGTCTACGGCAAAAAAATCAACACCTGGTAGTTGTGAAAAGTCTCCAAGCACATACGTTTCAAATCAATCAAAAAATTTGAGAAAATCTAAGTGTAGTGGTTTGGCCCGCTCTTTTGCCGTGTTGTTCTTTTTTGAATTTCTGTCAGGCACTTTCTGTACTTTATAAGACTTAAGCCCTTCCTCCTTCTTAACCTTCCTGATGAATGCCTGGGAGCATTACACTTTTTCAGCCACTTTTCTACCAGATATGTTGGGATTTTTCCTGAGAAGGGTTATAATCCTTTTGACGACGTTCAGATCTTTAAAGCCCTTGTTTTTACCACTTCCACCTTTCCTAACGACAGTTAGACGTTCATTATACACCGAGAGAAAAGATACTGGTAGATCAACGGGATGACGGGTTAAAACGACAGATTCCACAGTCAAATCACATCCAAAGGATATATCTGTTAAATTGACAGACGTTATTTTGTTTTAACAGTTTTATTGTTGAACACCTCTGAAAACAAAAAATCGCTGTGAATCCAAACACTTTTGCTGTCAAATCAACAATTTTCCGCAGTTGAAATTTTGTCACTTAAAAATAAATCCCTTTGTGTTTTACATGGCCATTTATTTCTAACAATTACTTTATAATGTGTATTTTTAGAGCTATTGGCAAGTTTTTTAAATCTTTTGCTTGCATTTTTCTCTTCATCCTCCCTCCGTTCTATTTCCAAGTACAAATATGTAGCTTCATCTCCGCTTGTTTTCCATTGCGGCACCTTCTTCGCCTTCACTGCTTGCTATATTGTCACAATATTATTGTGTTCTCTATTTTATATTCTCCTCCGATCTAAAACCATGACATCAACCTGAAATTCAATCCAACGGCATCATATGCATAGTGTGAAATTCAACATTCAACTTTATATTGAATATTGAACTTTAGTGGCTATTATACTTACCTTTGTTCGAAAAAGCATCCGTGAATTAAAACTCACTCACGCAAGCAAAGCAACAAGTAACAACGGAGAAAGCTGGCAAAATTAATACTTTTTCTTTTGATAGTCAACAGTAATGATTTGTTGAATCAACAAATAAATATAAAGGTTACAACAACAGATATTAGGGTTAAGTTAACAGTGACTCAGTTATATCAACGAAAATTTCTGTTAATAATTGACGATCAGTCCTGTTGAACTAACAAATAGGTTTTAATATATATATTTGTTAAAGTAAAAGATGTTTTCGTTTATATAACTCTAAATGTGTCTATTTAACATATTTCTGTTAATTTAACGAATTTATGGATTAACAGAAGAAAACTGTTGATACTACTGTGATTATTTTTCTGAGTGTATGTTTTGATAACACGCGACCCTGTATTTCTGGAAACCTTTAGTTTCCTAGCGATTTTTTTAAATGTCGAGTTCGGATTTTCGTTATGAAATCCAATTATTTTTTCACGCACTTCTATTTCTCTGTTCATATTTGCCACAAAACGTTTTTGAATCTTTAGAAATTTGGCACTAGTATTTGTATACATTTAGTAAAACCATCTTATGTTACAAAAAAACTAAATTTGGAGGTTGAAAATTTTTACAAGTCGAAATGTATGCACTAATTTCATCGTGCGCAAACCTTATACGGATATCTCAATCGGTTCCCGGGATTGAGGCCGAAACATGGACCTAAATAGCCCCCGAAATATTTTTGACCATTATTGGTATCAAATTAAAGGTATCAATCAGAGCTTCAATAGAGAGTTCATTCCATTCCAATTTTCCAGTTGGTGCTCCAAATAGAGACCAAAACGTGGACCCGGATGACCCCAAATATTTTTTCATAATATTGGTATCAAATTTAAGGTGCTGATCAGGGTATCCATATATATTTTACACTATACGGATATCTCAATCGGTTCCCGGGATTGAGGCCGAAACATGGACCTAAATAGCCCCCGAAATATTTTTGGCCATTATTGGTATCAAATTAAAGGTGCTGATCAGGGTATCCATATATATTTTACACTATACGGATATCTCAATCGGTTCCCGGGATTGAGGCCGAAACATGGACCGAAATAGCCCCCGAAATATTTTTGGCCATTATTGGTATCAAATTAAAGGTATCAATCAGTGCTTCAATAGAGAGTTCATTCCATTCCAATTTTCCAGTTGGTGCTCCAAATAGAGACCAAAACGTGGACCCGGATGGCCCCAAATATTTTTTCGCAATATTGGTATCAAATTAAAGGTATCAATCAGAGCTTCAATAGGGAGTTCATTCCATTCCAATTTTCCAGTCGGTTCTTTAGATAGAGACCAAAACGTGGACCCGGATGACCCCAAATTTTTTTTCGTAATATTGGTATCAAATTAAAGGTGCTGATCAAGGTATCCATATATATTTTACACTATACGGATATCTCAATCGGTTCCCGGGATTGAGGCCGAAACATGGACCTAAATAGCCCCCGAAATATTTTTGACTATTATTGGTATTAAATTAAAGGTATCAATCAGAGCTTCAATAGAGAGTTCATTCCATTCCAATTTTCCAGTTGGCGCTCCAAATAGAGACCAAAACGTGGACCCGGATGGCCCCAAATATTTTTTCGCAATATTGGTATCAAATTAAAGGTATCAATCAGAGCTTGAATAGGGAGTTCATTCCATTCCAATTTTCCAGTCGGTTCTCTAGATAGAGACCAAAACGTGGACCCGGATGACCCCAAATATTTTTTCGTAATATTGGTATCAAATTAAAGGTGCTGATCAGGGTAGCCATATATATTTTACACTATACGGATACCTCAATCGGTTCTCGGGATTGAGGCCAACCAATGAGCCTAAATAGCGCCCGAAATATTTTTGGGCATTGTTGGTATCAAATTAAAGGTATCAATCAGAGCTTCAATAGAGAGTTCATTCCATTCCAATTTTCCAGTTGATTATCCAAAATATATTAGTAATCATGATGTACACCGATATGAGCACCGGATGGCCATGGAAAGTTGTTGATAAGGAACGTGAGACGGGGAGAGAGAGAGAGAGTAGTATAAGAGAAGGAAGAGAATGGGGGAACGAGAAATGCTGACTGGTGGGGATAACGATAGGGAAGGGAGTGGCATAGTGTGATTTGTCGCAGCGAAGTGTGACGGGTATTTGCTAGTCCTTTAATAAATCTTACGATAGGTGGTACTGCAGTACAATTTTTCTTATACTTTCATTGTAAAAAAATTGGATGGGGTAATGTTATACATAAACCGCTCGTTCCAATTGAAAAAGTGTTGCTACCTCCACTGCATATTAAATTGGGTATTTTTAAAAAATTTGTCAAAGCACTACCCGCAGATGGACCAGCCTTTATTACATTAAGGTCAATATTCCCACGACTAAGTGCAAGTAAAGTTAAAGAAGGTATTACATATTCAGAAACAAAACAAATGATTTTTTAAGATTTATGTAAATGCTGTGGCCGCTGTGGTGCAGTGGGTAGAGTGCTCGCCTGCTATGCCAGAGGTCTCGGGTTCAAACCACGGTCCGAGCAAAACACCAAAAAATTTTTCTAATTAGTAAAAATCCAATTATTGGATTTTTTAAGAGCAGCGGTTACCTCTCGGCAGTGGGCGGCATACCCTCCGAGTGTATTTCTGCCATGAAAAAGCTTCTCACAAAAAATGCATTCGCCGTTCGGAGCCGGCATAAAACTGTAGGTCCACCCAATTAGTAGGAAAAACAAAAAGGAGCACACCTCGAATTGGGAGAGAAGCTCGGCCATAAAACTCGTTAGAGTTATAATAGCGCCATTTTATTATTATTATTATTATTATTATTATTATTATTATTATTATTATTATTATTATTATTATTATTATTATTATTATTATTATTATTATTATTATTATTATTATTATTATTATTATTATTATTATTATTAATATTATTATTATTATTATTATTATGTAAATGCTGTATTATTTTACAGGTGAATGGTCCATACATTAGAAAGCTGATAAAAACTACTGCGTTTGATAACTCTTTAAACGAAAAAGAGCTTAATGCATGGAATGCTATAAAAGATGTGATAACTGTTGTTCTCGGTAAACATCGTGGCAGAGATATCAGAGAAAAAGTAGGATATCTCATGAGAGCGTTTGATGAGCTCGGTGTGCACATGAGTTTAAAGATCCATTTTCTCCATCACCATATGGATTGGTTTGAGCACCAGCTTTCCACCGAATCAGACGAACAGAGAGAATATTTTCACCAAGTAACTTTCACAATGGAGACAAGATATAAAGGGAAAAAGCTATAACACATCTTAGCAGATCTATGCTGCACATAGGTAGATTTTCAAGTTTTATGCGGCCAAAATTTAATTTTGTGAAGTGTTACATTTCTGCTTGCACCGGGTAGAGGTGAGGTGGAGGGCAGGCATGCTTGCAACCCAGACTAGCTCGACGGTGGGTGGATTCTTTTCCACCTCCCTTTACCCACAGAAACATAAACAAAAAAATCATGCCATAAGAGAGAGAATAGTGAAACGGTGCAAAGGAACTATGAAGAAAGCGAAGAAGAAAGAGTTGAAATTAGAATCGGTCCCTGTCCAGTCCGATGGAGTCTATCCCACCCTCTTCGGCGTAAGCACGCGAAGCCATGGGCGCTGTGCTGACTCCTATTACCTTACAGCGCCCCCAAACTCGGTCCTTTAGTCAGAAAAGGGCGTCAGTTACAGTCCATATCGTCCATGCCTACTTTCCCTCTATTTCACCAGAGCATCACCCACACCAAAACCCTATTGATCTAGCACTGCATCTTGCTCATCCGTATCTCAACCCATAAATAAAAGAATAGACCTCAAGTTGAATAATTCACAAATTTTATTGATACTTATCTTCTAAACAAATTCCTTTAGACTTACTCACTAATATTGAATTTCAAACTGACTGATTAATTCTAATATGAATATATGTATATATGTGTACCTAGATCTCTATAAAATTCAGAAAAAAAAAGCTCATATGTACATATGTATGTACTAGCTGATAAGGGTGCTTTTAGGGATAATCCCTTTAATTTCAATTTCAGAGATATATGTACATATATATATATATATGTATGTATATATCGATGTATCTAAATTCAAATTTTACCTACTTAGACCCTCTAGTGTACATATATACGTATGTACATATGTATGTATAAACAAAATGTATCTACTCCTATGCACCTAAATACAATTCAAATCTTTATACTCCTCTTACTTTGACTTCATGTCCTCTATACGTACATATGCATGACCTAGTTTATTGTGTTTATATGTATGTAGATATATACGTATGCGAAAATATTTAGCAAAACAAAATTAATAGAATAAACTCACCTGGCAACTCCGGCGAAAATGGTACCACTCGCTGAGAAAACCTTGAGAGGAAAAGCTGCGAATTTTAGGAGACTTATTGATATATGTACATACATATAATACCATACATGTAAAGCATTGCCAAAAATTATTACTCGTTAACTATTCATTCGCTCGTCTTTGGGAACCACGAGCGGATCTTACTTGGCAAAATTATCAAAAAAATATCAAAAACTATATTGGAAATTAAAAAAAATGGAAGAAAATAAACCTACTTATATTGCAAACAAAGTAAATAACGAAATAAAGAAATTTCCTGTCAAGAGGGCTATTTGCGGTAATACATTCGCACTTAACGCGCCTGGTTGCGCCTGACTGCAACCGAAGCAGGGAGAGAAGGTGCACGTGGCAAAAAAATGGAGTAAGGTAAGAAAATTTACGGATGTAGGTGAACTAAACAAGGGTGAAACAAATCTTGACAGGAATAATTAAAAAGAGAAAGTGTTAAATAATAAATTAAACCGGTGGTATTAAAAACAAAAAAATGGTTCTGCTGCATCGGCTCCCTCAGCTGCTGCTGGCGTTGTGCGTCGCGGTCGCAAGTGTCGCCTCTGCCAAAATTTCTCCTTTTCTCGCCCACGTTAGTATGTATGTATGTTTGTGTGGTGAGAATCCCCAACTGATCTCTGATCTCCCCAATTTCGGTTCCAACCAGCTGTAACACTGTTCCCACCACTGTTATCTTACGGCCAACCAAATTGTTGAGTAAAAAAAAATGTATATGTGTTTGTTTGTATCACCGTGCGCAAATTTATCTGTATGATGATGCATCTGTTGCCATCAGAATTTTAGTCGTAGATATCGGTATGTAAGTATGTAGATGCGGTGTGCAATTATGCGATCGAGTGTAAGTGGATAAATGTATGTGTGCATGTAAGTGGTGGTATCAAATAGATGTTGGTGGCAAGTAGTCATGCATGTACGTATTGTGGTTGTGGTATCACCAGAGTTTTCTATATGTACATATGTATGTTGATCGGTGACCCAACGCTGGGTGGAGGTACCTGTGTCGACCTATGGAGTGAAGTTATACAACAGATATATTTACATACATGTACATATGAGTTTGTACGTGTGTGTATGCGCCTTTTGCTGTACACCAGCACGGATTTAACCGGGGTTTGAACTGCTGGCTGCAAAATAGGACGAACCTATGTCCTTGGGTTTAATGCTGAGTTTAGCTGAGTTTGTGAATTTTCTTTTCACTAGCTAGCGGAAAGGTAACTGTAGCAACAATAACCAAGCAATTCAAAACCCTGGATTAAACATATACACACGCATATATCTACACTTAAATGACATCGATTTGCACATGCAGCCAATCTATAACCATCACTTTACTTACCTCCAATGGTTTCAACGACCAATTTACGGTTTGCTCCTTCTCCAAAGATGTTGGTGGTTCCGGTGCTGATCACTAAAGCCCAGTGGCTCACACCCTCAATTTCAAAAAAAATGTGTTTTGCCAAAAAAACTTTTGCAGTCTCTAGTATGTAAGTCAATCTTTAAACATTTTTTTTTTTTTTTTCTTTACATATAATTACAAAAATATTATTTTATTACTTTAATTTCACTGCACTTTAGCTTCACATTAACTTTAACTTTGACTACTCTTTACTTTGCTTAACACTCGATCAAGTCCGCGCACCGACCGTAACTTTGCAAAAATCATCCCGTTGCCAACGTTCAGGCTCCTTTTATATCCTCCCGTCAACAAAAAGGATTAACGGGCTTCTATGTATACATATTAAACGCTACTTTCTTACGGGGAAGTTTATATGCACGTACTAATGTATACATATTAACACTACTTTCTTACCAAGAAAGTGTATATGCATGTACATATGTATGTATCGATACATATACTTACATTTCTTTCTGGTTCGATCTGAGGTTTGACGATCGGACTTTAACATAGACACAACATACAACATTCAGAACGCTGTTACTAACAGAACCTCAATCAAACCGCCTAACATGATGACATTACACTACATTTAGATACATTTAACATTTAGGGCAAAGGCTGTCGTAACAGGCTCGCAACCGTCGATGGTGCCTGCATCATGGAACGTGTGCGAAAAAAACTTTAGACGCAGCCTTTGTGTCTATCACTATACCCAACGTGTGGCCTCGACCCACGATCTAAAGCCGGGCATTGTTTCTATTACTAATCTACTTAAAACATTCACTTTAACATTGCACTGGGTTGTACGTAGTTACTATCACATGTATATAAATATAACTTGAAGATACATATGTACTTAACCCTATATCACAGTTAGTGTATATCTCAATGGTCCGGTTAGTAAAATAAAATAAATAAATAGATAAATAATTGCAGAAATAATCACAAATTGTCAAACAGCTAAATCAAAAAAATAAATAAATAACTAAATAAATAAATAACTTAATAAATGAATAAATAGATATATAAATAATCAAGTCAAATAGTCAGGTAAATATCACAGCTCTCAATTAAATGTCAGTAATAAAAAAATATCACCGTTTAAAAATAAAGGTCAGCTAGGTTAATATATACCTATACATACTTATATAAAATATCACAGGTGAAGCTTAAAAATAAATAAAAATATCACAGATAAAAATATCAATATTTAAGATGGTCAAGTCTAATTATAAACCTAATGTCAAGTCAGACTAGTGATGGGTATTTTGGTCAAGTATATCAATGGACATACACACACAAGCATCTAACAATAACTCGTATGACACGTTGAACTTCACACACATAAACAGAACGCAACATTTAAGCAACGAATATATCTTTGGCGTGGTATACCCCGATCTTTTTCCCACTCATATCTCCCAACTCGTACATAGCATTCCCGATTTCCTTTAATATGACGCATTTGACTTGTTTGGGACCTAACTTAGCATTATAATTTTCAATCTGGGAACTTTGCTTAAAATTACGGCGGTATACCACTTGCCCAACATTAAACTTTACTTCCCTACTTCTTGTGTTATAAACCTTCGCGCTGCGCTCATGGGCTAATTTTAATTCTTTTATAATTTTTTCTCTTATCATCTGTATATTGTCCTTTCCTGATAGTATCTCCCAATCGCCATCTCTAAGCGCTCCCAACTTTCTATACACCTCATACGACGAGGCATGCTGAATCATTGGCAGTCCGAAAAGGGCGGAATAGGGCGATCTGCCAATTGACGAATGTGTTGCGCTACGCAACGCAAATGCTGCATCACTAACATAGTGATCCCAGTTTTTCTGATGGTCCTTAATGTGTGCCCTTAACATCTGCAACACTGACCGATTCACTCTTTCCGCAGCATTCGCCTGAGGTGAATAGAAAGCTGTTCGTATATGGTTCGATCCATATTTCTTCACAAACGCTTCAAACGATTCCGACACGAATTGTTTCCCATTGTCGGAGTGAATGTATTCTGGGACGCCAAAAATATGAAAAACTTCCGTCTCTAAGAACTTTATTACATCTGCTGACGTAGCCTTGCGCATAGGTTTTAAGAACACAAACTTAGAAAAATGATCAAGACACACAAACACATAGACATTACCACTAGACGTACGGGGATAGGGACCCATAAAATCGATATACAACCGCTGAAAAGGTCACATGCTGTTTGCCCATGGTTGGCTTCTTAAAAGCGTTTTGTGTTTTATTCGTTTTACAATTTTCACAGTTGCTAACATGCAACTGCACGTCTGTAACCATTCCCGGCCAGTAATATTTCTCTCTTATTTTACTCAAAGTTTTATGTATGCCACCATGACCTGCAGATGGTGAGGCATGCGATGCTTCCACCAGACCCTGCCGCAACTCAGTTGGCACCCAGAGCTTCCAGGCATGGTCAGCATCTGTTTGATCTCCACGGTCAAACTGTGTCTTCTTATAAACATAGCCGTCGGACACACAGACGTCAGGTAGCTTAGTCTTATTGTCTGTCACGGTCCTTTTCAGTTCTTCGTACTCGTCCGTGGTGAAAAATGGAGAATTTAAAGTTATGTCTAAAATGCGATCATTCACAGTTATCTCGTCCATGTCTATGCGCGATAAAGCATCCGGCACAACATTTTGCGTTCCTTTACGATGCTCAATTTCAAAATCGTACGCCTGTAATTTCAGGCTCCACCGTGCTAGCCTTTTTGGTTCATTAACCATTTTAAACTTGCATGGTCAGTAATCACCGTAAACGGTAACCCTTCCACATATGGCCGGAAGCGTTTGATGCTCAATACCGCAGCGTAGCATTCCAATTCGGTTATACTATAATTTCGTTGTGCACGATTTAATTTGGCTGACATATATGCTATCGGTCTTTCGTTTTTGTCGTCGTCTAATTGGAATAGAACTCCACCCACTCCGTCAGTCGATGCGTCACATTGAATGTAGAACCGTCTGTCAAAGTCAGGGTGTGTCAACACAGGTGCCGATATGAGGCTACGTTTTAAAATTTCAAAAGCGTTCCTCGCCTCATCAGTCATCATAAACTAGGCATGGGACTATTCGAATAAAAATTATTCGAATAAAAAATTCTTTTATTCGAAAGGTATTCGAAATTCGAATAATAATTATTCGAATAATTTATTCGTATATTCGAATAATTATTCGAATACTACTATTCGAATAGTATTATTCGAATAATATTATTCGAATAGCATTATTCGAATAGTATTATTCGAATAGTGTGATACATATATATACATATGTACACACGTGCTCGCTGTTTGTGCACAGACATGTAGATACGTGTTTTTATGTTATTATAAATATGTGGATACATACATACGTGTGAAGGGAAGTGGTAGTTTTTTGTTATTGTGTGTATGTATGTATGCATGTACATATGTATGCTTTTGCTTTTGGAAGTATAAACATATGTATGCACGTACGCTGGCTAGCTACTAAATTTGGAAGTGCGGTTTATATGAGTGTACAATGTACATACATATATGTACGTAGTGTCCCAGAAATTTGGGAATTCTCGTTAGTAGGTAGATCTTCCTTTATGATTGTAGGTACATACATACATATAAGTGAAGGAATTTCATAAAGCGTGGCAAAAAAAGCAAACACAATATACCTACCTACCTAATATGTATTTATCTTAATATGGATAGGTACCTACCTATATATTTAAAATTGTATTTAAATAAAGACAAAGGACAAGGGATCTCGCCATATATTGTTGAATCTGTGTAAGAATGAGGAAAAAATTAAATCAAGGTGTAGGTATTTCTCAAGATATATTAGAGAAACTTGAAAATTTAGAGTATTTGTACCCATATGGACCTAAATAATGTCACCAAAATTTATCAGGATCGGACCGCTAAAACATATAGCTGCCATACAACCGATAGTTCAGATATAGCTTTTTTGGGGTATAGCTTCTAAATTTAATCTACTAGAACGTTTCTAAATAATCTTTATCCACATAGATTTCCGAATTGACAGTGGAATTTAATAAATATTTAGCAATATAGAATTTCATTTTTCCGCGATTTTACGCGTTCCCCTTAACTATTGTACTTATGTTCACTATTTGTGCTAGTGTACAATTATCTTCATCGAAAAAATAGAAAATTTTGTCAATTTAAGTTATTCTAAGTTTAAATTACTTGAACTAATCGTTATGACCACGCATGCAAAATTTTGTCGCGTTCGCCATGTCACGTTACAGATTTTTTCCTAAGGTTATAAAAATCAAACTAGTGCATATATTTTCACGATAAAACCATCAGTAGAGAGCTACATTATTCTACTTTGATCTCTAATCGTTACTTCTTAAATGATGGACCAAAATTAGCAGAATTTTGAACTTTTCTGATAGCATCTAGGTACAAATTTGATTTTCTTTTTGTCACGTTCGCCATCACTCTTTAAATGCTAATATCTCAGAAGCCTTAAACCGATACTACTTCTTATTTTCATCGATTATAGTGCTGCTCAAGTGCTTTCTAAAGACGAAAATCAGAGGAAAAATATTCACGCTATGCATACTTCGTTGAGCTTTAAAGATGTGCGAACGTCACGTTCGACATTCTGGAACTGTCCCTATACTGTTGTAAGCCGTTAATTTTTTTAATAATGGTTATATTAAATGCGTTTAATAGCATTAAGGTTTTTTTGCATACATATTTACATACATACAGTGGATCTCAGAAGTATTTTGCATAATACCTGTCCTAAGAAAACTTTAAAAATTCCGTTTTTCTTCGAATTCTTTCCAAAATTTTTTAATATGGTATTATAGCCCAAAACGAATAATAGGTAGGTACTTAGGTATGTAGGTACATAGTGTTTGCTTTTTTTGTCACTCTTTATGGAATTCCTTGCACCTACAAACATAAAGAAAGTTCTACCTAGTAACGAGAATTCCCAAATTATGCATATAAATATGTACACTCGTACAAACCAGCGTGCACTTCCAAATTTACAAACTAGGCGCTACAAAAACCAAAAGCATACATATGTACATACAATAACAAAAAAAAAATCCACTTCCCTTCACACGTGCATACATATGTCTCCACATACATATTTATAATAACATACAAATACATATGTACATATACCTACATGTCTATGCACAAAAAGCGAGCACGTGTGTACATTAGACCGTATCGCAAAAAATAAAGTTCGCCGTACGCCCTCCCATATGATGTCTTTTTGGAAAACATTTCCGGAAAATTTATTAATTTTTTTTTGGACGCCGCTAGATGTCGCTAAAATTTATTTTTCTCATATCTTCGGGATTTATAGTCCGATCTCTAAGTTTAATACAGAAATGCCTTTGGCTTGAAAGGGCGGCTTATACTGTAGAATATTATTAACCCTATGTGCGCCATTGGGGTCACTACCACCCAGTACTTAGTTTATACCACCCTAATGTACCTTTTTTACGTCTGCATGTTAAACGTAGTCAAAAATCATTAATCTTTTGCAAAAGAAGTATTTCGATCGCTTCAGCAGAACCCGAAATAAAACACGTTCAACATCCCGAGGAATATAGGTTTGTCGGCTCCTTTGGTCTTTTAGGTTAATTTTACAGAAAAATTTTCTGAGGAGACCCATAGTAAAATTTTATGCCAAATAATTTTCTAGAACATTTTAACCCTCTAGCGACCTTAAAAATACTATTTTTCCTGATTTTCTAAAAAAAGGGGGTCAAAATAACCCTTTATTGGCGGTGATAGAGGGTTAAAATGTTCTAGAAAATTATTTGGCATAAAATTTTACTATGGGTCTCCTCAGAAAATTTTTCTGTAAAATTAACCTAAAAGACCAAAGGAACCGACAAACCTATATTCTTCGGGATGTTGAACGTGTTTTATTTCGGGTTCTGCTGAAGCGATCGAAATACTTCTTTTGCAAAAGATTAATGATTTTTTACTACGTTTAACATGCAGACGTAAAAAAGGTACATTAGGGTGGTATAAAATAAATACTGGGTGGTAGTGACCCCAATGACGCACATTGGGTTAATAATATTCCATAGTATAAGGCGTCCTTTCAAGCCAAAGACATTGGTGTATTAAACTCTGAGATTGGACTATAAATACCGAAGATATGAGAAAAATAAATTTTAGCGACATCTAGCGGCGTCCAAAAAAAAAATAAAAAACTTTTCCGGAAATGTTTTCCAAAAAGACATCATATGGGGGGGCATACGGCGCACTTTATTTTTGCTTCCCTATAACGCGAGACGGCCTAGTGTACATATACTATGTATGTATATATGTATAACACTATTCGAAAAATACTATTCGAATAACTACTATTCGAATAATTATTATTCGAATAATACTATTCGAATAATACTATTCGAATAGTACTATTCGAATTTTTTCCCACGAATAATATTATTCGTTTATTCGAATAACATTTATTCGAATATTATTCGAAAAAAGTCCCACTACTATCATAAACTTCTTTATTTTTTCCTTAGTAAGGCAATCGTGTAATGGTGCCGCAATAGTCGCGTAGTCCTTGATGAACCGTCTGTACCAGCCTGTCATCCCTAGGAACCTTCTAAGTTGCTTTGGGGTCTTTGGTTCTGGGAAATCTCTCATGGCGGCAACCTTATTTAAATCAGTGCGGATGCACCCATTCCCTACTACATAGCCAAGATACCTCACTTCTTTAAAACAAAATTTACTCTTTTCAACGTTTATCGTCACTTTTGCTTCGCGTAAACATTTAGCGACCTTTTCGAGCAAACATTAATGTGACACAAAATCTTCAGAACAAACAAGCAAATCATCTAAATAGACAAACACAGACTCCCGGAGAGAAGCGGGTATCACCTTGTCCATCAGTCTGCACATTCTCTGTGCAGCGTTGCACAACCCAAATGGCATGACTGTAAAGTGATACAGAGGCCTACCAGGTACAGTGAAGGCTGTTTTCTCCCTTGATTTTCGTTTCAGCGGTATTTGCCAAAACGCATCTTTAAGGTCTATTGCTGAGATATAGCGTGTATTTTGTAATCGGCTTAGAATGCCATCAATATGAGGGAGAGGGTATGCGTCTTTAACCGTTCGTGCATTAACTTTACGAGCATCTAAGCATAGGCGATTTTTCGTGCCTTTTATAACCAAGGAAACCGGTGAGCTCCAACTGCTATTGCTCCATTCAATTACTCCTAGCTCTAACATGCGATCAAGTTCACTATAAACCAATTTTTGAATAGCAGGTGATATAGGGTAAAACCGCTGCTTCACCGGCAGATGCGTTCCTCGCCTCATCAGTCATCATAAACTTCTTTATTTTTTCCTTAGTAAGGCAATCGTGTAATGGTGCTGCAATAGTCGCGTAGTCCTTGATGAACCGTCTGTACCAGCCTGTCATCCCTAGGAACCTTCTAAGTTGCTTTGGGGTCTTTGGTTCTGGGAAATCTCTCATGGCGGCAACCTTATTTAAATCAGTGCGGATGCACCCATTCCCTACTACATAGCCAAGATACCTCACTTCTTTAAAACAAAATTTACTCTTTTCAACGTTTATCGTCACTTTTGCTTCGCGTAAACATTTAGCGACCTTTTCGAGCAAACATAAATGTGACACAAAATCTTCAGAACAAACAAGCAAATCATCTAAATAGACAAACACAGACTCCCGGAGAGAAGCGGGTATCACCTTGTCCATCAGTCTGCACATTCTCTGTGCAGCGTTGCACAACCCAAATGGCATGACTGTAAAGTGATACAGAGGCCTACCAGGTACAGTGAAGGCTGTTTTCTCCCTTGATTTTCGTTTCAGCGGTATTTGCCAAAACGCATCTTTAAGGTCTATTGCTGAGATATAGTGTGTATTTTGTAATCGGCTTAGAATGCCATCAATATGAGGGAGAGGGTATGCGTCTTTAATCGTTCGTGCATTAACTTTACGAGCATCTAAGCATAGGCGATTTTTCGTGCCTTTTATAACCAAGGAAACCGGTGAGCTCCAACTGCTATTGCTCCATTCAATTACTCCTAGCTCTAACATGCGATCAAGTTCACTATAAACCAATTTTTGAATAGCAGGTGATATAGGGTAAAACCGCTGCTTCACCGGCAGATGCGTTCCTCGCCTCATCAGTCATCATAAACTTCTTTATTTTTTCCTTAGTAAGGCAATCGTGTAATGGTGCCGCAATAGTCGCGTAGTCCTTGATGAACCGTCTGTACCAGCCTGTCATCCCTAGGAACCTTCTAAGTTGCTTTGGGGTCTTTGGTTCTGGGAAATCTCTCATGGCGGCAACCTTATTTAAATCAGTGCGGATGCACCCATTCCCTACTACATAGCCAAGATACCTCACTTCTTTAAAACAAAATTTACTCTTTTCAACGTTTATCGTCACTTTTGCTTCGCGTAAACATTTAGCGACCTTTTCGAGCAAACATAAATGTGACACAAAATCTTCAGAACAAACAAGCAAATCATCTAAATAGACAAACACAGACTCCCGGAGAGAAGCGGGTATCACCTTGTCCATCAGTCTGCACATTCTCTGTGCAGCGTTGCACAACCCAAATGGCATGACTGTAAAGTGATACAGAGGCCTACCAGGTACAGTGAAGGCTGTTTTCTCCCTTGATTTTCGTTTCAGCGGTATTTGCCAAAACGCATCTTTAAGGTCTATTGCTGAGATATAGCGTGTATTTTGTAATCGGCTTAGAATGCCATCAATATGAGGGAGAGGGTATGCGTCTTTAACCGTTCGTGCATTAACTTTACGAGCATCTAAGCATAGGCGATTTTTCGTGCCTTTTATAACCAAGGAAACCGGTGAGATCCAACTGCTATTGCTCCATTCAATTACTCCTAGCTCTAACATGCGATCAAGTTCACTATAAACCAATTTTTGAATAGCAGGTGATATAGGGTAAAACCGCTGCTTCACCGGCAGATGCGTTCCTCGCCTCATCAGTCATCATAAACTTCTTTATTTTTTCCTTAGTAAGGCAATCGTGTAATGGTGCCGCAATAGTCGCGTAGTCCTTGATGAACCGTCTGTACCAGCCTGTCATCCCTAGGAACCTTCTAAGTTGCTTTGGGGTCTTTGGTTCTGGGAAATCTCTCATGGCGGCAACCTTATTTAAATCAGTGCGGATGCACCCATTCCCTACTACATAGCCAAGATACCTCACTTCTTTAAAACAAAATTTACTCTTTTCAACGTTTATCGTCACTTTTGCTTCGCGTAAACATTTAGCGACCTTTTCGAGCAAACATAAATGTGACACAAAATCTTCAGAACAAACAAGCAAATCATCTAAATAGACAAACACAGACTCCCGGAGAGAAGCGGGTATCACCTTGTCCATCAGTCTGCACATTCTCTGTGCAGCGTTGCACAACCCAAATGGCATGACTGTAAAGTGATACAGAGGCCTACCAGGTACAGTGAAGGCTGTTTTCTCCCTTGATTTTCGTTTCAGCGGTATTTGCCAAAACGCATCTTTAAGGTCTATTGCTGAGATATAGCGTGTATTTTGTAATCGGCTTAGAATGCCATCAATATGAGGGAGAGGGTATGCGTCTTTAATCGTTCGTGCATTAACTTTACGAGCATCTAAGCATAGGCGATTTTTCGTGCCTTTTATAACCAAGGAAACCGGTGAGCTCCAACTGCTATTGCTCTCCTCAATTACTCCTAGCTCTAACATGCGATCAAGTTCACTATAAACCAATTTTTGAATAGCAGGTGATATAGGGTAAAACCGCTGCTTCACCGGCAGATGCTCATCCGTGACTTCTATCACGTGCTCTTCCATATCTGTTTTTCCCAATCCTAATACCGCAAAGGATGGATATTTCGCTTTCACTCGTTCTAATGCTTCTTCTTCTTGAGGGGTAAGTATATGTTGCACAGCTTCAAAAGACAGATCACCATCTGACGGTACAAGTTCTGAGACAACAACCTTTGCCGGGACATTCACTCTACTGACAACATTCATACTAAACACTTGCCAAAAATCTACACCTAAATACACTTCTTGTTGTAAACCAGGGACTATGAGAAACTCCATATCTTTCGTCATATTGTCCCATTCAACTGGAAGAGATATGACTCCTGTAACAGCTGTTTCTCCCCCATTTGCTGTTCGAATATTCTGTCCTTTAATAGGCATTATTGAATTTTCTTTTCCTTTCAGAAGTTGGCTACAATTCTTTCCTAAGCAACTTGCTCCTGCTCCGGAATCAAGCAGTGCTAACGTCTCTACTCCACCTATTTTAGTTTTTGCAAAAAATCTGTTATCTCCTTTGATAGTCACTATTGTAGATATGATTTTATTCTGTATTCGCTTTAAATTCTTTTTCTTCTCTCTCATCTTTTGTATCTTCAAAAATTTTCTCTTGTTTTTCTTTTTGATAATTTCCTCACAAAATATGCGTTTTCTCGCTTCGTCATACTCTACTTTTCTTTTATGCAAACTTTTTCGCTGCACCGTACTAACCTCTCTTCTACTTTCTTTTACTTCTTCTGTTTTGTTGAAATCTTCTCTACGTAAAATCCTTACTTTTTGGCTTCCGGGAGCATCTTCCCCTGGCGCGAGTCCCCGAAGCACTCCGCCATCTTGGCGTTTCCCTTCCCTGGTTTAAACACACAAAAGGACGCACTACTACCACAAGAAAAACAGGCCATGTCGTGAAAGTATGATTTGCATCTATTGTCTTTTTCAGCTTCTGCTGGATTCTTTTCGAAATAATCGACAGGCATACCACAAGCAAAACAAAACATCAAATGGAATGGGGATGGACAAAAGGACTTAATACTGGACGACGTCACATTAGGGTTACACGACATGGACACTTGATGAACATGGTTAGTTCCCGGTGACTGTTGTGGCTTATTTCTTGAAAACCTATTTATTTCTTCAATGTCTTTCTCTTTTACCTTGGGCATTTCTTGAAACTCCTGATATTCCAACTCACTTGCCATCTTTGTTCGATTCCTGTTTTCTCTACCGACTCTCTCTGCTCTTTTGCATTCGCTTTTTAGTTCGGCCAGTGTCTCAATCCTCGAGGCAAAGGTAAGATTCGCCAGATACGGCTTCAAGTTACTCCTGATGATGCCTACCAATTCCTTTTCCGGTATCTTCTTCCTCAGTCTAAAAGTTAAATTATGCACCTCACTATAAAAATCATCAAACGACTCTTGCACTTGCTGTTTTCTTTCCATTATCTCTCTTATTATCTCATAGTCGGACTCGGCCGTCTTGAAGTGGCTTAGCATCTCTGACTTTAATTCTTTATAGCCGAAGTCAGGATCGCCCTCATGATCCTCTAGGGCTTGCCAATACCACTTCAAGGCGGTACCGGTGACTAAACAATGAAAGTCGGTGAATAATTGATGGTACGATAAATTATGTTGTTCCCTAAGCTTTTCTACACGGAAAATAAAACTTTCTACAGTGATGCCCTTACTACTACCGTCAAACTTAACATGCCACTTATCTAGATCGATTTTCTTCCATGCACGTTGTTTTGTATTGTCGCCAGTTTCATCCCGTCGTGGCTCTTTGTCATTAACACCTGACGCACTACTTTGTCTTTGCGGCGTCGATTGCCTGCTTGGTCGGTTGTTGGGCATGGAAGTCTCCACGCCAGAAACTCGCTCGCCAAGGCTCATTACTCGTTCTCTCATGTTACGGACCTCGTTCATACACTGAGCCATCATGTCGCCCTGCTGTGCCATCATCGCCATCATCCTGATCAGTGGCTCAGCTTCATCAGGGCTGGCTCTCGTTTCGGCTGGTTTTGGGACTCCAGCGCCCGAGCTCCTAGGTGGCGAACGTCCATGCTCATCGTCCGACATTTCAAACAATTGATCTATTTTTCTCGAGAAACTAAGACTATTTTCCGAACGATTTACGGATACCTCTTCCGTCACGATCACAACCGGTTGGCGAATCTCCCTACTACCTTGCGAACTGAATACCCTGGCCGCACAGCGATTGAAATAGTCGGTCGGCACAAAGTCTACTCTATGTGGAATTCCGGTATCTATTTGTGTGAATATCGAACCAACTACTTGGTTCTCTAACGCCCTTGTTACACTACGTGTTATCCTACGATCAGCGTTTAGACCTAAGCCACCAGGAACCACCTGTTCTTCTTCACGGTTTTCCATTCACGGGACTTAAACCCCAGATCGAAACGAAGTGTATGAGTAGCAAAGACAAAAACAATAAAAAAAATAAAGCCACGTTTAATAAAACGTTAAGCAACCGAAAGAAAAGAATTAATTACCAAAAATTCCAAAATATATGTTTTTTTATTTTACTCTTTGTTCCAACAAAAATTGCAAGCAAAAAAAATTATGAATTAATAACAAAAAAAATTTAATCAGAAACTTAGAACCGGACAAGCATTTATTTTAATTCAAACAAAAAACTCATATACATACATATGTATATATAATATATATGGATATAAAATCGTAATTCAACAAATAAAATAAAATATTTAAATTTAAACAAAATTCAGAAATCAAAAAAATTCAAAAAGCTAAAAGGTGTATTGCGTAGTCAGAAAACTAATATTTCATTAATAGCAAATATTCAAAATTCCAAGAAATTTATTTGATTGACTAGTAATATAATATATTAGTAAATAAATATTTAAGTAAATAATTATAAACAACAAAAAAAGAAAAATTTAACCAAAAAAACTAAAGCAACAATTCAAAATTTCAAAAAAAATTATATAGAAAAATATATACTTCAATATCAAAAAAAAATGTAATTTCTGTTTTGTTACCTACTGTGGTTTGGACACAAAAAATGTTAATTTAGTTGTTTTGGTGTATTTTAGGTGATGCTCTAGCGAGGCAAACGTAAGAATGGCCTGTAGTGTATGTAAATTGTCAACGTTGTCATGTCCGAGTCAAGTCCTTTCTTTCATTAGCGAGTGAGGCACAACTTGCATAGAGCGTTGGCTCCTTGCAAGGCTGCCGTATCACTCACAAACAAAATTTTTGTCTCCCCTGTCGGATGAAACCACAAACCTCACATGAGTCCAGTGGTGCACTAAACACATGGTAGCTTGAGTAGCCTCACCCAACTTCAACATTAACTATTATTCGCCGTCTCAACCCCACTGTCTACTCCTAGGTCTGGTAAAGATTCTAGGAGGTACGATGAAGTTGAGGCGGGAATCCCCCCTAAGCCAATCAAACGAGTACTTATCAGTTACCAAGGTGGTAAGTGATGCTACTCCTTTGATTGTGGTCTGTCCGATAGAAAGAAGGTAGAAGAAGGGAAGGAAGTAAATAGCTGTAAAACGAAAAAAAAGATAAAAAAAAAAAAAAGCTTAAGAAAACTGCAAGACATGAACACTGTCGCAACTGATGAAATTGTTGCAAGATGTGTATTTCGTGGATTTTACATAACGTTGGGCGCCATTGTTACTTTTCTGCTTGCACCGGGTAGAGGTGAGGTGGAGGGCAGGCATGCTTGCAACCCAGACTAGCTCGACGGTGGGTGGATTCTTTTCCACCTCCCTTTACCCACAGAAACATAAACAAAAAAATCATGCCATAAGAGAGAGAATAGTGAAACGGTGCAAAGGAACTATGAAGAAAGCGAAGAAGAAAGAGTTGAAATTAGAATCGGTCCCTGTCCAGTCCGATGGAGTCTATCCCACCCTCTTCGGCGTAAGCACGCGAAGCCATGGGCGCTGTGCTGACTCCTATTACCTTACAGCGCCCCCAAACTCGGTCCTTTAGTCAGAAAAGGGCGTCAGTTACAGTCCATATCGTCCATGCCTACTTTCCCTCTATTTCACCAGAGCATCACCCACACCAAAACCCTATTGATCTAGCACTGCATCTTGCTCATCCGTATCTCAACCCATAAATAAAAGAATAGACCTCAAGTTGAATAATTCACAAATTTTATTGATACTTATCTTCTAAACAAATTCCTTTAGACTTACTCACTAATATTGAATTTCAAACTGACTGATTAATTCTAATATGAATATATGTATATATGTGTACCTAGATCTCTATAAAATTCAGAAAAAAAAAGCTCATATGTACATATGTATGTACTAGCTGATAAGGGTGCTTTTAGGGATAATCCCTTTAATTTCAATTTCAGAGATATATGTACATATATATATATATATGTATGTATATATCGATGTATCTAAATTCAAATTTTACCTACTTAGACCCTCTAGTGTACATATATACGTATGTACATATGTATGTATAAACAAAATGTATCTACTCCTATGCACCTAAATACAATTCAAATCTTTATACTCCTCTTACTTTGACTTCATGTCCTCTATACGTACATATGCATGACCTAGTTGATTGTGTTTATATGTATGTAGATATATACGTATGCGAAAATATTTAGCAAAACAAAATTAATAGAATAAACTCACCTGGCAACTCCGGCGAAAATGGTACCACTCGCTGAGAAAACCTTGAGAGGAAAAGCTGCGAATTTTAGGAGACTTATTGATATATGTACATACATATAATACCATACATGTAAAGCATTGCCAAAAATTATTACTCGTTAACTATTCATTCGCTCGTCTTTGGGAACCACGAGCGGATCTTACTTGGCAAAATTATCAAAAAAATATCAAAAACTATATTGGAAATTAAAAAAAATGGAAGAAAATAAACCTACTTATATTGCAAACAAAGTAAATAACGAAATAAAGAAATTTCCTGTCAAGAGGGCTATTTGCGGTAATACATTCGCACTTAACGCGCCTGGTTGCGCCTGACTGCAACCGAAGCAGGGAGAGAAGGTGCACGTGGCAAAAAAATGGAGTAAGGTAAGAAAATTTACGGATGTAGGTGAACTAAACAAGGGTGAAACAAATCTTGACAGGAATAATTAAAAAGAGAAAGTGTTAAATAATAAATTAAACCGGTGGTATTAAAAACAAAAAAATGGTTCTGCTGCATCGGCTCCCTCAGCTGCTGCTGGCGTTGTGCGTCGCGGTCGCACGTGTCGCCTCTGCCAAAATTTCTCCTTTTCTCGCCCACGTTAGTATGTATGTATGTTTGTGTGGTGAGAATCCCCAAATGATCTCTGTTCTCCCCAATTTCGTTTCCAACCAGCTGTAACACTGTTCCCACCACTGTTATCTTACGGCCAACCAAATTGTTGAGTAAAAAAAATTTATATGTGTTTGTTTGTATCACCGTGCGCAAATTTATCTGTATGATGATGCATCTGTTGCCATCAGAATTTTAGTCGTAGATATCGGTATGTAAGTATGTAGATGCGGTGTGCAATTATGCGATCGAGTGTAAGTGGATAAATGTATGTGTGCATGTAAGTGGTGGTATCAAATAGATGTTGGTGGCAAGTAGTCATGCATGTACGTATTGTGGTTGTGGTATCACCAGAGTTTTCTATATGTACATATGTATGTTGATCGGTGACCCAACGCTGGGTGGAGGTACCTGTGTCGACCTATGGAGTGAAGTTATACAACAGATATATTTACATACATGTACATATGAGTTTGTACGTGTGTGTATGCGCCTTTTGCTGTACACCAGCACGGATTTAACCGGGGTTTGAACTGCTGGCTGCAAAATAGGACGAACCTATGTCCTTGGGTTTAATGCTGAGTTTAGCTGAGTTTGTGAATTTTCTTTTCACTAGCTAGCGGAAAGGTAACTGTAGCAACAATAACCAAGCAATTCAAAACCCTGGATTAAACATATACACACGCATATATCTACACTTAAATGACATCGATTTGCACATGCAGCCAATCTATAACCATCACTTTACTTACCTCCAATGGTCTCAACGACCAATTTACGGTTTGCTCCTTCTCCAAAGGTGTTGGTGGTTCCGGTGCTGATCACTAAAGCCCAGTGGCTCACACCCTCAATTTCAAAAAAAATGTGTTTTGCCAAAAAAACTTTTGCAGTCTCTAGTATGTAAGTCAATCTTTAAACATTTTTTTTTTTTTTTCTTTACATATAATTACAAAAATATTATTTTATTACTTTAATTTCACTGCACTTTAGCTTCACATTAACTTTAACTTTGACTACTCTTTACTTTGCTTAACACTCGATCAAGTCCGCGCACCGACCGTAACTTTGCAAAAATCATCCCGTTGCCAACGTTCAGGCTCCTTTTATATCCTCCCGTCAACAAAAAGGATTAACGGGCTTCTATGTATACATATTAAACGCTACTTTCTTACGGGGAAGTTTATATGCACGTACTAATGTATACATATTAACACTACTTTCTTACCAAGAAAGTTTATATGCATGTACATATGTATGTATCGATACATATACTTACATTTCTTTCTGGTTCGATCTGAGGTTTGACGATCGGACTTTAACATAGACACAACATACAACATTCAGAACGCTGTTACTAACAGAACCTCAATCAAACCGCCTAACATGATGACATTACACTACATTTAGATACATTTAACATTTAGGGCAAAGGCTGTCGTAACAGAAGTTGTTACAATTACAGAAAAAAACATACCCACATATTGAAAATAGACTGGGGAACAATAATTCATCGCTTTTTTCCCGACCCCATACTCTGCACTTGCTCCCAGATGGTCTAAACTTAGCATATCTAAAGTTAATTTTTATTTTTTTTTTTACAAATTTTTAAGTTTCAACGTGAATACTTATTATTTAGAGCATTTCATTTAAGTAATCGTGATAGATCCTAAATCTCCAAGTAATCATTAACACTTTTCAATAATATCCTTGATTTCCAATAATTCTAAGTTTATAGTTTTGAGCTTTTAAAGTTGGGATATTTAAAAAAAAAAAATTCACTCTTTTTTGTGTTCAAAATTGATTTTGTTATGTTGCTCTGTCAGACTCAGTCAAATTAACCCTCGGACATGATATCTAATACAATTAGTATTTTTCCGACAAAAAATTACGTCGCACAAAGCCGCACTTCACTACTATATACAGGGTTTTTCATAAGTACCTATAATAATTTTCTTTTTTGTGTTTTATATTTGATTTTAATGTTTATATTTTTAACGCATATCTTGGTTAATGTAGGTGATGATCGAAAGTAACCGAGATATATATCACCGATTATTGTTAACTTTTTAGGCAGTATTTTTAGTAATTCCAATTTTTCAAAGTCAAGGAAATACTTATCATAAAAAGGGGCTAAGAATTCTAAAGCTATATTTTTTTTAGAAGATTTTTGAGTATGCAATTTTGCAGCTCATTCAATTTTAATATAATAATATGCAACACACAATTTTTTGAAAATTTTCATTGGCTTTTCGGAAATTTTAATTGGAACGGTCTCACGTATATGAGGCACGTACATATGAGGCACCCTACAGAAAAAAACTTCTGAAATCGACGGAATTTTTCACAGCGTTTAGAGTTTCACTTTTTACACTAAAATTGGTTGTCTACATAACAGTACACTTAGAAATCTCCTCAAAATCTTCTATAAATTCTGGCCTCAATTTGAAATTTTTAATCCAATTTTAGAAATTTCTACGATTTTCCGGATTTTTTCCATAAGCTTAGAAATCCTGCTTAAAACGATTTTTATTGAAAAATTGTCTATATTTTTAAACGAAAATAAGGAAGTAAAATTTTCGACAGAACTCTTTGAAATAAATTTAAATGCTCTGGCGTATGATTTTTTGAGTCACTGTATATATTTTTCAATAAAATCGGCTTTTAACACAGCTAACAGTGCCTCACACTTCACAACAGAATGGTGTGGCTGAACGAGCAAATCGCGCTCTGGTAGAGATGGCTCGTAGTATGTTAGTGCATGCAAATGTAAAACAGAGTTTGTGGGCGGAAGCAGTGTCAACGGCTGCATATCTGAGAAACAGATGTCCAACAGCAATTTTAAAAAACAAAACGCCTTACGAAGTATGGTTTAATCGAAAACCAAAAGTTGGCCATCTTAAAACGTTTAGTGCTTTAGCAGTGGCACTTGATAAGACACAGCGAGAAAAATTTGCAGCGAAAGGGCAACAACTGATTATGGTTGGTTATTCATTGGAAAGCAAGGCATATCGTTTGTATGATGCAAATTCAAATAAAGTTGTTGTGAAGAGAGACGTACTATTCAACGAAAATTTTGAAGGGATAAGCAATGCAGCACAACGAAATAATAACGAGAGCGATGAAAATGCAGATGTTTTTCAAATTTTTCTCGAGGGGGAGAATAATGCAGAAAACAGCAAAACAAGAAGCAGCGAAGATTTGGATAGCGATAGTTCATCTTATGACAGTGCAAATGATGAAAATGCATTAGAGTCTGGAAACGACGCAAATGTAAGCGGCGAAAATAAAAGCGACAACAACGAGGAGTTACATATGTGAAGATATTCCCAAAATTGGCAAGGGTAGACCAAAATTGTTACGTACTGGTCAGTGTGGTCGTCCGAGAAAACAATTCAACATAATCAATTACGTAATTAATGAAAATATTCCTATGAGCATACAAGAGGCATTTTCGAGCGACAAATGCAATGAGTGGAGGAATGCATGCAGATTGACTTTGAATTTTCAGCACTGAAGAACAATAAAACGTGGACATACGCTGATTTACCTCCAGGTAAGAAAGCGATTAAAAATAAGTGGGTGTTCGCTATTAAGCATAATAAAAAGGGCGAAGTTGAACGCTACAAGGCACGATTAGTGGCGAAGGGGTGTGAACAGCGATTTGGTATTGACTACCAAGAGACTTTTTCACCAGTAGTGCGGTATGCGACAATACGTATGTTGTTGGCAATAGCGGTCGAAGAGAAGATGCATCTTCATCAGTTAGATGTAAGCACGGCATACTTGAACGGTGATTTAGATGATGAGATCTATATGCAGCAACCTGAAGGATTTATTGACGAGAAAGAGCCAAGAAAAGTTCTGAAATTGCAGAAGGCGATTTGTGGCTTGAAACAGTCAGGAAGGCAATGGAACTTCAAACTCGACGAAGTACTAAGTAGAATTGGTTTTGTTGCATGCGATAACGAACCATGTTTATACAAAATGAATTCGGGCGATAATTTACTTTTGGTCGCAGTGTATGTTGACGATATAGTAATTGCGTACAAAGATATATCAGAGGTGCGTAGGGTGAAAGCGCTAATATCTGACAATTTTGACATAGTTGACAAGGGCATATTGCAGCATTTCTTAGGGATGGAAATCGAACGTGAAGGTGATGTTGGTTGCATTACTGTCAGTCAAAAACAATATATACGCAATTTATTATTACAATATAACATGAACAAAAGCAAAAAAGTGGCAATACCGTTGGAAAAGGGGTATCAGGTGGCGTGTAAAGAAGATTACGTTAAAGCAGATGTAGCGCAATATCAGTCGTTGATCGGAGCTTTATTATATCTGAGTATTACAACAAGGCCTGACATTCTACATTCTGTTTCGAAGCGGAAGTTGGCAAACAATCCAGTATATCACAACCGTACAAAACATATCGACGTTAGATATCACCACATTCGCGAACTGATACGTGACG